>JAWWLZ010000118.1:46096570-46161407 GCA_035041345.1 Poliocrania exsul
CTAGAACCTACAGCCCCCGGTATTCCCAGGAGGTCTCCCATCCAAGTACTAACCAGGGCTGACCCTGCTTAGCTTCCGAGATCTGACTGGATCGGGTGTCAGGGAGGCATTTAACTGCGCAGGCTCAAGGGATACACCCACATGGGTAGAGCCTTCCCAAATCTTCATTCGTGAATCCTGCCATGATGATGACATGAAGTAAGTTAAGCAACAGTCCAAACTCCTTATCCAGGCATTCCAAGCCACTATTAAATGGAACTATTCCTTTGGTTGGCCTTATTCGCATCTTCCTCCAGCTCAGCTTTCCAACATCACTCCTGCTGCAACAGACACTTAAGTCTTCAAAAATGTCCCCCACACATACAGCTTTTTCTACATAATTGTGAAAATAATAATTTGATGAAATCCAAAGATGCCAAGATTAGCCATGAGATTTTCCATTTAACACCTGACATTTTCTGAAGACATGTGCCTGTTGAGACATTCAGTCATCTGTTGTCACAGCTTGTAGGTTTCTAGTTTGCACATTAATATGATGGAAATAAGATGTTGCTGAAGAGAAGTAGTGGCTTCTTTAAATTAATAGATTTTTTTGTTGTTGTTTTGACTTGTCTTTTTTTTTTTTCTTGAGTGTTTGGAGGACTTTTTTTTTGTTTTGTTGGAGGTTTTTGTTTGTTCTTTGTTGTTGTTGTTTTTTATGGTTTTTTTCCTATATAGATGAATCAGATGTTTTGGGAAAAAAATCTTGAAACGCATTATTACTTTTTATTTGGACAAACACAAGATGGGGAAATTAATAAGTAACACTTCCAAGGGAAAAATAGATAACTTTGATCTGACTCCAAACAAAATCTTTTATTTTTCTCCAGGATTATATTATTTTCTTTAATAATTCTTGTTTAGTTAGGTTAGTATCAGCAGACTCCTATCCACAATTCAAAGACTGTCATATACTAAGAAAATGCCTAAATAACTTTGTCCCATAGAATAGTATAAGGTTACTCAGCAGTTTCTAGCAGTTTCCTTTGCAGGAAAAAACCAAGTTGTAATATGTCAAAACATTTTTTCTTTGCTAATACAGAAGCTTAAAAAAACATTGTTACAAAAAGAAAATTTGATACCTGAAAGGAGTCAAAGCTCACTTGCCATGTCTTGGGTCTCCCAACAAGAAACTCAGTCACACCATGAGAGTTTGGCTCTTCCTTGGTCTTTTAATATATTTTAATGCTCTTGTATTTTATATTGTTGTCTTTTACAAGAACAAGAGTATAAGAAATCCTTTTCAACATTTTCAAGGCGTCTCACATTAGATTATATGCAAGTAAAATGGCTGCCAATCATTTATCAGGCAAAACATTTGGTCGGACTCCTTGTAATATTCTCTTTTGAGTATGCTCGATTTCTCTCACCAAAAATCAAACACAGTGGGGTTTATGCATTCCCAGTGGCAATAATCTCTTCAGTACAAACAGCACTGGACTGCAGGAGAAATTCAATAATAGCTTTAAGTATTCTCTTTGTCATTTATCAAAAACTCTTTGAACTTCAGAATACTTTCCTTTCCTTTGGCACTTCAATGCTTCATTTTCCTAATTAGAAAAAAAAATTAAAAGGAAAACCAAATCTAAAAATTTCTTTAACTTCCAGCAAGTGCATCAAACAGACTTTAATGTCCACTTTCCACTTTTGAATTCATAATTTGAGCTGTGCGATCTGTTTGAGGAACTCTGCAATATGAGCCTAACACCATGTGATGCAATGAAAATGAACCAAAGGGGAATGCTGAGAATAAACAGCACACTTCAATTTCTCAAAATGACACATGCTTGGAGAAAGCAAATGCAAACTTAGTTCAAAACCAACACCAGCTCTAAGCTCCCCTTTTCAGCCCCTTTCCTGGCCTAGTTTTCTGCAGGACTGGCTTACTTCTTCCAACACATCATTTATCAGTTGCCTTCATTTGCTATTCTTGACACTTCATTTCTCACATGCTGAGTAATTGGTTTATTCCACTGCCTTAAGTGAAGGACTAGTTAAGTTAACAAATATCTAAACATGGCCATCATTCACTCTGAGATTATTTTTTTTCTCTGCATTTGTGATCAATCTTCAACTTCTCTTGGAAGAGCTCCAGCCTAAAGGTTTCCAAAGGATCAAACTGTGTCTCTTCTAGAAGCTGCAGGACCTGAGGCAGGGCCTGCCTCCTTTACCTCTGCTAGCTCACTGGTCCATCTCAAACTCTCACATCCTTGTCTAGGAAGTCTGTAGCTCTCATCAGCACTCAAGAAGCATGAGGTATTTCTACCAAGCTGAACCACTGTGTCAGGGGGACAGGGAGAACTTTGCTTCATACTAAAATATTTAAGGGACTTTGTTAAATAACACTTGTGCCTCTGTGCTCCTTTTAGATAGTGCAGATGAGCTTTTATCACATAACCTGGCAAGAATGACTCAAACCATGACTTTTATTCCATAAAGTGATGAATTCCTCTAAGTCAAAAGAGTAAAGAACATTGCTATGCAGCTGAATTTGCCATTGTTTTGCTGCCTCACTGGAGAAACACATTTCCATGCTTACATTCCCCTCACTGAACTTTAAACACACAAAAATTAACCTTTCATCTGGTGCTATTCTGTGCCAAGAACAGAACTGCTTTAATAGATAAATAATGGATTCCTCAGCAATGAGTACTAATGAGTGCAAATACATAAAGAAATTAGGTTTAATCAGTGCTGTCTACAAGTCATTGCCATTTTTAAGCCGTGTAAAAGATGTAACTTTAATAATTAGTTTGTGTACTAATAGTCTACTGGTGATTGCTTCTTATCTCTGTTGGCACTGAGAGGGCTGGCAGCACAGCATCCTGCTCGTGCTGCATCAGCCAGGGTGCAGGCTCACCTGGGTTGTCTCGGGTAAGAGGGCACAGAATAGACTCAAAGTGCTGTGTATCACTAAATGAGGTATTTGAGTGGAGATTCTTTCCTCCCCTTACTGGACATGGAGGTGTGAAAAATCCTGTGAAGCTGTATGTAAGGGCTGCCTTTTTCATTTGCTGGTCCTGGCAATAACCCAAACAGCCATGCTGATGCCTTGAGGGTACCAGAGAAGAGCGTGAAAGGAGGAAATGGTGATATTATGACCCAAGTTTAAGAAAGTAAACAGTTATTGTGACTTAAAAGAATCATCTTCCTGTACTGAAGGACCTTCCTCTTCACCACCAGTTGGGGATGTTTTAGGAAGTAAGGCAGGAGCAGATGTGTTTGTGTGCCTTGCTCACTGCAGTTCAGCCTGTTGTGATCCCAGTCGTGCTAGTGGTTAAAGATCAAATGTCAACTGCTAATACATTTTCATTTTTTCAGCTGCTGTTATGGCAGAGGTGTTTGGCAGGAAGGTGGAGTGGACAGATGGGACAGCAGCCTCCTGAACTGCCCTGCCTAAATTCACAGCACCCTATGACTGTTATTACTAATAGGATAGAGAGCTTGAGATCCCTCAGAAATTCAAAATAATCTGCACAGTAAGTCCAGCTGATTATTTTTTCCATCTCTTCCTTCTACTGGCAATCATCAATATGTGTTGCAACAAGATAAAAATTGTTTGATTTTCTAAACTGTTTAATTTAAACTGTTCAAAGAAATCACATGGCAAAAAGGAAGTCTAGCTTCTTTCTCATAGACACACATCCTAATATTTCTACTATTTTAAGCTGGTGATTGTCATCTTCAAAAACTTCCTTCTGTATGCAGTTTGATGGGGCCAACACAGAGGTCTGCTTTGTAGGGGACTTTTTGTTTGTTTTGCTTTGGTTGGTTGGTGTTACGGGTTTAGCTAGGCCTAAATTTATGCTTTAATTTTCAGAGTAGGCTTAGATTATCAACTGACTTGAGCTGGGTCAGGCCAGTTGATAGCTCTGACTTCTACTGGCTAATGGTATATTCTGGCATCATCTCAAATATAAAAGCAGGTGTGGAAGGGGTTTAGTTCAGTTCCTTCATGACTTGTTGTCTGGGAAGGAAGTATTCTGTTGTTGTCTTGGACTAGGTTCCACTTGCTGCTATGGTGTCTTAGGAGAGTAAAATGTTTATTCTTATTCTTTGTCTCTGCTTGGGTCTGTCCCTTGGGAAATTGACTTTTCTTGGGTGATTTGTAGGTAGAATGGTGAGATTTGTGTTCGATGGGGAGGTACTCATTCTGTGTTTGGGTAGCTGGCATTTTGCCAGCTCAACTGAACACAGTTAGCTCTGTTGTTGTTGGGTTTGGTGTTTTTTTTTTCTTGTGATTAAACATTATCAAGAACTAAACTATAGAAGTGATGAAAAACCAAAAGCTGAAAATGAAAATGACAGAAAGACAGTAGAGGATTCCTAAAGGCTGCCAAAGAAACATTTGGAGAGAGAAGAAGGGGATGAAAATCAGAAGATGGTGTCATGGACACCAACAGAGAATATTATTTTAAGAAAGAGTATTTCTGATAATACATAGACAGCTGACAGATCCATATGGATGAAGCTAAAAAGGTTCTGTGGTTTGATGAAGAGGAATCCATCCAGATTTAAAAAAAAAAAAAGCAGCTTTTTGATGAGTATGAACTGTATTGGAAAGCACCTAAAATGGAACTGAAAAACAAAGTCTCCAGGGGAAGCAACTAGGGCAGATTTACAGGTGAGAGAAAGAAGATGAGATGACAGATATAGTATAGATAAACTGGAGTTGTGCTAATACGGGTGATTAAAAAGGTTAAAAAATATCCTGTGATGAGGTAAAGATAGAAGGGATTCAGAGCAGGAATGCATGAATAGGTTAACTTGTGATAAACTGTTCTCATAAAATCTATGACTGCCATGAAATGGTCCTTGGTGCAAGACCTTCAGAGTGGAAAACTTACCCATCAATGAATGAGGGAAATGCATATCAGATTTCTAAATAGGTGTTAGTTGGCTTTCTTGTTCCTCATATGTAGTCTGTTTGTCTGTGAGAGGTTAAAACAGTGTAGTGTTCTCCTGTTTTACATTTAGATCCTGGTATGTGTGTTAATGCATCCATACATAGAGAAGCTAGTGAAGAAAGAAAGAAAATAAATGAGAGTGCAGGAGAGCTCAGGAGACAAGCTGGGTTTCTTAGGCAAACTGGAAGGTAAGAAAATAACAGGGCATTTCTAGGTCTGTGACAAGACAAAAAAAAATAGAAAAAAAAGTAAAACAAAAAAAAGTAAAACAAAACAAAACAAAACAAAACAAACAAGAAATATGGAGGAAAGAAAAGGAAGCCAAGCTGAGAAGATACAAAAAGCCCCAAACAATGTTGAGGATGTGCTTTACAAAAGGAGCTGTGAGGTCGTGGAAGGTGGATCAGTCCAAGGCAGCAGAAGTGCAGAAGCTGCTGCATGCTGCCCTGCCCCGCTGGACTAGGAGAGCCTTGCAACCGAGGGATCAAAAGGATTGAGAGTGAGGGAGTCTGTGCTGGAGGCTGACTAGAGCAGGATTTTGTGTCTGATACTCTAAAATGTTAAGATTTTATATAGATATTTATATGCATACATTATTATTATTGTGAAGTATTAGACATAGCATTGAGAGATTATAAATTTCAGTGAATCTCAATTCTGACATTAGGAAATTAAAAATCTTCACGTTGAAAATGTGGTAAAAGTTTCGTGATAATGCTCCTTTGACCTTCTGACCACATCACTGGTGGTGACTGAAACACAAAACCATGTATAGATGGTAGGTTCTGGCCTCTTATTCTGTGTCCACAGGGTCAAGGGAGAACCAGCACAGGCATGCCATTAGGAGAAAATACTTTTCACTGTGTTTAATTGGAATAAACAGTGAGACTGCATCTCAAATCCTGTGTTCAGTTTTGGGCCCTTTGAAGCAGGAAAGACATTCAGGTGCTAAAATGCATTCAGAGAAGGCCATCAAAGCTGGTAAAGGGAGGGACTGGAGCACTAGTCTTATAAGGAGCAGCTGAGAGAGCTGTGCTTGTTTAGCCCAGAGTAAAGGAGGCTTAGGGGACACCTTATCACTCTCCACAACTACCTGAAAGGAGTTTACAGTGAGGTGGTTGTCAGTCTTTTTTCCCAGGTAACAAGTGACAGGACAGGAGAAAATGGCCTCAGCTTGCATTAGGGGAGGTTTTGATTAGATATTAGGAATTTTTTTTTTCACAGAAAGGGTTGTAAAGCATTGGAACAGACTGCCCAGGCAAGTGATGGAGACACCAATCCTAAAAATATTCAAAAAATGTGTGATTATGGCACTTGAAGACATGGTTTAATGGTGACCTTGGTAGTAGTATTACTTTGATGACTGGACTTGATGATCTTAAAAACCCTTAAAAACCTAAAAGATTTTATGATTTCAAAGTGCAGGAGTCCATAGTTCACAAGCACTGGCTGAAACTCCCAATACCCTAATCACAGAATCATAAAATGGTTAGGGTTGGAAGGGACCTTGAAGATCATCCAGTTCCAACCCCCCTGCCATGGAAAGGGATGCCACTCACCGCATCAGACTGATAGGGGTCTCATCCAGCCTGATGTGGAACATTTCCAGGAGTGGGGTGTATGCAACTTCTCTTGGCAATTTTCCAGTGCTTCATTGCTCTATGAGTAAAGAATTTCTTCTTAACATATAATCTAAACCTGTCCTCTTTCAGTTTAAAAACATTGCCCCCTTTCCTGACACCATCTGCCCTTACAAAAAGTCCCTCTCTCTCCTCTTTATAAGCCCCCTTAACAAACTGGAAGGCAGCAATGAGATCTTCCCAGGCAGTTTTAAGTATTAGATGATACAAGTATGGTTACTGTGATCTAATTAATGAAACTTTTGCAGGCACATCCTTCCTGTGGTCCTGGATGTTTCCAATTGCATGGATAATGTAATGTTTGTTTGCTTAATATATTATATTAAAAAAAGAACATCTTCTGAAGCAAAAGACCCCATTCTTCACTGTTTTCCTGTTTTGCTGTTAGTTTCAGTAACTTGTCTCATTTTTTCTTTTATTTATTGTCATCTCTGAAATTAATTCAGTCCACACTCTGGAATTATTCCAGAGTGATCTATCATTTGTTTTTGCAACTGCTTAGAGGAACCTGTCAAGAATAGCTTAGAAAACATGAAAACATGAGGAAAGAGTGTTTTTAAAGCACTTTTGTTTAAAACATTTGTTTGAAATTTACCAGAAATAAAAATTCTGTGTCCAGACTCTTTTGCATTCAGAAATCTTCTGACTTGGTGAAAGCAACAGCAGTTCAATAAAGCCAGAGCAACATAGAAACATGCAAACCCAGCCCTAATAACTTCAAATTGCTTCATTGCCTGTGCTTTTTCATGTGCATAACTTCTTGGAACAAGCCCAACTTGAATGCAAAAAAGTCAAAGCACTGATTTTCATTCAGGGAAAGCTAACACATCCCAGGTCTAACAGGTATGAAAGAGAGAGTCCAGGAGTTTTGCCTCGTTTTTTCAAAGCTTGATTCCATTTAGGTAAGTTAGTTACTTGATTTGTAACTTGCCAAATACTTGCTTTACAGACCCAGGATGTCATAACTTCAACACAGCAGAAGTACCCTTTAATAAGCTTTTCACCTCTAGAAATAACAAACACAAACCCTGCCCTCAGACTTCTGCTTCAATCCTGACAACAGGTGGGAAAACAATGCATTTGTATTTTCTGATTTTTGGGCTCACTTAGGGGTAATACCATCCTAATTGCTTCACATTCCAGAAAAGCATAAGGGCTGGTCTCATTTTTCTTAGACTTTACTGCATGACCAGATTGTAAATCTTGTATTTAGTAGAGATCAGAGCATGACAGGCCATTTTGATAGCTAATACCAATTAAACAAAAGAGTATCCAGTTCTACTTCCTTTCTCCCTTGGGTCTTCTAATCCTACCTCCTATATATATGAAAATAGAAAAGTGATGCAGGAACTGGTGGTTTCCAGACCAGAGGCTCTATTTGACCTGCCTTAGTAAGTGCCCTTCCAATGACTTGATAAGCTTGACAAATACTAAATTTTGGGAGAAAGAATAATATTTTGTCATGATTTACAAAATGGGAATACTTCAGTGAGGTTTTGGATTGCTAAGTTCAGTTACAGTTTTTATTTCTGGTTAAATTAACTCCCAATTTTATCCTGAACTTTCATTAATTTTCTAAATTAATGATTTTACACTTGCCCTCTCAGAGGTGGCAGTGCAAAGCAAGGCTTGCACATTGTGTAATACTGTAATTATTATTGCAATTAATCTTTGTTGTAAGAAAAAAAGGAACTAATTTAAAACTAAATATGCATTCTTCATCGTGATTTTCTTAACTTCTGACTGCCTATTTTTGCACATTAATAATATTCTTTTGTTAGATATTGCAATGCACACACATATGACAGATATTTGCATTTAGTTGGTTTCCTTAAAGAGTATATCATTTAGTGCAGTCTATAGGAGGAAATACTGGAGATACAATCACAACACAAAAAACAAGAAAGCAGTTTTGTCATTTTGAATGACATTCACAATGAGCATGTTGATGAAAACACAATGAATAGTCCCATACTTTTGACACAGAAACATTCAGTGAGAAGCATTACACAAATTATTTTTCCAGCATTTATATATGCAAAATATCATAACTCAAGCACAAGTTACTGCCAGACAATCGAGAGAATAAAAAATACATTAAAGAAATGCTATATGTAAATAAAACAGATTGACAATGGTTCTTAACAATGTTTTGAGAATAACAGGAACATTTGTTCCTGCATTGCTCACTGTATCCAATATAATTTAAATGTGACTGAGATTTCATAGCAGGTGATACTATATACTTCAAAGTGAGCATTGGTCTAGAAATTTTGCGAAAGTTAGGACAGATTTTCATGAGTCAAAAACTGTAAATTCTGAAAAGCTGATAATCAGTTAAAATGAGAAACTTTATCATTGCATCTGGTGTTATTAAGAACAGTCTCAAACTATTCTTGAAAGAAAATATAAGTGGCTGATAGGATAGTCAAGGTCAGGGTCCATTTAGTTTTCAAAAACTGTATCTATAATGAGCGTGTCAGTCACCCAGGACTGCTGGCTTTAATAAGGATGCACAGATGTTAGCCTATCATCCACAGCAGCTGCACAATATATTAGTTTAAGCAGTTTAAAAATTACCCTTATGAATACTGGATTTTCATTAAAATATTGATATGAAAAAAATTCCTTTGTGAACCCAGAGGTTAACTCTGCCTTATACTATACCAAGAGCTGTAGCTTCAAGAGAGTGAAACGCACATATGTATATCAAATATTACAATCAGAATCAAGGCTTATAAAAATGCATGAAATATAGGTCAATAAAACAGGACCTTTGAACTTAGAAGGTTATAGATGTTATGGGGGTTATAGGTGTCAAATACATACATAAAGCTCTATCTCTATTTATCTATCTATCTAACCTATCTATCTATCTATCTATCTTCTATCTATCTAAAATTATATAATTTGAGGAATTTGAATATACCTTTATATTACTGTCTTTACTAATTGTGGCCAGCTCAGTAGATGTTTGGCATTAGAGACTTGAGGGAAGTGATTGTTCCATCTATGTAAATTCTAAATTAATGACTGTGCTGATTCTAGCTATTTATTCATACTTTAATTGGCCAATAGGCTCATTCCCTTTCTGTTGTTCTTCAGGGAAATAAAGAAAAGTTTTTACTCTTTTCCAAATGGTACCAGCAGAAGCTGAGTAGGAGGAGAGAATGTCTACATCATTTTGATTTTACTTTTTATCTTTTTCTTGATTTGTGGCCTGATTCTGCAACCTTTAATCACATGAGAAATATTGATTGCAAGATAATATTAATATTAAGACAACTTCAGAAATCCATATGAGTACTTTATACTGAATTCTCCCTTTAAGGTTTCAAATAAAATTAAATCTAGAAATATCCCTCATTGGGCAGCAATTATTTCCTGAAGTTTCTTTCTCTTTTTATCTTTACCTAGATGTGTTTTGCTAAGGCTGCTACCTTGTTTATTTGTCTCATACTGAGTAATATCACTAATAGCTATTACATACATTATGCCAACAAGCAGTTCAGAAAATGAAATATTCATTTAAAATGCACATAACTCAGTAGTGGTAGCTCAGAAGCAGCAGCAGCAAGCACAGACACAGTGCTTGAATTAATTAGAATTATACCCTTTGGGGTTTGTATGTGGTCTCAGAATTATAAGAATGTCTTTAGTGTTTCATCCCAAATATCAAAGGTAAATGTGAAATATTACTGCCTTTTTTATTAAAAGAGGCACATTTCTACAAACTTTTTTTACATATTTTGATGTTCTTTTTCAAGTATTCCAGTTTATCATGAACTGATGTCAAGTTAACACTCAGCTGATAACCCACACACTTCTTTTTCCTGTATGACAAACTTAGATAAAAAATTGGTATTTCCCTATTACCACAGATGGCATTTAGTGAGCACATTAAATATTGATCTTTAAGAAAGGAATCTTTAAATTTTAGATAACATCTGTGTAACCACCCTCCTTTATTTTAAAAGTTACCATGCTAAGCAATAACCAGTGTTCTCTGCCTCTTCCCAGATTCACAAATCTCCAAGAAACTGCACTGACCCCCTGTCTCCATGGTTTGTCCAGTTGGGATTTTTATTCATATACGGCGATAGTAATAGTATGAAGAAGAGAATTTCTCCTTTGAAACAGAAAGAGCCCACTACTGTCATGGGGATAATTAAACACCAACTGTGAGCATCTGCTTTACTGAGCGTGACGTGAGGTGAGGGTCCTCTCTATTGTAAGCAGGACTGTTTCACAGAATGGTAACACCAACAGCTTTTAAGGACTGTGATTCCTCTCACTGCCAAGGATTCCTCTAAATGTCTGACTCACCATGATCCAAAAATATAGCACTGTGATTCGTACTTGCTACTTAGTTGTCTATTGTTTGGCACACAAATGTACAATTAGGTTTGACTTTAAGCTGCATCTCTGAAGCCTATAGAGAAAAGTCTACTCCAATTCACAAGGCATTATGGCTCCAGACATCATATGATCTCATCATTACAACCAGTTTTGTTTTCAGGAGTCATAAAAAGAGATGCAAAGATTTTACCAAAACAGAATTTACTTCACATTAAGGTATTGTGGTATAGCTAATGACAGCTGTCTGCAAACTAGACATACAATGACACCAGGGCTAAAAATTCATAAGCAAAAATGAAGTTCCAAATGTGTGTCTCTGCTAAGCCCTTTTCATTTATATAGACATTAAGAAGCATCATAAACCTTGGGAAATCATGATCTAATGCAGGTAGGCTCCAATAAAAAAGGCAAAAAATAATTCTACAGAAATCTTCTGTGACAAATCTAAAAATTTCTACAAGATTTTTAAACAACTATGCTAAAACAAGATAGAGAACAATTTGGTCAAGAGGAAGTCTTTACATGTGAGGATGTTGCTAGGAATCTGTGGGCCAAAGAAAACTGTTCTTTCTGTATTTGTTGACATCCTCATTCTATGTTAATGATATGATCATTGAGATAAATATAATAACAGTAATATAAGAAATAAGCTTTGCAATTTTAGGAAGATTTTTATTTCTTGCAAAAATTTAGTTTTTCACAGATTGTTTAAAATTTGACATTATTTGAAATGACACTTTACATGCTGCCTTTTATACTCAGAAAGTGGAGGAGAGTGGTGAAGGAACAACAAAGTTCTGTCATTCTTTTGAGTTACTCTGAATTTTGAATCATCCTTTCTCAGTTCTATGCTTTGAAATTACGTGAAAGTTTTATTTAAAATGTAAATTATGTAAAAACTTTGTTTGAAATTATGTTAAGCACTGTGCTTAAACATACTTTTCTTTGAAATAAGAGTTCAAACAATTATTTAGTGCTATATATATAGACAACCCAAACACTATTTTAGGGAAGAGAAAACCAGACTGGGTAGTCCTTGGATGGTGTATTTTCAGAGTTGTTAAGTGGAAAGCAGCTCACAAAGAATTCACCTTACCTGACAACTTCAGGAAAGGATCAGCTATTAAAATGTGTTCCTTATTTTTCCCTTTTTGCCTGCCAAAAGCCAGAACAGAAGACAGATAACACATTAAAGGGTCTGAGCAGCTATGGCTATTCTTACACGATGTTCTTCTTACCTTGCCACAGAAAAATTATTTCAAACTTGTAACAAGTGTACAAAGGTTCTGATGGATCATCAGAGGGGAGACATTGTCATGCAAGAAGGGCCTTGCATAAAGATATAAATATGTAGAGAAATGTAGAGGTTAATGTTTCTTTATAATAGTGAAATTAAATCTAACGGGAATATAAATATATGTGTACATCTCAGGAAAGAAAAAGTGTCTGCTGGAATCCTGGAGGACCAAAATAGTATAAAAAAAATCACATAAATTAAAGGATAACACTGGCACAAATTAGTATGATCATAAAAAGTGGAATTTCTGATTACCAAAATAAATTCTGGAAAAGGCTTTTTAACAGGAGAGCAGCAAAAACCTCAACAGATTTTTCAGGATTTCACAAATGGCATGACATGACAAGGTGTCTGTGATAGCACAGTTCTGAAAGTGGCTGCTCAAACAAAACCCTTAAGTTTGTATGTTTATATAAAGATTATATAAAATAAGAATGTTCCAGGAGCCTATCATCTTTATGCCAAAAATAGCAGTACTTCCAAATATCCTGAAGCAATGACCAAGAGGTTTGCTGCACAAGTGTAGCCCTGCACTTAAATACCAGTGAATATTACCAGTGCCCTTAGTGTATTGAAGTTCAAGATATTAAAAATAAGTGCCTAACAAACTGGCAGAGTTAGATGAAAAGTCATCAGTTGCTGCTTATCTTGCTGACCACGCAGTCTTTTTCTCTGGCTTCACTCTTCCATGGGGGTCAAGAAGTCTGAGGGATTTGCAGGTTGTGGGGTGGCAATGCTTGCTGCATCCTGATCCCAAAAAACTAGGACATATCCACTACATATAGCAAGGGAGTCCTATTGCAATGTAGAGTCAGCAACCTGAATCTCAAATGAAATATGTTTGCAGCTCATTACCCTCATCTTATCAACTTTGTTTAGGACTTTAGTGCTTTCAGTTCCTGTATGGGAGTCATCACTAGCAGCTCTGGGCTCTCAGAATGATTTTCCCTTGCATGATGTCTGTCAGTCCCTAGGTAGGAATGTAGCAACTGATCCCTGAGGATCACATGTCATTGCAGAGTGGGACACTAGCACCTGGGAGTTAGATGATCCTCTTGTATTGGAGATGTGATGTCCAATGTTGACATGCCCATATTAGATGCTCTTTCTTTCAGTCTATATGCCAAGTCTTGATGCTTTCTTCATAAATTTTCTAACAATCTTTCTAGTCAAATGAAAATGAGGTTAGAAACCTTTATGTACAACTTGAGACATCTTCTTGTGGTAGATCTGCAATAGCTGCAGCTTTTTAAATCAATGACAAACCCTTCCTGGTTTTTTTATTTAGAAGAAGGAGCTATGTCTCTACACTTGCTGTTTTTCTGTTCAAATGTCTTGGTTATTGTCACAGAGTTATCCTAAGAAAAGGTTTTTGCTCACCAGTGTTTTAGACATATTTACAGAGAGGTTGTTCAGAATATGCAGGCAAATGATATTACAGAACTCAGGGAAACACAAGGAAAAGGCCCAACTTCACAGGTAGTAGCTTTATCTGTTACCACCCAATGCAAAGGTAATTTCTTAGAGCCCTGGACATCAGAGGTGTTACTGTTGCCAAATGAACTTCAGTTCATGTTACTCCCACAAGCAATACTCCATCTGCAGTCCTACTGCAGTCTGACTCATTGTCTTCTGCTTTCTGTTAATTTAGTCAATTCTTTCACTTACCTCCCAGAAGAGTGTCAGGCAGTGTTACTTCTACTTGTGTTGTATTGATTGATCTCTCTCTTTTGCTTAGGGAGTTTGCCTTGTTCAGTGTAATAGATTATATCCTTTTTGATGAGTTTTCCTATTTTTCTTCAGTGAGTGGAGTGATCTTAGCTTTTCATTACTGGCACTGGCCCATTATCATTGGGGGCTGTGAAAATACAGATTTTTCATTCCCACTCTAATACAAGAACAACTGTTAAAAAAATGCAGAAGCACAATTCAGTTAGAAGATATTTTGCTAATTTCTTCTTTTTGAAATAAGACTATGAAATATGGAACAATTAAATATGAAATGCACTATTTAACTTAGAAAGGAGTATTTCTTTGAAATGACAAAAAAAGAAAGGTGAGTCTTTATTTGCCAGACTTCGAGAGGAAGTAGCAGTTATGATTCATCTTCATCTAACCATTTAAACAATCACATTACTTCTGGGAAACTCACATGTAAAAGTGTTGTGTCCTGACATAAATATCTTAACGATATCCTAAACACTCTTCTAAAATAAAGCCTGTGATCCTTTTTGTTGGGACTGCTCTACTTCGAATAAACCACAGAATGGCTAATGTAAAAGGAAAAATTTCACTTTAATGAATAGGAGCATATTGAATACAATTTTGATCTGCACTTCAACAAATATTTTTAGCTGATGTGTGTGTATAAGTGTATGTATGTATACGTATATATACAGCATTGAAGGGGTAGGACACAGTTCCCACAGATCCCTCTGAGCCAGGGAGTGACAGAGAACTCTGTTCAGGCAGACATTATAGTGGTAAAAACGTTTGTTGAGCAATCACAAGGCTTTTATAGGATTCTGAGGGGAAGGTGCTGGAACTTGGACAGGATTGGGTAAGGGCTCGGGGTAAGGGAGTGGCTTGGGTACTCAGCTAGCCAATAGGAAAAAAGGAAGGGATTTGGGATAGACAGCTGAGATAACCAATAGGGTTAGGACAGAGGCAGAAACTCATAGTAGAGGCGAGCGCCGCGCCCGTGCCTGCATTGGCAACTCGAGGCAGAGGCGATCCTGAAATGGGGCTGCCCCGGCCTGGCCCCACCAGAGCTTGGTAGCCACAGCAGCTGCAGCAGTGGCTGCGTTTGCAGCATGGGGGGGGATGACCTTCAGGTGGCACAGCCCCGACTGGGAAGACAGTCCCCGCACTTAAGGGGTGTGATGACTTATTGGGGACAAAGCCCCTGGGGGACTACACCACGGGGTGTGTGTGGGTGTGTGTGAGTGTGTGTGTGACAATAAAACCTTTTGAACTAGAACTCGTACAGTAAAACACATAACTTTCAAACTCCCACAACGAAAGTCACTGATGTAATGCAGTTCAGTGTAATTTACCAGTGTATTTACATGAAATATTAAATTCATTATGCAGATGGAGAAATTGAAAAAGTGGAATTTGTAGTAACATCTAGAAATCTCAGCCAAATTGCAATACACTTAACTATGCATTCATATATCCTCAGTGACAAACAGCTCTGAAAATGAGCTGTACTTCTCCACAGTACTAAGTGATAGTTTATTGACTAAGAAGTCAGTTCAAAGAGAAGTCTGATTGCTATGTTATCTCTTTGGAGAAAGAATTGCAAATTCATTATATTAGTATTGTAAACATCATGAAAACAGAATTTGCTCTGAATGAAATGATTACAGTGATGGGGAATTCAGTCATGACTTTCAGATGGTGAGTGGGAAGCACTGTGAACTTGCTGGAGGTACAATGCCTGATATATTTCGTGGTATATCAGACTGGAACTGTATGGTCTGAAAATGGTTCTCTGTATTTTGAAAGGTCTAGATTCATTTTCTGGCTCTGCTACAGATTTCTTCTAGGCAAGTCACTCACATCTTGCTGTGGCTCAGTTGTCCATCTGTAAAAGGGAGATAATGATTCCCTGCCTTGCAAAGGGTTTCTGAAGATCAGTTCATTAATGTTTGAAAGGTACAGTTCTGGAGAACATGTCACTATCAAGCAGGTTTGGAATACAGCCTCAGCTATAACCCCTGAAGCTTGTGAAGCACACTCTTCTGGGGAAATAACATTTTATTTTCTCTTCCCAAGGCTGGTTAATGGCTGCAGCTTTTCCACTTTGCACAGTGCACAGGCTGTGGAGAACCTGCAGTAAAGGGAACTGCCTGATCACCCATTTGAAGACACGAGTTTCTGGTTTTCTTACTCTTGTCTCCAAGCTGTACTCTGATTTTGCTATCGAGACTGTTTGATATATGCAATTGTCTGACATGGTGAGAAGTTTGTCTGCGTTTTACTGACTTCTCTCTCTATCCACTGCAGAATGCAGCAAGTGTTGCTTGCTCAATGAACAAACAAAAATTGGAAACTATTCCCTTCCCCATTGCAGTGCCATTCCTGAAACAGTATTTAACTGATCACATTTTTGAAAAACTGCAAAACCAGAGAACTCCAAGATTTAACATAATTGCTACATTATCCAGGCCTGACAGCACTCATACCGTGCATTCTAACAGAAATGGCCCAGGAAAATGTTATATGTGTTATCTATCAGAGTGAAATTTTCAAACCCTCCCCCTGTAAGTTTTAGTGTTCTGACCTCAAAAGCAGCCAAGAGGAGGTGGAAAATCCATCCAGAGGCAGTGAAGGGGCATTAGGCCTTGGACACTTGCAATGCTTTACCCCAGAGATATACTAAGTAGTAGTTATAAAACCTTTATGAATAATATTTGTAGGAAAAGGACCAATGGTAGAATGAATGGTCCACGGTAACTGTGGTATTTTAGACAAAGATAAAATTCAGCTTCACGGTGTCTCTGATGAAACTACAGTTACTGCAGCCTTTTAGGGATGAACAGTTTCATCTGAAAACATTGTGAGGAGGCAGCACTGAAGCAGAGAAACTCAAAACCATTTGAATTCATGTGGTAGTCATTGTTGCCTCAGTAAATTCAACTGTGGGAAAAATTCATGTCTTTATAATAGAAAATGGTCCCAATCCACATAGTGATCATCCTGCACATATAGTGTTTTGGTCCAGAGTTTCTTGAAGCTTCCAAATTAAACCATGTAAAAAATGTCATGTAAGTCAAGAGACAAAAGTGAACACATCTTGATTAAGGTGTTAATTAGCTTGAAGAAAAAATTGCAAGTAGCATGTCGACAGCATGTGGGTGGCTTCTATGAAAGCTGGCAGCTTCTGTGAGAATATTACTCCTTTTACCCTCTAAAAGATGCCCCAAAATATCCATTTTTGGAAGAGTATGCCTTTGCAAATATTGCATCTATCATTCATAGAAAAATTACTTTAAGGAAATGTAAGAAGAAAATTCATAGTTTGAGTACCTAAATTCTTTCCTTTCTGAAAAAAAAGCTTCATAATTGGTGCTATTATATAATCAGGCCCATATGATTACTTGAGAACATCTTCTATTTATTTCATTAATCACCTAGCAGAGAGATAAAATCTTGCAAATCATCGGTCTCCTGATACTGAAAATGCAGCTCTTTTGCAGATGATTCTTGCACCCTACTCATTATTAATAAAACATCAGAGTTCCTTCTACTCATATTAAACAAGATTAAAATCTATCAGCTAGAGTTCTTTCTCCCCTTAACTTTAATGTTTCTCTAAAATTGTTTAATGAAGAACAATGGGAATAGTTGCAGAATGAATCACAGAATGGGTAAGGTTGGAAGGGATCACAGTGGATCCATCTGGTTCAACTTCCCTGCTCAGACAGGGTCATCCTAGAGCACATTGCACATGATTGTATCCAGACAGTTCTTGAATATCTCCGTAAAGGGGACTAAACAACCTCTCTGGGCAATCTGCTTCAGTGCGTGCTCACTCACACAGTAAAGAAGTTCTTCCTCATATTTAGGGGGAACTTCCTGTGCATCAGTTTCTGCCCATTGCCTCTTGTTCTATTGATTAGTACCACTATGAGATGCCTGGTTCCATCTTCTTGGCACCCCACCTTTAGATACTTATAAACATTGATGAGGTCTACTCTTAGTAGTCTCTTCTCAAGGCTGAACAGGCCCAGCTCTCTCAGCCTTTCCTCATAAGGGAAATGCCCCAGTCCCTTGATCAACTTTGTAGCTGTCCAGTGGACCTGTCCCAGGAGCTTCCTGTCTCTCTTGGACTGAGGAGCCCAGAACTGGACACAGCACTCCAGATGTAGCCTCACTGGGGCTGAGCAGAGGGGCAGGATCACCTGCTACAATCTGCTGGCAATGCTCTTACTAATAGAGCCCAGGATATCACTGGACTTTTTAGCCACAAGAGCACACTGCTGGATCATGGGTGAGGTGCAATTCAATGTGATGTGAGAATTGGGGTTGATAAAATAAAGGATGAGAATGATAAAATGCGAACAAGTGACTTCTTTGCCCATCTGTGCACTAGAGTGCAAAAAAGCTGGATTCCCTTCACTTCTCTCTCTTGTGTAGCCATTAATCAAGCTATGTAAAAGTAAACACAATGAAAGCAAGTTGGATCTGATAATAATAATGCAGTATGGGATCCTTACCATGCAGCCTGGCTTATGTTCAACACACCTTTTGACCATAGCCTGTGGTGTGGGAAACAGACAGGATCCATATATTTTCCACATACTTAGGAAAAAAGAACATAAAAGCATTGTCTATGACAGTATTTAACCACATACTTAGTTTCTTTGTGCTGTGGATATACTTTCTTGAGCTTAGACTTGTTGCTGGCCACTCTTTTTCAAGTAAAAAAAAAAAATACTATGGATCGGCTGTTATTAAGGTTTTGTACAAAATGTGTTAGAGAATATGATGAAAAGCTCTTTTCAGATATAAAAAATAATGTATTTGACACATATATATAATATATACATAATTTCTGAGTGTATGACTCAACAGAAAATATCATTTATTTATTCACAGATGAAAAGAGCGGATCAAAACAGGCACAGAATATCCAGCAGCATGGCAAGGAGTCTGAAGTAAGGCACTGTTAAAGGAAGTCAGGGAGGAATTTCATCCTCAGTACTTGCCTATCAAATTATTTCTTTAAAACTGCAGCTAGTATCTGCCAAGGTGTTTAATGTTAGCTCATCAAGACAAATTATTTATTTTTTCTCCCAGTAGTCACTGAAGTTCACTGAAAAGCCCTATTCTGCTGTAAGAAAGGTAAGTGAAAGCTGCTCACATTTTGGTCTCAGGCAACTAAAGAAGTATAATAGGACTTTTCTGAGTACGTATTGACTGTTTGGGAATTTATCCACATTATAAATGTCATTTTGCTCTGTGAATAACATCCCAGCAACAACCCCATCACCTTTAGTTAGAACTTCTGCCTGGCAGGACATAATAGCATAAATCACAGATGAGAGGAACTATTCCAGAAAGGTAATGCTGTGGGAAGGGGATGGGGCTTCACCTGAGATCTAGTCACAAACAGAGGGTCCAGGGGGATCCACTCTTCATGTCAGTGGGCTTCTGGTGTGACACTGAGTCCAATGGACTGTTTTGACAGAAATCCAGATTAGTTGATGGGGAGGGGAAACTCCTGCTGCAAGCAAGTAGGTGGGAAACTGGTTGTCTTTAGTGATAATCTGCCCCAGATGTGAAATAAGTAAGTTACTATGTAAGCAAAAGGGCACCAAGACATCTGTTGCCACCTGGAGTCCTATGTTGCTGCGTATTTGAAGGGGCAGGACGTTCCAGTGGTACAGCAGCTCTTGTCCCATGGGTTGGGTGCTTCTGGGCAGGTGACTGTGGTAGCAGTGCCTTGGTCAAGAGATTGCTCAGGCTTCGTGGAGAAGGGTGGCATCAAGGTTTAATGCACCCATCTCTGTCTCCATCACACTTGCTGGTCTCAGAACTAAGGTTTTCTGGAGCTAGACAGTGGAGTTCAAACCACAGATTTCTGAGGTTTCTCTAAGCCCTAAGAAGAAACAAACTGCACTTACTGCTGATTTTGAGGTTCACACAACACTGTCATGAAGCTGCATCTGTTAACAGGCATCTCAAATGCAGTAGTAACATCATATTGAAGAGGAAGAAATAGAAATTCCTGGTAGTAAGAGAGAAGTAAAATATGCAATGAGTAAAATGGCTTACCACTCAAAAAAGGGCTGAAAAAAAGTAACAGCAATCAGACGTATGATGACTACTCCAATGAACATTTCTCAGGCTAAATGATCCCATTTGCCACAGAGAATTTGTTTTTTTATGTATTTTCTTCATGAAGTTGGTTTCTTTGCAAAAAAATCTTCTGTATGGATAAGGTATAAATAATTGCAACTGATACTTACTTATTATATGTGCAGTAGAAGATACTAAATAATAGAAATTTTATTTTATATAAATCACCTACGTAAGATTCATATGTATTAAAGTAACTCTTTCAAACAGGGGTTTTTATAACCTTAAACTGTGACATCCACGTGAGTTTTCTTTGGACTTTTTATTAGGTGTATATTGCAAAAAAGTAGGACCAGTAGCTGTATTTTAGATAACAGGAATATCTATACATTTAACACTGCACCTTCCTACCCTAAAACCCCCCTAGAATTTGTTTATATCTTACAAAGTGATGTGTTCTTTTGATATCAATCATCTGTAAAGCCTGTAGCTGGACCTAGAGTCCAAAATCCCTATATTCATGAATCTTCTTCAATAGGAAGAATTATGGAGTTAGACATATTTTGACCCAATGTAAAAAGCAATACAAATTTAGAGGGAGTGCAGACAAGTGGTATAAAGTTAGCAGCACAGAAAAGCTGAAATTCCCACCTCTATGAGGTAGCAGTACAAGAGGTCATTATTTAACATCATTCAGGGAACAGAAGGTCAACACTTACTCTCACTGTGAGCAGCCATGCAAATAAATAGGCCCTTGTTTCCAACTCTGGAAACAGGCTTATCTTTTCACAAACTCCCTGGATATTCATCTCTTTCTGTCTGTGACTCATTCTTTATAGATATTTAAAAAAGCTTTAATCATCTAGTGAGGAAGACTAGCTCATGCTGCATGATTTAAGTGACCTATAACACTGAATGGAAAAAGCCAAAGTAACATTCTGAAGTGTGTTTTGCAAAGACATTTATAGATTCTAGTTTTCAAGCCATGAGCCAAGCACTTCTGGATTGGCGGAGGGCGGGAAGGAAAAAACTAAAAAAGACAACAATGAAAAGACAAGAGACCAGAATTCAGATCAATCTAAGAATGAAAAATTTAGGAATTACAAAATATATTGAAAATTTTCGAGATTTATCTGGAATCAAAAGAGGAGGAATGGTTGTCTGACAAGTTAAAACGAAAATTTGCAAATGTAAGAGTACTTTCACAATCCTGTTCTGACCACATGCAAATAAAGGTGGTTGAGTACACTAGTCATGGAGACACTTTGCTATGCAGTTATGATTTACTTAAAGCTTTCACTGTTAGTTTTGCTTACTAAAGGAAGATGTTAGCAAAACATACTAGTACTTCCCAATGCCCTTGGGTTGGAATTTGGGAAATCTGTATTATGGCATTAGACCAATTTTGTTTCAAACACATTCTGATTCCTGCAAAAGGTGAATTACAGACACTCTGAAAGGATTGAGTTCAGGTCAGGACAAAGTATATAATTGGATATCCTATGTTACAGAGTATCATGTATTAAATTACCTAAATGGACGACTGAGTGGGCTTTTAATGCCTTTGTCCATATTTGCAATCTCAAGAAATGAGCGTTGTCAAAGTGTTCTGTGTCTATTTTACCCTGCCAACACTTGGACTCACTACAGAATAACATGTTGGCAGTGTTATTTTCTATGACTATTGTACCAACTAGTTGTTAACCCTAGTCAATGAATGTTACTGATTAGCAGGAGTTTGTGACACCAGCTCAGTTTTTGTGTGACACCCACACAAAACATATTTTTATAGAACTATAGCAACTGAGACAATTGCCTAGATCACAGTCAATAAATTATATTGCTGTTACAAACTGAACCCTATTTAACCATCACAAAATGGATGTTTGAATGTCAGGTGCTCCAAATCCTAATTGTGATTGTGATTTTTTTGACTGAAAACAGATGTTTAACTGTGCAAATATATGTCAGTCTTTTGGCTTGAATGAAGAGCAAAAGTTTTCAAAGAAACTGCAAAGTAGTAATTAAACTCATCTGCCTGAACCTCCAAGCAGGGAGTTTATGCTTTATGCATTAGTAGCAAATTCCTTGCACAACTTTTCTCTTGGTGCTTTGTTATACTCTGATTAGATACATCATAGCAAAAAGATTCCTGCCAGGTAGTATGAGATATGTTGTGAAGCAGAGCAAGTTTTTGCTTGGGGTTAAAAAAAAAAAAAAAGTACCTACATGTTTTGATTTGGTTTTGCTTTTTCCTTTTTTTTGACAGTTTATTTGCTTTTTACACTGCAAATTTTCTCACGAGAAAGTTTCTTAGACATGTACCTTTAATAGCAATGCAGCAAACAAGAACCTTGAGCCTTGAAAACAAAGGATGAAAGCTATCAAGGCAAGGGAAGAGAAGACAATTATTATCCACATCCTAAGAGTGTATGGGGTTTTTTCACCTCTGTACTAAAAGCAGAATAAAAATTCAATTAAATGAAATTTTCTGTAACTGTTATGAAACAGATTACAAGAGATTAACTTGACTTTTTTAGGGAAAAACTTTATCTTCCTTGCAGTAAATACATTTGAAAAGTGGCTTGCTGTTTGAAGCAGTGTTCAGATCTTCCCTTGTCAGATTTACAGAATAGAAAATCTATAGAGTTGAAAAGGCAAAGGTTACTAGTTCTTCTGAATTTCTTTAATCTCTATTTGATCAGTGATATTATTAAAACCATGTGCCTTGTGTTCTGTAGCATAGTGAGCCAGAGTTATTAAGGATAAAGTGCCAAGGTCCACAAGTTCATAAGGACAGACAGTTCACTATAACAAAAGATCCAAAACACCTAAGTAAGATCAATATTATTTTAGGGATGCAAGAGCATGAAGTACTTCTACAAGAATATTTAATAAAATCTATTTTCTCCTCTGAAGAATTTTGCATATCTATCTCTCATATATAAACCAGCCTTTAATATATAGGACTTAAGTACTTATTCCTATACTGCAGTTCAGACTCTCTTTTGTCTGACAGGACCATAACCTTCAAAGCTATGAGGTATCTGGAGTTACAGAGACAGATGTTTGTGGTAGGGTGAACAAGGACAAAATCATATATATCCTGACAATATTAAAAATGTAGTTGAAGGAGACAACTTGAGAGAAAAATCTTTAAAAACCCTTGAACAGTGTAAAGCCAGCAGCAAATGATCCAAGCTTCTAACCAAGGAAAAGACTGATCATGAAAAACAGTAGGGGAAAAAGGTTAGGCAAACTCGTGAAGCTCATTAGATAATTTTTTACAGATTCATTGTTAAACTTTACATAAAATAGTTAGTTCTGACAATCAAATATATACTATGTACATAGAGGAAGATCTAGTGGTCCTGGAATTGAAAAGTAAGATATTACTTTCTTACCTGATTTGTCAAAGCATTCTTCAACACCACAACTTTATTCAATTCTCTAAACTCAAGGTTAAGTTAGGGAATTAATTTTTTTAAGCTTTCAGGTTGTTTGCTTTGATACAGAGATGCTATAAAGCCTTTGTGTGCATGATTATTCTTATTTGAAAACGTCCATAGACTCAGCCTTCAGACTTAAAAGCTCCAAAACTAATTTGATTTTCTGCCTGCCTGAATATCCCATTTTCTGATTTGATTAATGGAGAAAAAGAGTGAATCTTAAGATTCAGATACCACTATTACCTATGTTCAAGATCTCACTCTATGATTCCTTGTGACACTTGTTGATCTGCTCAGTTACAGGGGTGAAAGCATATTGGTTTTTTATTTCCTTCAAAGATGCTTGTTTTCACAGTGTATTTTATTGGACAAAAAAGTCTTATGAGATTGTTTGGCATACTTTAAGTTATCTAGAACTGCTACCTCTGCACATTAAGAGATTTAACAAGCCCTATTAAAGCTTACTTTTGTCCTTTATCTCCTCTTCCAATATCCTCCAACCTACACTCAGTAGCTCTTACACAGATATGTCGATACAGCTTCCATGTGTAACCAGTGGGATTTTCTCAAAGCAATGTTAAAGAAACCCAAACCAGGCTGATTGTGCCCCTTCTCAAAGGGAAATTACTTATATGAATAGGCCTCATGGCAGTAATAAAATGATTTTGCAGTTATTACTATGGCTTCACAGAAACTCTTGTGTCTGTAGACACAGAAATTTCTCTTCTACCTGAGTTTACAAAGAGGATGTCAAAGAGCTGATCTTTCCAGCTTTAAATTCACGTTGACATTACTGCTAAAACACACCTTTGGGTTTTCAGGGATGCCAGACTAAGGATGTAAGTCAGAGATGCTGCTGACCTCTAAAGTGCTGCTTCTAACTCTGCAGTTCTCTACAGGTTTTTTTCTGTTTTGGTCTTCAAAAGTCTGTGGAAAAACTGGATTTGGAGACATAGGAGGTCAGTCCCAGCAGCACAGGGTGGGTCATGGCTGAACAAGGGATATAAATTGAAAATGCTGCAGTGCAAATCATTAAAGACACAGTGAAGAAAACGGAGATCAAAATCTAGGAAATTCTATTCCTTTTCTAGGACATAGACAAAAGATTCTTTCTTTTTAGTGCAAAATCCTTATGCAGAAATTGAAGAGCAATTCTTATTTAATACAAGTAGTGAAACCTGTATGCAGCTCCACAGTTGTGAGGTACATCCAGATAAGATCAAGAGAAATCACTGAGTCGCAATGGAATAATTTGCTTTTTGAAGGTTTTGAACTATGTGAACACTCTCCAGAGATTTTTGTGTCTCAGCTACATCTTTAAAGAATTTATATTTTTTCTGTTGAAACCACATCTTTCTTTGAAGTAGTTTTTTGTCCTTTCTTTTAAATCATAGATTAACATTTTTCACAATATGGTTTTTTGGGGTTTTTTGTTTGGGTTTTTTTGTTGTTGTTGTTTGGTTGTTTGTTTTTTTTGCTACAGTTGGAGATTTCCTGATTACAGATGAAAATTAAGCAGCAGGAATGCAGAAATTGAGAAACAAAGATAGCACTGCTATACAACAGACTTTGGAGTTATAAATAAGTAGAAGAGAAATTGCAGAAGAATAAAAACAGGCAGTTACTTGAACTGACATATATTTTACATATTCTGTTTATTGTCAACAGGTCTTTCAAGCAGTGGCAAAATTATTAACATGTCTCCACTTCTTGCTGAAAAGTGTATTAACTTTTTTTTTTTTTGTAGGGAGATTTCAAAGCTATGTAAAATATTTCAATCTATTTATTGTTAATGATAAAATTGTCAAGGAAATTTGCACTGAAAAAATTTTATTCATGATTATGTCATAGGATATAAATAAGGAAGTTTCTATTGCAGTCTTGTCTAGAGTTTAATAGAGTGAAAAAGTTTGCCCAAGATTTGCACAGAAGTGGAATACACACGCTCATATTAAACCCTCCGAAATACGTGGCTCTAGATACAAAACTTACTGTTTCCCAATCTAGTGCCTGTTTAATGCACAGAATGCATTTGTGCCTATTCAGGTGAGAATTTCTAATATTGCTGTGCTGAGGACGAGAAGAATGCTAACAAAGTCCTATTTGGAAGGCTGTTCACTTTCCTGCCTAACACAGATTCTAAGTGACCAGACATAAAAGCTAACCAGGAACCCAGTCCCACCCAATGCAGCCATGCCTCTCTGAATATAAGGAGCCCAAACCTACCAACTCCTTTTGCCATTTTTAAATCAGAAAATTTCACAGACTGCAGTCCAGCCTCTCTTTGCTCAAGGAGAGCAGCCCAAGTGTTTCCTTCACACAACAAGCATCTAATGATCTCTGTGTTTCTTGCTTCTGCTTTTAATGCCTCTTTACATGTCCATCATCACTCAGCTGTGAAAGTGATGTTGTCCAAAGTTAATTATCCAGAAATTTCCACACTATCAGGTTAATATAACACTGACAACTGGCAAAGGAACATAAAAAAACCCCAAAGAAATGACAGTTACATAAATACATAATGGGAAAGTTTTTAAGCAAGTCATGTTCAGTAAGTAGAAAAACTGTGAGCAGAACATTTTGTATTTACTCGAGAAATACCTGACAATAAAACAAAATGCAGGCACCAAGAAAGTGATATTTTTTTTTTGTGAAAATTTTTCATCCTAAAGAACCTGGGAAGATGCAAGAGATTTCTCAAAAGATTGGATTTGGTAGCCCCTCTGTTTCCATGTGTGATATTCTGCTCCCATTTGATGACTTAAGACACCTTCTCTGCACATTATTTTGAGTGAATTTGTAACCAGCATGTCACATGGGGGCAAGAGATGTTTTTTTAATTTGTTCAGAGCTGTAATATTTAGTTTACATTGAAACGGTGATTTTTTTGGGGGGAGGGCAATGATGGGGTGGCTCCTGTAAGAAGAAACCAGGAGCTGCCCCCATGTTGGCCACTGACATTTTCAAACAGCTCCAAAATGGATCTGCCACTGGACACGGCTGAGGCAGTGACTAATGCTGGGGCAGTACCTCTGTGACTACATGTTTAGGAAACGGTAAGAAAGTGCTGCGCAGCACATATAAGAAAGGAGTGAGACTATATGAGAGAAAAGCCCTGCAGACACCAAGGTCAAAGTAGGAAGAGGTGGAGGAGGGGCTCCTGGCACTAGAGTAGGGATTCCCCTGCAGTCCTTGGAGAAGACCATGGTGATTCAGGCTATCTCCCTGCAATCCACGGAGGTTTAAAACTGATTAGGCCTGAAAGGTATAGGGTGAGAGGGAAAGGATGAATTTTTTGTTGTTGTTTTTTTTCCTTTGTTTTTGTTTGTTACTGTAATTACAGTTCTGTAAATAACTTTGATTATTCTTAAGGGGAAAAAACCCCCACAGCTAGACCCCCATGCAATCTTGCAGACAGCTGGATAACAGGTCAGCTATGCTTAAGTGTACCCTTGTCTAGGGGCAAAACTTCACTGTTATGTCATTTTCTTAACCAAAAGGTCAGAAGATCTGAGCAGTAGCAGATACCACAAGGGCCTGTCAAGAGAAAGAGTGTAGCAGGCGTTACAGTAGTATTTTGAAATCAAAGTATTATGGGTTTTTGAGAAAGATATATGAGGTTTCAATTGTTTTCCCTTAGTCACTTAACTTTTTCTATAGAATGAAAGTATTTTCTGTATCCTTTTAAAGTGAATGTTTACTGTTACAGAGTTATTGTAGTGTTTTAAAATGAATAGCCAGGAAATTTTCCCTGTGATTAGCTGAGAATAAGAAGGATAAAAAGAAACTGTCCTGGGACTACTTCAAATATAATCTGTCACCATCACAATGATGAGAGCTAAGTTCCCATTTCTGAATGTTGTATAAGTGTTGCAAATGTGCTTTCATTTTTTTTAGGAGAAGGGCAGCCTAACTTATCCTTTCGGGACCAAGGTATTCAATCCCATTCTTTTGGTTAAATTTTTAGAGACAGCTAAATGAAAGAATAAAGAAATAGATTTTGATAGCAGAGAATATCTTTAGGGATTCTTTTCAAATCACATTTGTAGGCTGCTAATACAATGCTAATTGCTTAAATTCGTACCTGAAGGCTTTATAAATTTCACCATTTGCCTTGACTGTTATCAGGCAGTAATGATCTGATCCACAGCACTCAGCAGTCAAAAAACCCAACAAACAAACAGCATATTGCCTCTGGGAGAAAAAGCTGTGGGTTGTAAATTGAACGAGAAGAGAAAGTTGCAAGTACTGAGCTGAGTTACTTATTTTAGTCTTCATTGGGCATATAAGTCAAATTGTTTTCAGACTGTAGCATAAATAATTGTGATAACAAATACAAATTTCAGATTATGTCTAGTCTAATATATGATTATAACACTGTTCCTGCAAGCATTCCTGCCATTTCTCATTTCCCAAAATACTCCCAAGGAGGAAAGAGAAAAAAGGCAGGTATACTTGTCTTGTGGATTTGTTTTTGAGTTGTAATTTTAATATCTGTGGAATTCAACTGCAGTGCTCTGTTGTTTGCTAACAGTCTTTTCTTATCAAGCTGCACTGGTTGAATTATTAACAATGGGCATGGCAGAGTTGTGAGGATAATAAAATTGATGGCAGCTAGTATCAGCAGTGCTAGCTGTGAGGAAAATTTAATGAAAAATTTAAAAAGCTAAAAAAAAAGACAGAGGGCAGATGCACTGATCTCTTTCCTGTGTTGACCAGTCACAGGAACCGAGGGAACGGCCTGAAGTTGTGTCAGGGGAGGTTTAGGCTGGATATTAGAAAAAAGTTTTCATCCAGATGGTGGCTGGACACTGGAACAGGCTCCCCAGGGAAGTGGTCACAGCACTAAGCCTGACACAGTTCAAGAAACGTTTGGACGATACTTTCAGGCACATGAGTGTGACTCTTGGGTATGTCTTGTGCACGGCTAAAGGTTGGACTGAATTATGCTGTCATATTCTGTGATTTTGAAAAAAAGAAGTCAAGCCTAAGAACTTAATCTAAAACTAAGTATTTTAAAACTCTATGGTGAAGCTAAGAGCAAAAAGTAAATGTCTGTGGAAAGATGTGCTTAGAATCAAATCAGTTACAAAAACCTTCCATGTGCATGCCAGGTCATCTTGTAAATATGTTATTTTTAATAATAAAACACATGCCATATCACAATGCCTTCGTTTTTCATGCACTGTGCTGTGTGTTGTAATCATGTGGGTGAAATAGCCTAAGTGAAGAAACTGACATAGTTTAGTGATATTTTGAACTATTAATAATGTATACTGAAATTTTTGAGAAACAGTGCCACAAATTTTTGGGCCCTGAGGAGTACCACATGTCTGTAGAGTCTCATTTCAGCATTCCACACAGGGTAAAGCTATAAAAGAAATGCTACCTCTTTTTTTTTCTTTTCCTTTTTTTTTTCTTTTGTTCTCTTAGCCAAGCACTAAAGCATCATTACACAACCAAAGAGACCTGGGAAAAAAAAACAACAAAAAACCAAAACAACAAACCAGGCATTAGCCAATTGTATTAAAAATAACACAAGGCATTTTCAGACATTTAGAGAACAAACTATAACATTGTTTAGAATTAGGAGGAAAATCATAGACAGCTAAAGCTGATAAAATGTCATCTGGATTTATTACTGTAGAGATCAAAACAAGTGAAGAAATTAAAACCGTTTACAGTGCTTCTCACCAGATACCAGGTTGTACCTCCAGAGTAACAAAAGCTCTATGCTTATAATTTGTTTGCACTAGAAAGGATCTATAATTTAAACAACATATCCAAATGTCAGTTTTAAATTTGGAGTGTAATGTCTGCTTTCTCTCTCTATTTGACAGATAAAGGAAATAAATTTATATAACAAATCCTCTCCTTCTTTATTTGTTATTTTAGATATATAGCCTTTCAGCAAATTCCTGCCACTTTATCTTTGAATAATGACTTATAATTGGATGACAATGCTAAAATACACCTTCATACACTGGAAGGAAACTCATAGCCAGAAGCCCATTGCTGTATAGTTTGTGTGATGTACTGATAGTTATGGTGTTAACTAAGTGAAGGTAAAAGAGCAAGCACAAGCATCTATGTTTCATGGTAATTAGGTCACCCTGTCTGTGTCTTGGACTGCTCCAACTACCCCTCTCCTTTGCAATCTGCTATCCTAAGGAATAGCCCAAAGCACTGTGGTTGCAAGTCAGGCCATATACTTTGCTTTGGGCCCAACATATATCCCTCAGTGACATGGGCAGAGCCTTGGAAGCTATGAATGCTGGTTGGAAAAGGAGCTGAGATGCTATAGTAAGGCTGCTTGGAGAGGTCCAGTATGTGTGATGGCATCCTATGTCCTTTAGCTGAGAGAATGAGGCACAGCTGGGTTAGCAGGTGTCTTTTCTCTGGGAGAGGATTGTGGAGTTGTCAGAGAGGTCTGTTAAAGGAGACTTCATTCTTTCAAAGCTGCAGACAATAAAAGAATGTTTTAGAGTACACCTGAAAAAATGTATGTGCTCTGCTTTTGTTTTTAGAGAATTCTCAGGAGAGCTAATGCTCAGATACAAAACACTGTCTTTCGTTTTGATTGTGTCACCTTGCACTACTCAAAAATTAAGATTATGTTCTTTTTCTACCATGAATAGACATGATCGTTTAAATGATGGTCAAAAAAAATCAGGCAACAACCTACAAGTGCAATATGGAGTATCATTTGTTCTCAGAAGTCCTGTGACATATTCACAAGTATGTGAATATACTTGATATTTCATGGATATTTCTTCAAGTGTTGTGCAAACCCCCAGGAATATCTATGAGATTTGCCATAGCATTTAAAAATACGTATTCTAAATTTCTTAATTTCAATATGGAGTGAAGAATTTCCATAAAGCTGGATTCTCTTTGCTTTTTATTTTTTGCCTTTTTTTGCCTTTTTTCTTCCCTCCCCCTCCCCCCCCGCCGTTCTTTTTGCTTTTATTAACATACTTGATTTAACTGCATTAATTCTTACACTGAAGACATTGTCAAAATGTTAATTAATGGTTAGATTTTTATACTATTATTACATGCTTGACATACACTTTTAAACTTTAAAATGTCATTACTTGAACAGTATCTAAATCTAAATGTGAACAAAGGCAGTTTATGTATTTTGCTATGTCTGATTTCCATCCAAGCGATACCAAGGTTGACTGGGTTAATCTTGTGACTAAATACCTGACACATGGCAGTGCCTGAACTTACAGAGAAAACCACAAAATATTATTCTAAATTAATGTAAGAGGGCACAAAAAATCTGTCTTCTCCACTAACATTCAGGCTTTGAAGTGGAATGCTTCAGCACTTATACAGTAATGCTGAGACCCAGCATGGACTTATGTGTGACTTCAGTGGGCTTTTTGTCTACCAATAAAAAGCCTTAGTTTCCTTTCAAAAGCTGCTTATGAGAAATTTGAGAAATTGGATGGACATGACCAAATACTTCTCATATACAAGAGATAGGTTTCAACACTAACATCTTCCCATGTGGTGTCCTAAGAAATTAGATTACCACTGAGAGAAGTGGTGCCAGAGCAGTGTGCTCCCCTGTTGGCATATCTTCCGTTTCATAATTTCCAGAAGATATTAAGCCAAAGACGTAAAGTATTATCATTTGCTGATTTCTGTATGACAGCATCTTTGCACAAACCACTGCACAGAAGCAGCTTTTCTGGGACAAAATGATTATGCCAAGTTTCTTTAAAAAAAAAAAAAAGTTTAATTAAAAAAAGTTTAATTAAAAATCAATAGAAAAATAAGTGAGTGAATAACTGAGTGTGCAATGGGTTACTAAACTTTGTAGTTGTCAGTTTTGAAGGGAAAAGGATCTCAGGTGTAGAACAGCATGAAAAATAAATTTGCACTGACTTTATCCTAAAAATACCAGCTTCTATTCTTATCTATAACATTTCTTTGCACTTCTTCCCCTGAACCAGTACAAGAACATATTGCTCTTTAATAGGAACAGATGCATATGTAAGTGCTCCGCATACGTCATGGGATATGGTAACAGAGTCTTAATAATTTGAACGATGTTGTGATTATTCTGTTCTCTCAAGAGTAGGAGAAAGAGGATAATACTTAGCATGTCTTTCAACAAATTAGCTGAAATATAAACATGTGGCAATACTGTTCTGAAATGGAGCTTTGAGCTACTTTACCTTTTTCTCACTGCAAACATTTATTAGTTTTGATCCTACAAAAAGCTTTCCTTTCTGTGCTCCTTTGCCAAGTAACACCTTTTATGGTCTGTTTTTGATTGTACTCAGACTTAGGTGTTTCTTTTCTCACACAACACATTTTCCTACTCTGGAGGGGTTGTCAACTTACCCAAGGTTAATTTCAGTGTGCCTGGATGGAATTATATCCTAGCTATCTCAGCTGGTACTTTTTTGAGGGCTACTTACCAGTGCATGACAGGAAAGATTTCTGTCCATGTTTCAGAGACTAGAGTTTCAAGGCTCAGGAAAGAAGACATTAAAAATGCTTGGTCAGGCCCAATGTTTTCTCATTCTCAGTGTTGCATTAGGGGAAATTGTGATGTCTTTTACTTCTGAGCCAGCAGTAAGGTTCCATTACCTAATTGTCTTGTTATGGAAACTACCTGCAGGGACCATAGTTTGAATGCATTAAAAACATACTGCCTCTCAATATCAGTAAAACTGGACACTGACATACTCACTTCTCCACATCCTGGGTGCCATTTATAGCTATGGCATTGACCTCTTGCTAGTTTACCTCCTTCTATGGAGTTGGTGGCAGGCACAACTCAACTGTTTAACTTTTGCACAAGTTCAGAAGTTTAAGAAGAAGTTCAAGAAGAAGTTCAAAACCAAATAAATGAAAGATAAAACACTTGTAAATACCAATTCTGTGATTGAAATCAGGGTATTAAGGGAGACTGGACAACTCATGTCTGAAGAAACTTGGGGCAGCTTTATTTTTGGCAGGTAAGACTCACTAACTGTGCTTACAGAATGTGCCTTTTAAATCCCAGAACATATGAGTCACTCCTATCTGGCTCATGGCAAAAGGCTACGGAGGAATAGTTTCTGTAACGTGAAAAACAAAGTGAGAGAAAACAGCATATGGTTAGTGCATTGACTAAAGCAGAAGCATGGAGAGTATTACTCTAGTCGCATACAGAATTTTTAAACTGGCATAAGATGCTTCTGCTCTGTTATTTTTCCTTTCTTCTTCCAGAGAAGACAGGGGAGGGAAGAAAAAAGAAGGTTTTCATAAGCTTCTTGTATTCATCAATGATTTGCTTTATTTGCTGAGTACTGTTTCACCTTGGCAGTGTGTGGCAGTAGTGTTGCAGTCTCTTGAAAGTAAAGAGAACTGTTAAAGCCTACTTCTTTTTCTTCCCTAACTTTAGAGTAGGTTAGTTAATTCAGGTTTTTGAAATTCTTTTGTGATGATTTTGTTGTGTGGCTTTTTTTGTTTTGTTTTTCTTCTTCCTTTCAGCTATTTCAAGCAGAGATGCAAACCCTCAAATGATGTTTTTACTGATTTGCGTTTTTCCAAAAATCTGTAATTCCCACATAGAAAATCAGCAGGAGAGTTCCGTTTGAGCACTGTAAGGCAATTAAAGTGCATGCTTTCTGTTATATCTTACGCAATAGAACAAAGTGGAAAAAGACACATTTGAATTATAAGCAAGAGAATCATGTTTCATTGCTTCCTTCTGCATTGTAAAAATAACCTTTAGTTAGGTTTGACATGTCATGTATGGATTTTTATCTTTTAATCATTTTTTGTGGTATAGTTAGTGCTTGTCTCTGATTCTTGAGATCAATAAGGCTCTTCTGATAGTTAGCCTTTTTCTGAGACAGAAAATGCATATTAAACACTCAGAAATGTACCTGTGATGTGGAAGTTTCAGCGACCAAGTTTAAAGCTTCCATTCTCTTTTCTTTTCAGCTTTTTTATTTTTTTTTCTTCCCTATCTTTGACGCAGTACATCTACATCCATATTGTCTACTTTTGAGTTTTGCTTTTATGGAACCTGAGATTTTTATGTTACATTTTCGTCATGAATTACTGTTTAATTGCCTAGGTTCCCTCATTAAGAATGCAAAAGAAAAATGTTTAATCTTCTGAAGAAGAAGTTGGCAGGGGGCAGCACACAGAACTAATCTTATGCCCATGTTAGAAATTCTTTTATGATGAGGAAAGTCCTTTCATGCATCTGCAGACATATATGTAACATACAGTTGATGGTGGCTTACCTCAAATGGGTAACAAGAAGATTGTTTCATTAAATCTCGTTATTCTGTCTTTTCTAGATTTGAAAAGCAAACATTCACAACATCTCAGCAGTGTGGGCTAAAGAGAAATAAAGGCAGCTCATGTATGAAGAGAATAAAGTAAGGGGCAGAGAGGCAGAATAGAAGCAAGTTACAGAAATGGCTGCCAGTGGCTACAGAGGAGCCATACAGCCAAAAAGCTATTGCAGCCTGTGTCTCAGCAATGAACCCCATGGAAATTGAATTCATGCTTGCCATGCAGAGGCAAGGACATACTATGAAGACCATTTGGAGGAAAACTGATGAACAGCATCTGCTGATCTGTTAGAATGGAAAAAAAGAGAGAAAGAAAGGGTGGGCTGAAAGCGATACCTCTCCCTAAAGTTTAATGGAGGGAAGATGTCCATAAGAAAAGCTCCTGAGATTGTGAGCTTCCCCCAAACATTTGAGTGATAACACTGGAGTTTACAGTCATTTGCTGTATTGGGTGAAAGGGATCAGAATTACAGAGTATCTCTCTGACCACTGCACTTCAAGGCTCTTACCATCTGTTAGCAATGGTGGAGACTTCAGGGACTGCTGCAAAGGACATCTAAAGAGAATTTCTGCTAAATTGCTGGGCAGTTAATTATTTCTTTCTGAACAACATGAGTTTCTTTCTCCATATGGGCTGGCGTAATATATAGTTCATCCTTCTATAGTGCCTATTTTATTCTTACAGATATTCATTGAACCTGTTCGTTTATCCCACATTTTCTATGAAAAGTCAGGAAGTTTTCTGAAGAAATATCCAAAGCCTGAATTTCTTGTAAATTGTTTGTGCAAAAGATATGTCATAATTAGAATATGGAAAATTGAATTGATTTGCCTGTTTAGTTCCCTTAGAATGTCTAAACCCAAAGTAATTTGCAATTGCTAGAATCATAATGGATAAGTTTGTATTTAGACAAAAAAAAAAAGAAAAAAAAGAAAAAAAAAGAAACATATGATCTGGTATCCAAAATCTACTTAAAGAAAGCTTTCATAAACCTGAAAAGGCATTCAGAAAGCTACATGCTCTGTCACTTATCCTGACTCCTGAATGTATGCTACTCTCTGATTCTGATCATGTTGCATATCATTGATATAGGGCTCATAGAAATGTTATGGTTTGCTGTTTTTAGAGGATCTAACCAAAAAAGTCAGGCTAGTTTACAGTTTATACTAAGTAAAACATAGCATTGGATCATTTGGGAATTGTTTCATGTGAAAAATATTGGTTTGCCTTTCAAAATCTGCCCTGGTTTGAAACAAATACAGTTATGCTCAGCGGGTTAATTCACCTTGCAAACTGTAAGGAATGACCTGTGGCTTCAACTAGAGAATGGATGAACTGTAGAAATGTTTATGCTCTGATGAAAGGCTGCTCTGTCATTGAGTTCAATGTCTAGTGATGTTGCAGTTTGGGGGGTTTTGTTGTTGTTTTTTTTTCTTTAGGCCTGACAGTTTTATTAATCATAACAAAATTACCTATGCTGACTGAGTAGTGACTTGCAAGACAGATTTCCTGGTCTGCTATCACTGCCCTTGTTAGCATTTGGTATTTCTTTCTACTTCCGTGATGTTAGTCATGATCTATTTAACTAGTTTTAGTTCTACAGAAAAGGCTGAATAGGTCTGTTATGGAAAACTTGCTGCTGATCTAGTAATACGCATCTGTCTGCTAAAAAGTCCATACTATAGTATATATCATAAGCATAGATATGAAGAAAAACAAACAAAACTAAAAGCTGGTTTTAATCTGGTTCTGGGGCAAAGCTTGTGGCACATGAAGATCAGTATAATTAAATTTCACACAAAAGAGAAACAAATTAATAGACATTTTTATTTATGTCTGGTTTAAATGCTATATTTGGTTACACATATATGTGTCTTTATAAGCTTAGGAAAGGACCAAAGCCTTTTAGTGTCCCAAGATGAAAGCTTTTGGTAACAACTCTCTTTGGCTACAACTGCATCAATTGAATAACCTTTGCAAAAGGTACAGATATGCTGCTGCAAAAGGATCTGGGATGTAATCAGTACCAGTTTGGGTTTGCTGGCTCTACCACACTTCTCTGAAGCTGCTGCTTTTGCCTAGGGCTCACCTCTGAGCAGGCATTTGTTTGCTGTGAGTAGCTGATTTAATGAGCAGTGACAGATTCACTTAGAAAGCTGTTAGAGAGTAGAAATGCTACATCTTATGGGGTCCATAGTCTTAACACACTTCCCAGATTACAAACACCAAAGAGTAGAGAGTTTGTCTTGTCATTGTCTCAGGGAAAGAGCAATGAGATTCAGGCTTGCAAATGAAAAATATATTAAGTCATCCTGTGCATTCTCTCTTCCAGCTGGATGGCTGCTGCTATCTGTGCTGGGCTGGTTAGAGAGGGCAATTGCCTGATGTGGTGCCTGCTTTTGCTGTGAGTGGTCAACCTTTTCACAAGGGAAGACTCACTTCTGGCTCCTTGGCTTCAGAATTTGGCCAGCTGTAGGACTATTCGAATTATCGGTACTTCCTACATATTCTATGCTCAAAAACTCCTTTTTTTCACTTGAAACTAAAGCTGCACTACCATAATATTGTGATATACATGGGCTCTTTCCCCAAGGACCAGGAGGTTGAGGTTCCTGCTGTGGGCTGTAAGATGTGGGCACTGCTAGTGCATCCTCCTGCTGTGCTGCAGATGTGGCACGCTGGCGTTTGGCAGTGTCGGAGTTGATAACATTGTCTTGCAGGGGAAATAGCCTGCAGCAATGAAAGAGTGCTTGGAAACCAGCTATTAATGATCCTCTTTTGATGTTTTTCTTGTTGAGTAAATATCTGGTAGGAAGAATTATAGAAATGCAATGACCCAATAATTTAGACATTAATACCACATCAGAATCACTATTTTTTGCATAAACAATGATGAGAATCTCTTTGGGAATAGGATGTCATGTAACAAAAGAATATGGAAGAGAAAAATATAATCTCGCTCAAGAGAAGTACAAATTATTCTGTAGAGATCTGGAAGACCAAGGTGGGGTTTTTTGATAATTTTAATGTAGCAGTTAAATTAGGAGCCTAGGTAGATGTTAGGAACATTGTGCTTCACTTCTCTTCTCTGATTCACACTCCCTCACCACAAAATGTGTCCTGAGTTTTACAGCAGCTGAACTGAAGTTATAATTGAATTGAATAACATTTTATATATATTCAAAAAGTATTGAAATGGGTCACTAAATACTCAAACCCACAAGTTAGTAACCTGATTTTAAGAAGAAAATTTGGAAGCCTTGGTTTAAAAGTGTCTGTGCATGAAGTAGCTCATTTGTAAATTTGGGACAATGCTGCATTAGGAAAGTATTATGGAGATTATTCAGCTCATAGGAAATGTGTTTAAGAAAAATGATAAGCTAAAAAGCATTATAGAAGTAGAAAGAATCTTGCTACTCAGTAATTTAAAGATTTCTTCTAAATAAAATTTCATTCCTGAGTACAGGTATTTTGCAAAGAAGAGGTAATTGTCCTAAAAAAAGTCTAGAAATTTTTCAAATTTTTTGCAGTTCAATATATTTTATGTAGTGTGATGCTCAAGTTATTTTATTGCAGATGGGCATCTGTTACTATTTATTGGGCAAAGAACATACATTGTAGGCAGTTCTGGCCCAGTGATTATGGTATTTGCCAATTCAAATCCCAGGACGAATAATTTCAGTGTCAGTTAAGCAGGATGTATTCTGACACTGCAGTTTGTAAATAGAAGATAAAATGAACAGAAAAAACAAGCAAAGCAACCAACAAAACAAAACATAATCTTAGCTGACTGCAGAGTGTGAACATAAGATGGCAAAAAAAAAAATTAATTGCTGTCATTGTCCCCTGAGCCCTTCCCTGTGGTGCTGGATGAAAGGTCTGCAACATTTCTAGATGCTACTCAGCCGTATGGCTATCATTGCTTTGACAGACATCTAAGCTGTTGGGATGGTATTAGTCTTAGGGGATATTTCCTTGTTCTTTTTCAACCTTAGCTGGAATTGGCAATCAGATTTTGAAATGAATAGATTCAACTCAATTACCTTTGCCAGTTGTTACTCTGGGGTTCTCTGGCACAGATGATACTCCATGGGAATGTTTTAATCTAGGTAAACTAGGTTCTTCTATTTTAAAGAGGAATTTCTTTACATGATGGCCTTTTCTTTATATTTCATTGCAGCTTGGAATTCTGACATCTTTGTTTTATAACTAAGTATTTATTAGGAGAAATACTGGACTCAGGAGTGGAATAAGACTTCCCCTGCCACTTCCTCACAATATGTTTTAAGAATGATGATAGCACGCACAGAACCTCAGTTTAGAAGTCACTGTTCAGCTCCTGAGGCATGTCTGCATGCATGAACTGAACTTCATGGGAAGAAAAGAGATCAAAGCACTCATGTTTCCTCCAGGAGTGCTCCATCCATGAGGCTATCACAAAAAAAGAAATGCTATACCCAACTCCCCACCTCCTCCTTCAGATAACTTTTGAAAGTGATAACAGCAATCAGTGATACATCAAATTTAACTGTGCATTTTCTTGCTCCCAAAGATTATTTTGGCAGTGGCATATCTTGTTTCTGGATCCTGCTTTCGTGTTGGGATATGGGATGATCTGTCTGGTTAAGATAGAAACTGTTTTGATGCATCCACATCAGTGCAATTTTAGACTACAGCTCTGAAAAGCAGCAAAGCATTGATGGGTTCTGATTACTAGCAATTGAAAGCAGAGTGTTTTTTCAAAGTAACAGACTTGTATATGGATGTCTAAATTCCATCCCACTCCAAGTGATTCAATATTGAATGAGCAGCAGGATATCTTACAGATATTTCACCGAGCTGCAGCACCCTGACAAAGGCTGTAGCATCTTTTGGTACCTTTCTGGGTCCTACATTTATGTAAGTGACAGAGTTTCTCCAGCATATTTACGCTCTACTGGCTGTCTCCCACAACATTGCTACAGCAACCCAGGTCAGAGCTTTGTCTATGAAAAAAATAAATCTGTAAGCATCATCTTCACAATGATTTTAATTATTGTCTTGGCTCACAAATGCAATCCCTATTACAGGCATTTCACAACAGTCTCAGAGAGCATAACAAAAGTTATTTATGTTCTTTGCCATACCTTGGCTTTGGGTTCTGGCGCAATGATGGTTATTGTCTGATACCTTAGAAACAAATTCACTTTTTTGAGCTTTTCGAGGTTTTCATTAGGAAGCAAACAAAAATTTACTTATTAAGATAGAAATAGGACTGCTTATCTAAAATATCTAGTCCAGTTTATCTAGGCTGTTAAACTAGTTTAGGCATTTCTCCCCACTTAGCTCTGCACATAAGAGGGGAGCTGTGTTAGAATAAAGCATCAGAGAAAGAGCTCAGACCATACAGAAAGTAGGTACTTGGTTCTTAGAAGCCTGAAGAACACTGGAGTAGGAATGCACATGTTGAGGACTAGCCTGAAAATAAGAATTTTTGGCTTAATAAGTCTGAGAAAATGACCACTATTTTCTCAGAAATTAACAGAAGTCCATTTTATCCCAGTTGGTGCTAAAACATGTATCTCTGGTTCCTATAGGTCATGGAAAGCCAAGAAGAAATCCCACTCAGCCCAGCTTGTCTCATCACTCTAAGAATAAACTGCTTCTGTAAAAAATTCTAAGAATAAATTCAGATGGCTTTGTGAGATTAAATTAATCTTAAAAAAATGTGCAATGAAACTTTTAAGGGGTTTGTGGTTGCAAACAAGAAAGATGAAAAATTAATATTAATTCAAAAGTTCAAGGGACTTCTTCCTGCACAGAAGCACAGAAAAGACCACAGAATATTGTCAATGCACTAAGAAAAGTTGATTAATTTTAGAAAAATGAAATTATTTTAAAGGGACATGTCCAGCATGCAATGACTCAAGAGAAAGCAGAATAAAATGGGACGGACACTCATGGAAAATCAGTAAAGTCATAATGTATCTCGTTTTTCTTTGCTGAAATGACAATTGACAAGCATCATCCTCAGGACTAGATCAGAGTGAGAAAACCTACTCCTGATGCATTGACCAATTCACTCTTACTTCTTTTTCCAAGCCTATTCTTCTCAAGCTGCACAAGCTCACTGAAATCACAATAGCAGAAGAATTTGGCCCAAGTAGACTCATGATTTTATGCTCAGCTTCGCAGAAGGCATGCCCTCATTAGTACTGTTGCTATGGAAGATGCAGGATGGTCTTCCTAATTAGCTTGAATAGAGTGGTGTTTTAACACTAACTGACTCCATTGTGAAAGAACAAAATCACCACTATCTCTTCATGGCTCTTGGTATTCTTCTTGGTGCTTTTTAGACATTGTTTTGGTCATCAGGATGATATGCAGGACATCAGTATGCTTCCTAAATATTCTTGATGTACCAATTCCAGTACAATAGTTTGATAACCAAAGATATATTATTTAAACCATTTCAGTTCCTTCAGATTTACAAAAACCCCAAATTGGTATGTGAAAAGTGGTAATATGTGCAATATCTAATCCTAACATTCAAACATTGGTAATGGAAGATGATAAAAATCAGCCTGAAATGGTTTGGATATCCAAAACCATTACAATATCATGAGAGTATGGGCAGTCTGAATGCCAAAGGACAAGCATTTTAAAGTGCAAAAGTCAGATGACTTTTTTTTTGCATAGTTATTTGATTTGCCAGAGAACAACTTTCTCCAGCGCTATCATTTATCTGTGTGCTATACAAAATCAATGTGGGCAGCAATAAATAACTCCTGATTCCAATTACCTTAATGAAGCGGAAGCTCTCAAACAGCTCTCTGCAGCACTTGCATGGAAAACTTCTGGAGCAGCAGCGAGATCAGCAATATTCAGACTTAAAAAGCTTTGACTCCACCAGATAGCCATTGACAGTCTGTTTTCAAAGGGGGAAAAAAAGTGCAGTCAGACACATGAAGAATACAGATTTAGATTAGGTATTATGAAAAAATTCTATTCTGTGAGAGCAGTGAGGCACTTGAACAGGTTTTCAGAAAAATGGTGGATGCCCCATTATCGGTGGATTAATTGGCCACTGATGCGGTGCAGGGTGTCTTCAGCTCTGAGGGGCAAGTGACAGCAAGCACAAGTGAAAGCAGCTCTTACAGAGTCAGCCCCTTGAAGCACAGGCAGGCTCCTCCCGCTCCCATCCTGGCACTGAGCTCCCCAAAAGAAGATGGCCACACAGGATGACAGGCAACAAAGAGAAGCAAAATTTATTGGGGGTGCCCAGCTTATATAGGGAATGGTGGACTGTTCCAGAACAATAGGAGGAGAAAGGGGAGGAGAAAGGGAGGGGCGAAGCGTCCCATTGGTCCGAGCATAAGCAGAGGGGTGAAACAAGGAAAGGACCAATGCGGAACAGGGATTTGAACATAACCATATATGGGAAATGGTGCATTGCACCAAACTGGGGCCAATCGAAGAAGGTTTGGTGGGAAAATGTCCTAGGGGTTTGTGGGAAGAAGAAAGTTGGGACAGGATGACTAAGGGAAAGATACACAGGGTAGAACTGATGAATATGTAACATTAAACCGGGGAAACATCAATATAAGGTTTAAAACTGCTCAAGTCCTTATAAATTCGTTGCAGGGCTTCCATATTCATGGTGCCAGGGTCCCGGAATTCAGCATCCTCGTCTATCCACCTCTTGTAGTATTTCTGCCACTGTATAAACTCCTGGTCTACCCTGACACCCCATCCCTGAAAGTGTTTAAGGCCTGGTTGGATGGAGGTCTGACCAACCTGATCTAATGAAATGTGCCCCTGTCCACAGCAGTGGAGTTAGAATTAGATGATCTATAAGGTTTCTGACCCAGACCATTCTGTGATTCTATGATTCTGTCATTCTGTGATTCTATGGACTATTTGGGGGCAAATCATCTGTAATTAAATGGTGGTGGTTGAGGGACTATCTTCCTGGCACCAACACATCAAAATGTTAGATTTTATATGGACTGCTACTTCACTGTACAAAACATGTGAACAGGTTTTCATCTTGATCAATGTCTTTTGGCCCATTTGTTGAGGCCACGCTCACTTCACACAAAGAGACTCTGCAGGCAGGACACTTGCATGGGCAGCTCAGAGTGAGGTTCCCTGTAGCCAGACATAGCTCCACCAATGAGCCACTGAGAGCCTTCTCTCAACTGTCTTGCCTCTGCCTGTGGTTTTGCCTTTCTCATTTCACTTGATTTCTGTCTTCATATTTTCTTACAGCTTCCTCAGAAGTCTATTGTTTTTTGTTTGAGTGGAGTTTTATTCAGCCACGCCAGGCCAAAGCTCAACTGTGGATCAAAGAGAACTGAATGGGAGGAAAGGTCAAAAGTGGGGCAGGCAGCAGACAGGCTGTGTGCTCCGATCACTTACTTTGTGTAAAGTTCTCACCTCCTACCTCCCAATAAAACCTAAGTCCTCAGTTATTGTTCTTTCCTTTGCAGCTCTCTTAGGGGGAAAGGCTTAGAGAATTGGGTTTGTTCAGCCTAACGAAGAAAAGGCTTCAGGGTGACCTAATTACAGCTCCCCAGTATCTGAAGGGAGCCTACAAGGAAGATGGAGGAATGGCTTAAAACTGAGAGTAGGTTTAGATTATTAGGAAAAAAATCTTTATTGTCAAGGTAGTGAGGCACTGGAACAGGTTGCCTAGAGAAGCTGCGAACCCACATCCCTGGCAGTATTCAAGGCCAGGCTGGATTTGGCTTATGAGCAGCCTGGTCTAGTGAAAGGTGTCCTGGTAAATAGCAGGGTATTTAAACTAGTTCATCTTTAAGGTCTCTTCCAACCCAAGCTATGTTATGATTCTCTGGTTCACAAAATTAGTCACTTCTCCCTTTTTTTACTTTCTCCCACTTACAGCAGGAAGCTGGATAACACATAGCTTCTCTTTGGATGTATCTAGGGAAATATAGAAGAATATATATATATGTGTGTGTGTGTGTGTATTTATATCTATATATATAAAGAGAGAGAGACCATTCAACTGTTCACTGGTTGTTCATGTCAGATTCTTGCAGAAGAATCTTCTCTAGCATCTCTTAAAGGGTAGGGTTCACTGTGTAAGTATCATGGAATACTTTAGGAAGGGAAATATGACTCCCAATGAAACAAATTCTACAAAATGCTAAGGCAATTTAAGCATATTTAAAATACTTGCCTCAGAAGCACTGTGGTCTCTCAAGAGCTCAGCTTTACCAGGTTGTTTAGAAATACTGAACAAAAAGCACTGGATTTTGTTTCATTGATTTTTTTTTTAATGATGTGAATGTTTTAAAGACTCTTTTGCTAAAGAACAGTATTATTCTAGAGATTAATTACCTTCCTGTTCTCCTCTCTGTACTGTGAGAATTGCATATGGGATGCAGGAATGAACCATCTCTCCTCAAAAAATAACCCAAACAAAACTTTCTTTTTACAGTGGTTAGGGAAGGCAATTGGACATAAGTAGAACTACTTTCAAATGTAATGTCAAAAATACTATTGCTGATTAATTCCGACACTTCCACATACTGGCAACTCTTACAGTGATTAAGTGAAATCATCTACTGAAAAAAAGTATGCAAACTATCTCTTTATAATATTGCTACTCCAAACCTGGCCTGCGTCAGAGCCCTGGCCTTGGCATTTACAATAGTTCTGTATAATTATTTCTACTTCTATTAGTACTAGCATTGATATTTTATGTATCCAATACATTGGTCCATACTGCACCGTGATGTGTAGATACAGACTTTTAATAAGGATAGGGCTATTAACTATCTCTTTAATTAAGTTCATCCTTTCAAATGGGTATCTGAATGTTTATACAATCAATATAGGGGCAAGAAAGTATTACCCTTTAGAAATACAATTCACCTTTTTTTCTATATATCTGAAAAACAGTACAATAAAGTGAATACTCAATGATTATTCTACTCACACCTTTTCAGGCTTAGCAAGAACAATTAAAAAGACACAAATCAGTTATCTCAGCATGTGGAAGCAGCTTCTTTTAATGGATTTGTAAATGTATGTAAATATGTCCTTTCATCCCCAAGAACATCTGCTGTACTTGTGGATTTCTGTTCACCAGTTAGACATGCTACAGCAATTCAGTATAAGGTTACTTATATTGCTTTGATAAAACTATCATGTGTCCTCCCCTGCCTTAGTGATAAACTGTTATACACTGATATTGGAGGTGCTGTGCCTGTGCTCTCTATAATAAATGTTCTTCTGTGCCTGCCAATAATGTGTACTAAAGCATTCTCAAAAGCCTCTCTATCTAAGGATATCCACAACCACTTTTTCCAGATTCCAAGACAAACTGGGATGCTTGTGGTTTTATTAATATAATTTTAAAAAGATTCTTGGTTTTATGGAATCAGACAAAGTGTTTTGTCAACAAAAGCAGAGAAACAAACTTCTTCCCCCAATGAAATTGATGATTAACAAAATGAGCCAATATATTTCTTTTTTCAAAGGTTTGGTGTTTTCCCTTTTCTTTTTAACTTCTGTTGCTATGTTCACATTGCACGTAACATAGAAAAAGAATAAAAAATGACCGAGGGAAGAAAAAGAAAAGAGAATTGTAAAAACTAATCTGAAATCTTCCTATCTAAAAATTATGAATCTTAATGAAGATACCATTTTCAGTCTTATCTGATTCACTGTCATGAACAATAATTATGAAATAAATATTACCTCTAGATTGTAGTGTAATAAACCTGGTCTCAATTTGCAAGCAGATTGAAGCCACTCATGTTTAAACTGATTGAGATTTGAAGCCATTTGGACCAGTTGACCTTTGATTTATACAATAGAAGCAAAAAAATTAATATTTTAAATTCTATTTCAAGAAGAGAATAATTCATGAATGAGGATTGAGTGCCTTGAATAAATAAATAAAAATATTAATTTCAAGAGGCTGAGATTGAATAATAAAATAAATACTGTCTAAGATAAATTCATCAATTATATTTTAATGAGTTTTACTGACAAAATTATCTTCCTTATTTGAAAGGAAAGAGGAAAACCTTTGTATCAGTTAAATGTGACTCAAACAGGCCATAGGAATAACAATGAATTTCATCACAAAGGACAGAGAAAACTTTGAGAATCATAAATATAGTTATTCAATATGGAGACATACATACATAACCCTTTCAACATATATATGAGTATTTTATTCAAAAATAATAAATTTTATTTATTTTATGTACATTATACATATATCAACAGATCAGTTGCACTGTTTGTTGTGTTTTGAAATGCAGAACAGAAAGGTAAAGAAAGGTTAGTAGGGAAGACATAGCAGATTTAAAAGTAAATCAAAAACAGTGGCTCTGATAGGAGTAATCTACTACAATGTTCTACAATGTTGTCCATATAAAAGAGCTTTTTTTTTTTTTATAAATGGAATAACTGAGATTAGAAAGAGCAATGATAAAACAAAGCGAAGATGGGAAAACTTAGAAACAAGAGCTGATTTTAACGTAGCATGACATCTTTTCAGTATTCCTTGTCAAAGGAAAAACTGCTATGACCAGAACATGGTTGAGTGGTTTCCATGAAATGACACCATATTTAGGGAGAAAGGCAACCGCTAGAATGTTTTGGGGATTTTCTGGTGTTCTTTAAGGAACTCTGAAGCTACAGTAAACCAAACCATTCTGCCTCTACTTTGCTTTCCAACTGTGTCAGAGCAAAAGCCATGAAATAATGACACAAATCTGCTGACTCCAGATTTTCAGTTCAGCTGATCAGAATAAGTGGTAGTAGTTTATAATAGTTGAGATTGTCCCACTCGCCTTATTAGAATAATCTTGTGCTTGTGTCTTCTTCATCTATGCTTTCCTTCAATTTTAAAATGAGAAAGTTTATTTTTTTTAAATAACTGGATTTTTTAAATTATTATTATAATGCAATGTCTTAATGATTTCTTTAGGTTTCATCTTTTGGAGAGGAGATTTTATGTGCCCTGAACTTCACCACTTACAAAGTAAAAATACTAATATGTAGTTGTCCAAAATCTACATTGACATCTTGCCACTATTTGTAAGGCACTTTGAACTTTTACAGTTGGAAAATGCATGTAGAATTATTCCTTTTGCCTTCATTCATTAAATAGTGTGGAAGTACTTGCTGTAGTTTTCTGCAATATGCACCCTTATGAAACAGCAAAGTATGGACACAGATGGTAATAGCAATATGGATATCTCTAGAGTAATTGTTATAATAATGTAATGATAATGACCTGGAGCTCCTAGAGCATCAACTTTAATGGAACATTAGTATTAAGAATATACATTTGATCCTTTTGTTCAGAGCAGTATAGTGGCTGGGACAAGGTTCATACCTTCTGTGTATTGCCTAATTTGTTGCACTCAAGCAGAATCAGATGATGAGCAAAGACATATCATTTAGGCCCAGATGGAAACATAAAGGAGCTCTGTGTCACGGTGTTGCCAGCTCTCTTCAGACAACCACAAAGTGCTCCTCAGCCCCCATCCCATTTTCAAAGCTTTTACATTAACTATTATTTTAAGGGCAAATCTTACACTGGAAAAACCTACTGGTTTATGTAGTCCGTTTCTTCAAAGGAAATATTGCTACAGAATAAATTTGAACAATACTTTTGAACAAGCAAATCAATACTGTAACTGCATACTCAGGGAAATGGATATAATAACTTCAACACCTTTATGTGCTATAAAAGATAAAGTATCAATGCTTATTGTTTGGCAGGATATACTTATTCATGCAAAATTGCACAGGCCCAATGACTTCAGATGACCACATTTTTTCAAGTTAATCCACTCCAATAAGGTGAAATGCCTGAAAAATGTGGGCACTTTAAAGGGCTCTGTCCCTTACCTTGAGAGAGTACTTAATGAAGCCATAGTTTAAGTGAGGATCAGTCCCTTAGGCTTATGAAAGGGCCATTCCTGTTATTCAGGCCTTTAAGCTCAAGATTTCAAGGTCATAGATGTTCATATTCACAGCATACAAATGCACAGACAGACCCGCAATACTTACATTATGCTATAATAGTAAAAATTGGATAGAGGGCACAAAGTAAATGCATTCTCATTACTTTGTAACATTTTGATTGTTTGGTAAAATGAACTATGATGACAAGACTTATAGGCATATTCCAATGACATATTGGTTCAGTTGTGAGGCATACTTTGCTCCTTAGTCAACTATTACAATTCTTGTTAATGTATAGTAACCAAAATCTGAATCTTATACTTAATAATTGGAATGTAAAGGTTAAAAATAGATAAAGCATCCTTCTTCTGGTGTAATTGTGCTAACCAAGACATGCATATGATTATCCCTGGTAAGTTTATAACATGTGAACTTCATTAAAAGTAATCTGATTAAATTGTGAAATTAATTATACTCAGCAGAAGGCACCAAACTGGGGGTTTCCATGCATGTTAATGAGTGATACATCCTGTACTCTCGCTCACTGAAGTTAAACAAGCTGCAAATTCTGTACCTTAATGTTGTACTACAGTCTTGGTCTGCTGAACATTTAAAAGTTCTATTGGAATCCTTTGGATATATTTACCCATCCTATAAGATAAAATACAAGATACAAAGCTCTAATGAAACTGAAATAATTAGTCCAACAGAGGTAGAGCAGAAAAATATAACTTTTCTTTTTCATTTTTAAAACCTAAATTTAATTTTTCATTAATTCCAAAGGACTACTGCCATTAAAATAATTCATTTCTAGTGATGAAAGAGAGTCACTGAAATGAGAATGAGCTGGCACAGACACTGAATGTGCTCTGGATCTTATGCTTGTGGCCAGGAGGACTGCCCTATATAATTACTTTAGCATTAGAACTTGAAGTAGCAAAGTAGTAGGTTTTCAATGTTCTCCTGTATCAATCGATGTGACAAAAGCTGCTTTTCCTTATTTAATGCAAAGAACAAAGTATGGAATTTATTGAGGATCTTTCCTTTTCAGAAAGAAATGTTGAATTATGGCTATTCTCTGATGATTTGATACTATTTGAGGAGTCCTTTCTTTTGGGAAGCTTCCTGAGTCAGTCTTTGGATTACTGTAGAAGAACAAAAAAGGACAAAGTGGGCTAAGAGAATTTCATTTCATGTTGCTTTCTTGGGACCATGCCTTCTATTTTGAGACACCTGGCAATTAAGATCTAGGCCAGAGCCCAGGAAAGATACTATGGCACCTACCTGCTGTGAGAAACTTTTCTGTCAATATGAATAGAAGTGACATCTGGATTCTTTACTAGGACAATAAAATGGAAATTGTGTTGTGTCTCCATTTTTTTAAACAAAGTGGCCTCACCAGCCTCCAGCCATTGACATCCTCAGAAGGAAATTCTTTAGTTCTCACTGACTTATCACTTCTGGCACACTTGACACATCTGTGCATGTTACCTTTTAGTCCTGCTGAACAATTCTCTCTACAGCTTAAGATCTTTCTTGTTTTCTGTTTATCATCTAGATTTCCAGTTTTATTCTTCTTGCATTAAAAGGCTGTCCTATTCAAAATCGGGAGGTCATTATCCCACTCACTGATGGAGTCAGAATTTGGTTTAGGTGCATGAAAATAGATACGTATATGTAGTGAAATAAGTGGAGTAACTGTTCTCAGGAACAGTTTAGAGAAAAGCCTGTCAGGAGTGATCTCATAGCACTTTCCCCAGAGGTGTGATGGAGAGCAGATCTCAAATTTCCTCTCATCCTACATTTCTGTGAGCTATGTGCTCAATTGAAGCCAATTATGTTATAGACTCAATAATTATTTGTCTGCAGAGTTGTCCAGTACAACAAATCAATGTCTCATTGGGCAATGCTTATACAATCAGGCAAATTCTGTTACTGGTTAAAATAACACACATCTGGACTACTTTCATTACATTTCAAAGTTTTATTCAGCATTACATAACTGCACGGTGAGTTGTTGGGATACATGCACACACATGAGCATAGAACTGTGTTCTAATGCAAACATACTACCCTTACAAGAAAGCACCTAAGAGAATATTAGCCCCTTATTTCTAACATATTTTGAATTACCATGTCCATTTCCAGAACTGCCACTCTTAGAGGCAGCTAAACACAGCAAAGAAGGAAAAATTTCTCCTTCTCCACTTTTCTTTATGCACTGTAATTCAATGAAGCCAGCAGAAGACAAGAAATTTTGTACTGTGTACAAAACCATCCAAGACATCAGCAAAGGGGAAAACAGTAGTCTTGACAATGTGATTCTTTTACCAGAGTGCTTAGTTTATGGGTGTGCTTTTCTTTCTTCTTCTTCTGCAAGTTTATCCCAGAAAAAGGGTGAGAAATCAGAAGAAGACAAAGAATACATTTTAAATCTGGAGGCTGTCATCAGTGCAGTGCATTTCATAAACAGGACATTTCAAAGTAAAAGACGTATATTTGTACAAGTTTATATATCACCTAGGAAAGTAGGCTTTTAATTTTCAGTGAGGACTATTGTGCTGTAATTATTTAAAAATATTTTAGTTTTTTCTCCATCTCTGTGTATTTTTTCTTTAAATCTCTGTGAATGCTGCTTTTTATCACACCCAGCAGCTCCTTAATATTGGTGTCAGAGAGGGTTGCAGGGCAACAGACTCATTCTGCCTCCTCTCATGGATAGTTTACTGCTGTGTTTTCTCATTCAGCTGTTCTCTTACTGTAAAAGGGGGCACAGAGGGAACTTCCTTATCTGTAATGATTTAATTTGTTTTATCTGCATGGAAGCACAATCTCCAGAAGGGTAAAAAGCCCTGTTTAAAGTCACAAAGGAGTATTTCTCCAACCAATTGAGTGTCTGGATAATGAGCCCAGGCTCCTTCTATAATAAGCACAGAATCATAGAATCATAGAATCAATTGGGTTGGAAAAGACCTCCGAGATCATCAAGTCCAACCCATGGTCCAACTCCCATCCATTTACTAGATCGTGGCACTCAGTGCCATGTCCAATCTCAGTTTAAAAATCTCCAGGTGAATCCACCACCTCTCTGGGCAGCCCATTCCAATGCCTGATTACTCTCTCTGGAAAGAATTTTTTTTCTGATATCCAACTTAAATAGTTCATTACACATTTAAAACATATGAGTACTTTGGATTTATGTTGTACAGAGGGTTTCAGCTGTAAAAACTAAATATATATGCTGTTTCACCCTCTCATTGTCCCTTTGTTTCCTACCACTTTCCTCTAGCTGAGTTTTTGGTCAGTTCTCAATCATGTTTGTAAAAGCTGCACAAAAGGTGCTGAACCAGGGAGATTTTTGCCTTTTGGCCACAAGGACTGCTGTGACAGAATCTCAAGATTGTCAGATCCAGCCCCTTTGCTCAGGCCAGAGTCACCCAGAACAGAACGTCCCATCAGGTTTTGAGTATCTCTAGGGACAGACTCTACAACCTCTCTGGGCAACCAGTGCCAGTGCTCATTAACAAGTGAAATTATTGAATCCATAGACATGCAATCATTAAATCTATTAAAATTAGATAAAGCAACATATGTAATGTGCCTATATTACACTTCCTACAAGCTCTATCCTAAAAAAAAAAAAAGGAAGAAAGAAAACACAAAAATAGCACATTTGTTCTTGCAGAAAAAGAACAATATTAAATACTGTTGTACACAATGCAACAAAGCAGCACCCAAAGATAGACAAGTGATATGCTTGGATTGAAGAAGACAAAAAAGGAAGTACAAGTCCTTTGCTGGAGATTCATTTGAAAAGTGTACTTTAAAGGATGAGCAGATGCACCAGCACTGGCATAAAAATAATTTTATGTAAAACTCATGCAAGATGTTTTTGTCACAAAATTAACTGTCTTCAAAACATTGTTATATTTCCCACAGGTGAAGTAATGCTTGAAGACAGAATTTGGACATAATTTCAGTAATCAAATAAGGCTTGTGTTATTACAAAAAAACCGCACCAATTTCTCATTTTATTATTTACTACAATTTGGTAGTTTTTGGAAGCCTTTGAAAGGCTATATACTACCTTTAAAATAAATGTAAAATCAGTTCATACTACTTAAGGGTCATAGTGAAGATTCTGTAAGAACAAAAATGGAAGTTTACATATACGTGGCAAAGGGTTTTCTCTGGCAAAAATTTTTAGTGGTGCACAGGAAATAAAGGAATAGAATTAAGACAGCACATCCACAGCAACAGAGACTTGAATTTAAAGGCAAAGGATCCAGAGTTTTCCTCTTTCTGTTAGTCATATGTGTAACAATTAGCACAATCCTTCCATCCGGAGGTAAGACTGAGAGAAATGAAAAATGGGGAATATGAAACTAGGATTCATTTGTAAGGCTTTGAGCTCTGAGGGAGAATAGAATAGAGATTATATAATGTCATTGACCGATTTTTATTTTTATATATTATTTATTGTCTGTGTTTCTGATACAAAGGTTTTGCATAGACTGCACACTGCAGATTATCTATAGGCTTCATTAAACTGTTCAGTTGTTTGAGCAATGACCCTGTTATACTGAGATGTTTAAGTCAAGCCTAGTTCTAATGTTCTGAATTTTACTCTTTCCTTCTGATCCATTTACTTGGGATCTGCTTTATAACTGAAAACTGTGGTCACAGCACTGATTAGCTATGTTTTATCAAATCAGCTAAGGTGACCTATCTGGGAAATAATGATCATATCCAGTTGCCTATTTATTTTTATCATGGACAGTATGTGTGTAATAGTTGCCAGGATACATTCATACACTTGTGTACTTGTGCATATATCTATACATATTATCCTAAAATGTTAAAAGTTTTCTGTCAGTTTTTTTATAGCCCAGGGACAGGTTATTCAAAATCACAAATTAGCAATGCACTTGCAGGTTTAGTCACTTTTTTTTCCCATGAGTAATTTGAAAGGAGAAAGGTGTGTCTGCAAAGCCCTTCATTTGCACAACCATAGGTATTATAGATATTATATATGCATATATAATATGCATGTATATAAATATATCTCTATATACATAAATATATCTATATATAAAAATATATTTATATACACTTATTCTATGCATGTGTGTTTGAATATACTTGTATATATGTACAGAATGATGAGAACATTGTTGCTGCAATCTGATATATTCTCTAGCAAAAAATAACACTTTTGCAACATATCTTTTAGTTAATAACAGAATTTGTAGATTTGATAGATGATCTAATTTACAGACTATTTCTAAATTAGAGAATTTCTAGACTTATCCTAGTTTAATTTATATGTGCTTCATATTACCTATGTTGTATTGGCATAGAATACTAGAATGGGATTAGTACGGATGAAATAAAATCACATTAAATTTAATAAAATCAAAAATATGTACTCTCTTTGTACCACAAATAATTAGTCAGTGAAACTGCTTGACAGAAGATATTGTGCATAATTGCCTAATAGGATGAAAACAATTGGATATATATGACTAATTGTAATATCATGCATAATTGCATTAGCTAATCTGGAAATGTAGAATGGATACCAATACTCATGATGTGAGATAAAATATAAACTTAGTCATTTAACAGAGTAGAAAGAAATATTCCCCAAAGACATGTGATTGCATGATTTTCAATTATGCATGTAGAGAGGCACAGATTTTAAAGCCAGGAGGAATTGTTCTGATTATGACATCTAATTAGATGATGATTAGATGTTTCAAAATAAATACTGAGTAGTGGATGAATCTTGGGATCTCTTCGTATATTTGTGCATCCCTTAATTGTTTCCCAAAGCATTTCAGAGGTATACATTTTAATTCCTTTTTGATAGGCATCAATATTTGAAAATAAACCACTTATGTTCTATGAGAAGCTCATCTGCAGCTCAAATGGATATTCTTTTTTTAAGACAAAGGTTTACATTTTAATTTACATCAAGCCAAATCAGTGGTTACAAGATGTAATAATTATGAAAGAAATCATACAGTAAGTCTATATTTATACTGCACTAGCCTAAATAGTCTAAAAGATTTTGCTGTTATTCCAAAGACAAGATACAAAGATACTTCAAGTTCATGTAAAATATAATAACTTACATGCAAAATTATTCATTATGGACAGTAGATGCCTCTGAGAAATAGTTACTATATAAGCATAATCTGAATTTGTGCAAGTTATATATATATATTCTTGTGATTTATATATTCAAGTGAGTATATAATTTGATGGCCTCATGCTGTACAAAAATTAATTAAAGATATTCTTTAGCCCTTGGGTTTTCTCTGTGTCTGTTTGTCAATTTAGCCTCATTCTTATTTTCATTTCCTTCTTTTACCAACTTTGCTTCTTCTAATTTTCATTTTGTCCATTTATTCTTTTGTGCCTGCTTAGTGTCAATTATTTTCATTCTACATAATTGTTTTTATATACTCACCTATTCCTTATTCTATGACTCAAGGATTACATCATTGCCAAAATATTTCTTTACAATCATTTGCAAAGAGCACTCTAATCCTCTGGTCCTTTAGTTTCACCCTGTGTCTCTTTGCTGAGCTTTTTTTCACATTTACCTTTCTGCACCTCTGGGATCATTAGCTTTCTCTCTGCTTCAATTTCATAAGCTCAGCAATTATCTCTGTAGTTTTTGAGTTCTACATGTACAGTCAGGGAATCAGTAACTGCTGGATTCTCACATGCAGAAAATTGAGTTATTTTCTAAAATTTCTAAAATCTAGATCAAGCAAAGCTTTCCATCTCCCCTCCCTCAGCCTCTACTCTCCAAAGACTGCAGGGCTTCTAGTTCTGCTCTCTGTCTCATTTTCAAGATTCTTTGCCCTTCTCCTCTCTCTAGTATTGCTAATAGAGTGCTCTGATTTTTTTGCCTACTAGACCCCAAGTCATTCTGTCACAAGAAAGATTTTAGTATAATATTTATCTAGGACAGGGACTTTCATGGTATTAGAAAGGTATGAGTAGTTGGGTGTTTGGGCACTTGGTGCAAAGACAAGATGCGGCATGATGTGAGAGCGTGGGGATGAAAGGCTCTGTCATGCTTTTGGGGCTAGCAAACCCTTTGATCACAGACCAGTTGTAGCAAGGACAGTCAGCATCAGATGCCCTTGATGACAGATTTTAAGACTGTGGGTGGATAACGAGCATCTGCTTTAATACTTAGATCCAACCTCAGGTCAATTTGATATTCTTTTTATATCACATCCACCTAAGATAGGATATTCATCATTCTCTAAATATTTTATTCCACACTGTCTATACTGAGATTTCTATTTCCTTTTTCTCTCTTACAATCCATCTTTCCTGTTGCTTTATCAGTTTCCTCATTTTCTTTCCTTCTACCTGATTCAGTGTATATTTTCATGTCTTCTGTGACATTTTATTTTAGGAAGTCTCTAATTTGCTTCTTTCTTTCCTTCAGTACTCAGATGTGGTAATTGCTGAATTTTTTCCAGTGTCACGTAGTGCAAAAGGTTTCTCTTTAAATTACATAGGTATAATTCTGATCTCATGTTGCTTAAAACCAATTCAGCTGATAATCTAAAAGGCATTCCTCTTGATTTATTGTTAGTACAATGAGGTCAGCTCTTTGAACACAGTATACCTGCAGCGTTTCATTTTCTGTTTCAAATGCTCTTAAAACAGATTAAATAATGTGATATAAACTCTGCTAATTCTTATATTTTACAAGGGTAGACAAAGCTTGATAATTTATTCTTTTCGGGACAATTTATTTTGTTGAGGGGATCAAGATTTTGTTTAATTCCTAGACATCAGTGATCAAAATACCACTATTTATTTATCTATCTCTTCAGACTTTGTCCAATAAAAAGACTTTGCTGTCACAGGAATAGCAGTAATGTTCTTTTCTACTATTTTTACCACAAAAGCAGCAATTATAACACTGAACACCTTGTATTTCAGTTTCCTTATCCACTTCCAACTCAACTGTTTTGATCATCTTTGTGCCTGACCTGACATACACATTTCACTCAAAAACTTTAATCTGTGGCAAAGATTCGTTGTTCACAAGGTGTTAGCCATGGGGTTCAGGCTTGGAACATACCCTCTTTTATTTCTTAGGAAATTTTTGGGGGAGTTTATTGCCAGATTTGTCTTGAAAGTCTTCCACAATGGCTAGATCTATTTAATATTTTGTCCTCAAAACTCAGTCCATCCTTTCCTTATGTGGTATCAGGGCTCTTCCCCTTCCAGTGATACACAGTCATTGCTGCATTAGTGATCTCCTCAACTTAACTGCCTAATCAAAATTTCTTTAATACATCAAACTTTCTTTTTGGCAGCTACTTGGATGTCTCTTTAGCAAACCTTAGATTTTTTTTATTAAACTGTAGATTAAAAACAAACTTCATATAAATACCTTCACAATTAATGTCTTTTAACTGAGATATTGCCCAATAATAACTCGTAATTTGGGGCTGACAATAGGTTTGATCTGGTTTATCCCCAGGTTCTTCTTAATGTTTTGAAAAAAAATGTTCTGCAAGAAAATCTAATGAGTTTCAGATAGCCTTTAATTCAAACAAGAGTATTTTATATGCACTATATTTGAATGGGTATGAAACTACTTCCAAAGATCTCAGTGATTGTGAAGATAACTCCTGAATTTATTTGCTATAGTTGTAGATTTTAAAGCTTATATTTATAAGGAGTTTTTAAAGAGATAGAACAATGAGTTTTGTTTTAATAGTTATGAAGATTATGATATTATTACATACTATACCCAGTGTGCTAGTGACACTGTACTTCAGGGACAAAATTGGGATTATATCAAAATAATCCTTGTTTTCAAAAAATTTTTCTCTATCCCACAGTTGGGCATAATAATAGAAAGCATTTGAGAGGTCTTAGGAAAAGAAAGTTCAGCATACTAGTTTCTTGCAGATTTATCTTTTCTAAGACTATTGAGCTAAACAGAATTATGAGAATAAAAGAAAAAACAATGCAAGGCAGACAGGACTTACAGTCTTGTTTGTTTGTTTCATTTTTCACAAAACAGATTTGCCTGAGAGTTTTTGTCTGATAAGATCCTTATCCAATCTCCCAAAGGGCTCACTCAATGAATGACTAGATTGGACTGAAATGCTAAAGTTGAAACATTTAAAAAAACCCCAAAGCCCCAAAAAATGACAAAACCCAAAAACGTCCTCAGGCATAAAGGTTTAGATGCAACTCTATTACGATTAGAAGGAAATGTAATGGGACAGGGGGGCATATGCTCATGCACAATTGGTTATATCTTCCTATAAAGCTTTCAGTACTAACCTCTAGAAATGGAATATTGGACTGGATAAGCTGCAAGTTGGAAACTCTGTGGCAATTTTGTTAATTTATGGCCATACTGTTGTTGCTGCCTGAGTCTGAATTTGCTGTGCTACTTGATACAGCAACAAAATTAGCAGTGACAGAAGACTGCGTGTATATGTATGTGTGAGAAATTACCTGCCTCTACCAATCAGAAGTATTTCTTTGTTTCATTTACAAGTGACTTGTTTTATGGGATGTATTATAGCTCAACAATGAGAGGTGCTCTCCATTCTGCTCACCACATTAGCTGCACTGGAAGAACAAGATGTTTCTACTTCCTAGGATGATTACAGTTTCTAGAAAACCTGTTTCCACATTAGTCATTGATTATTCATGTGTCAGTAACACCAGATGAATGAAATATCAGAATGGGAAGTCAGCATGTGAACAGAGCCAAGCACTCTTCACCTACCTGTTACGCAAAATAAGTAAAAATTCTGTGACATAGGAGACTTCTACCTCAAACTGAGACTCTTTAGCAGATGACTTTTTAAAAGTCAGATGCTGCTCCACCCAGGGAATGGGCTGAAGCAGAAATATAAGTAGCAAGCTTGAATACTATGTACTCAAACATAAGATTTATTTTCACCTGTATTTTCAAAAAGATTGATTTGAGATTTTTATTTTTTTTTAATTTGCTTTTTTACTTAGAGAACTTTGATACTGGGAAGTAGACTAATAGCTTTTCCTCCAAAGTAACCTGTGTGTATTGAATGGGTATATAATTAAATTGAGATTACAATATATTTATTACATTATAATGGAAGTCACCTGCTGTTTCAATTTACAAAATAAAAAAGAAAATAAGAGAAAGTAAGCTTCAAGGGTACTCAAGTTTTTCCACTTGTCTCAGAGAAGCAGAATTCTCTTCCTACAGCAACCTGTGGTGCAGCTACTGTGCCGGCACTGAGGTGTTGTGTTTTAATTTAGAACCAAGCATTATGACTTTTAGATAACTGAAAACCACACAACTTACTTTCCAAGCTATCAGTCTTGCCATTGGGGGTGTATTTGGTGGCTGAACAAAGTTTGATGGCTTTCTTTCAGCCACAAAGACTAGAAACCTTAGAAATATCCATGCTTAAAACAAAAGAGAGCCTGAGGGAACTGAAGAGCTGTCTGGTTTGACCACTGGATGGTGTGTCATATTTTTTAAATAAAGAAAATAAAATTAATAAAGTTCCCTCATACCAGATGTCCTGTTGGTGTAACTTTCTGCTTACAAAGAAGCTGTACAGCAGAAAAAAACCCAAATCCAAACCAAAATAACCCACTTGCATTCTAAAAGTAATGCTGGGGAAAAATCAGAAATTACATGTCTTTTGTACATAATATACTATTGCAGAAATACCAGAAAGGAGGAAAAAAAAGGTCCAGAAATAAAAGGTCCAGCAACCCCTAATAAATCCTGACTTGTTATACATGCAGAACAAATAATATAAGTTACCTTTCTCATGTTACTATAAATGAGAAGGTTTTATGGAAAGAACAATAAAATTGACAGAGCATGTCAATGTTTCTTAGAATAATGGCTTTAAAAAAAAATCTCAGTACAGATAATGTACTATGTTGTCTGTCTGATCCTATAACATTTTTTTCAAAATCTTACTGAAACAAAAATCAGTGTACAGACATTTCCAAAAAATTTTGCTGACAAATAGTCATCCACGACTGAAAATGTACTTACATTATTCATGAAAGTGAATACTCAGGTTTAGGCTACAATTCAGATTTCTTATATAAGCCGTTGCTAAGATACTGTTACAGATTTTTGTTATAACTAATGCTTAAAACACCAATGTTGATACTCCAATGTTTACTTACTTTAAAGTCAGGCAAGTAAAAAAAATGAGTAAATTGTTACAGAGAACAGAGCAGTTTTCAATTTCCTAATCAAAACTGCCTCTGTTGCCATCATGTGCAAACCAAGAATTAAGGCATGACAATGAAAGCAAAAACGTAATAACTTACCAAGAATGGAAACATTAATAATGATAAATTCCAAAGACAACTAGAGGTACAACAGGAAACCCAGGATTAGACTCACAATAATATGAGTTAAAGGAGTCTTTCTAAATGTCTTACAAAAAAGTCAAGTCTTAAAAGAAGGATGCAAGCAAACCATAAGTTTTTGTTTCTTTAATTTCTCTGTTTTTCAAGTTGCTTTAGGAAGAACATATTATTTGGAGAAGTAGTGCTATGGTAACAGTAAGGATCCAAGCACGTGAGGAGGGCAACATTTTTGAAGAAAATTATACCTCCTGTAGCAACAATGAAAGAGAGGAAGAAAAAATTCAGAAAAAAACCCACCATGGCTTGTAGTTTCACTGTTAAATTCTCCCATGTCTCTCAAATATCTGAATTCTTCCAATTGTTTCAGCCAACCTAGAAATGATATATGCCCTTTCCTTACAAATCTTGCTCCTCCATTTTTGCTTAATTCATAGAGATTTTTTCTTGTTTCCTCACCCACATTTTGTTGAATGGAAGAATTCTGAAAAGCAACTGTAAAATCGACATTAGTGCTAATTATATGCTTCATTGTGCAAACAGTGGAAAAGTCACATGAATTTGAAGAGTGGCAGATGAACAGCACTTTTTTTCAAGGAAAAAAAATGCCTAACTAATCAAATCTCCCTGAAATTCCAAGATGATTTTTCAGTTTAAATACAGAAGATAAGGTAATGAATAATATTAAAATTATTTATTTTATTCAGGTGTTTTTATTGTACTATAATTGTATTTTGCTTTATTAGATCCCTGGAAACTCATCAAGCTCTTGATTATGTTGTATGCCTGTGCCATGAATATATTGGAAAAGAAAGAAAGAGATCTCTGCATCTCACTGGAGTAACATCTTTTCTCCCTAATCCTTTCTTCATATTGAGAAATCTGAGAAGATCAAGTGATCACCCCATCCTAATATCTGAGCCTAACCTTTAGACTGGGAACATTTTATCTGAAAAACTGACATTATGGGTGTTTAATGTTCCATGAAACCTTCCCTCAGAGACAGCAAAAAGCACCAAGTGCTTTGTTGCTTCCAGAAAGGATGAAGAGAAATAAATGCAACTGTGTGTGGATTTCACATTTCATGGAAAGCCTAGTGTGACATCAAGGTATGTTATCCTGGCAAGGAGCTTTCACAACTTTTTTTCTTTCTGCTACCTCTCAGGATTGCATACCATCCTTCCAGCCAGCAGACTCTATGAGGTAAGCACTACATTCTACAATTAAAGCAACTGTTAGGACAGGTCTGTGCCCTGTTGGTACACTGATATCTTATAAGGGAGGTACAAGGACATGGGGAGACTCTTTGGAGGGATGTGACAGTCAAAATAAGAGCAAGACTCACTCACATAATTTCCTGGCAGCAGCTCCTAGCCTGAACTGTTCCTCCCAAACTGTGCCCAGATAGCTCAGGTCAAATCTCAGGCAGAGCAGAATGTACTGAGGACATTCTCCTTAGGTGGTTTCCTAGAATATTCCCAGATTCCTAATATCTCAGACCCCTAATTCGTTGTTCATGTACTAATTAAATGAAACAAACAAACAAACAAACAAAAACCCCCCAGATTGTAGCTTACATTATACATTTTCCTTTCCTTAACTTATGTCAGCATTCAAAACAATTCATCTGGACTAGATGTTTCATTAATTTTACCCTTGGCAAATAGGTTAGTACAGAGCAATCGAGCAGTAAATCTGATTATGATATAACTATCCTTTTAACATACAGTTCCTAGACATGCAAAAGTACCAAACTAGGGAAATCAGTAAATAGGGGAAATTTTTATTTTTTTTTTACAAGCAGTATTTACTTAACCAGAGTAAATGTTCATTTTGTCATTCATTATAAGTGAAATCCTTCCTCATTGCTTGTCGTCATTATTCCTTTCCCTATCTTCTCTCTTTCATTCTCAGTTTCAGTGAATTGTTACTGATAGTCAGGGAACAGACTTGCATTCAGTGCACAACATGTGGGGACATATATGGACATTTTCCTTATTTCTTTTTTTTATTACTTTCATTAGAATTCCTAACATTTGAACTTTTGACAAGTACAGGAAATAAATAGGACTTACTTAAGGGTCTTACATCAGGTTTTATTATGAGACATTTACGTCTCCTTATATGCATAGAAAATGGGGAGGGAGTATGTTGATGTGGGGAGGTACACATTTTACTTTAAAATTTCCTTTTTGGCTGTCAAATGCAAACACATAGAGAAAATTAATCAGAAAAGTGAGATCTAGTTTTTCTCTATTCTACATGAAAAAGAAAAAATTATTCTTAGTTTCAGTTTAACACATTTAAACATTTTTTCTGTATATATATTAATTTTGTAATATAGTAAAATATTTTTTAAAGCGGCTAAGAAAAAGAAGAATAAATCAAATAACTATCTAGAGCCTGACATTTGGTTTTCATTTGATTATCAGAAACTTAAAACCAAAGGAAAATTCTGCTACTGGGCTTCAGATTTCAGATTTAATTTTTAAGTGAAGTAATCAGAAAAAAACCCCAAACCCAAACCAAACAAACCAACAAAAAAACCCCCAATCCACCATATTATGTAACAGTTTAAAACACAAAAACCTCCAAATAAGGAGAAACTTTATACTAATCATATGTACATCAAAGAACAATCAGAAATTAAGCATTTATATTTCATGTATTTGAAAGAAACTAATTCACATGAGATTTGTGAACTATTCATGCCAGATCTTTTCCAGCTGAATCAGTTCTCAGGATATGATGATGGAAAAAGTTTAGACTCCCATTTTATACACCTACTGTCTCCAGGAAGAAGAACTAGCAAAACAATCAGAATATAAACGATTTTTAACTTCAAGTACTAAATCCAGAGCCACCCCAGGCTGTTGGGTCCAGGTCTCTATTACTTGAAGCAAGCAAACAACTAAACCTGTTACTATTAGATACAAGTTGATATTAAGTAGTTGTCCCATTTGAAGAGTCTAACCAAATGGACTTTGAAAGTCTGCAGCAGCACAGCTTTTGAGTATATGATTTCCAAGGTTTCTCTTATAATTGTCCTATTGTCCTCCATGTTCTTCCAAATACATAGATTTCTATACCAGCACAAGTGAGAAACACTCTTGAAGAGTATTCCCTCTTTTTCTAGGAGAGTTTAACTTGTGGAAGGTAAGGATCAGGGTCTAACTGCAAACACTGGAACAGTTTTTGCCTCACAGGGCTGTATCTGTTTATCATTGTATTTCTTGCCTTTAAGGGGAGCATTGTTTGCTTGCAGTGAGTTCCTGTCAGCATAGGTCCCACTCATTTCTACAGTGCAAAAAGAACTTTCAGATTATAGCTATGTATAATGAATATCCTGTTGGCTGTGTCTCCCTCTGTCTCACCTGTGTCTTCAGTGGGAACACACTAGCTATAGAAGTGTTAAGTAAATCAGAAAGAAATAAAGGAAATCTGTACAAAAAAAATCTGCAAGCTTGCTACATAAAGCAGTTATTTATTATCCCATTAAAATATGCAAATAAATCATTTCTAGTCAAAATATGCCCTAAGTTGAGACTTCCCACTAAAGCAAATCCTCCTATAATTTTTTTATTGGGGAAGGGAAAATGTTTGAGACAAAACTGTTTCTTTCTATCTCTACAGTGTTTATAAGACTGCACAAAACTCTTGGCATCCCAATTCCTTTGTGTTTTCCTAGTGAGTATATAATGACTTCATGTAAACAGTTCATATTCCTTAGAACTGTTCATAAAACTCTGAAATTCCTTTTCATTTAGCTATCAGCTAAGAGTATTTATGCAGCCCCTAGTTTTAAAAGTTTCGTAGTCCCTTAATAATGGTGGCATAGGCACTTGTGTCACACCAATTTTTAAGTCAGAGCTTCTTCTTGGCAAATATGCTTTCACTACTTCTTGATCTCCTGCAAAGTCAGCTAAGCTTCCATGTGGATTATTCTGCAGGCTAAGATTAAAAAGAACAGAAAATATGCTTTACTTTATTCAGCATTGGAGGATAGGAGAAACGATCCCTGCAAGTCCTTGGGAAGCAAGGGGGGGGTGGGGCGGGCCAGGACACAAGAGATGTTTCCTCAGAGGAGACTTGTGCCGAGGACTTGTTTACTGTGCAATCACGCGACTTTTATAAGCTTCTGAAGGGAAGGTGCTGGAACTGGGATGGATTGAGTAAGGGCTTGAGCGGAAGGAAGGGCTTTAGCTGTCAACTAGGCAATAGGAAAATGGAGGGACCAAATTCAACAGAAAACCCTGGGATTAGGGATAGACAGCTGAACTAACCAATGGGGTTAGGACAGGGGCAGAAACTAACAGGAGCAGTGGCCGTGCTGCCGCAGGCTGCACCGGCTACACGAGGCAGAGCGGTCCCGAACACGGTGCCACCCTGGCGCAGACCGGAAGGGACAAGCCCCAGTTTGTTCCGGACCAGTGGAGGCAAGTCCTGGCAAGTTCGGGCTGCTGCTCTGCCACGCAGTGCTGGAGGGCGGGGAAGGGACACCCCCGGGCGGGGCCGTGCCGGCCCAGGGAGAGACAATGCCCATGTCTGATTGACGTGGTGACTCAATGGGAAACAGTCCCTCTGGGGAAGACAGGGGAGGGAAGTGATAACAAACCCTTTTGAACAAAACCCCCATACAAGTAGAACACGTAGCTTTTAAACTCCCATAACCAAAGTCTTATATTTGCAGCTGGTCAAATTTGCTGCTTGCAAGCGCCGGCCTCCTCGGGGGTGCATTTTAGCATTTTCCCACATTACTTTAAAACTGTTGGTTCTGCTAGAACTCTACAGTAATGAGCAAATTGTGCACCAGTGGGAAAAAACCAAATGCATGGAGGAAAGAAGAGGTATTAAATAAGGCAGTAACAACAGTAACCTGTTCAAAATTACATTTAGATTCAGTGCATACGTTTTTCTTACTACTTCTCAGAAGATTTTCAGAAAAGCTATAATGTGCTCTGCTTTATTGTTGGCCCAACCTCTTACAATGGCTGTACTTACAAATGCATATGAACCATAGTTTCATTTCTGGCAAAGAAGTCAGAACTTGGGTCAAAGCATTTATTCTGTCCTGTTCTGAAGCCAACTAAACTAACTTAGTTGTGGTGGCACTGTACCTGCAGTAAGCAAGGTCCTTCAGATATAGTTTAATGTAGTTTTGGTGTAACACTCCTCAATAATGAATATTTCATTGCTTCTCATGCCTCTGGATATAGGGCAAAGAAGGAAATGAGTATCACTATATGACTTTTTTTGTTACTATTATTTGATGAGATGGCTGTCATTTACACGGGAAAACCAGTATGCCTTCACTAAGAGGCACAAGACATTACATTCAGTGTGAGTTATAACAATTATGTGATTGATGGGCAAATATAATTGAAAATATAATCTTCCATAGATTATTTATCAGCATATTTGAATATTGTATATTATAGCTAATTATACAAATTAGATATCCTCTTTCTTTATTTTAAGTCTGAGACTATCTACTAAACATATTTGACATTTCAGTATAGATCAGGATAACAGAAAATCTGAGTGTTCATTAACTTATTTCAACCTTTATAACAGAAAAGAAAAATGCAAAAAGATTTTTTCACATATAGGATACAAATATGTCACACGGGTCACTGCTCTGTGTTTTTATGCCATTTTAGTGCTGAGATGAGGAGTATGGATGCTTGGACAAATATGGCTGACAGTCAGAAATTATATGTTTTGTATTTTTCTCCTCCACAGGCATCTTGGAAACTCCTTCAAAGGCCATGTGACACATTTGTGTTGAAACCTTTTTCAGTGACAGTGTGATTCTTGGCCCTGAAAACAAACAGGTGCTGTGTCAGGCTTGTGGTGGAGTCTGTTACAAGTGCAGCTATTAAGGATAGATGTGATGAAAGACTTGTCCATAAGAACACTAACAGATTTCAAGCAGCTCTGAGTAGAACAGAGGCACAAGCAAAAGCAACCACAGATGGACAGTCTTTGCACCAGGGATGGGCATTTTTGGTTTGAGCCTGATTTTGAGCATGAGGTAAAGGACTGACTGTGCTTGACATCCTCAGTACCAGGGCATGGTGTCTAGGAAGAGCGAGAAGCTTACAGTGGTGGGTTTTGGGAGCAGTGTGAGCCAAGCAGGCTCAGACTGCCCATGACTCAGTGCTCCTGAGGAGGTCATGGTTAGGGTTCATACTTTGCACAGCCAAGGTTGTTGAGCATCTCCAAATGGGCCCCAACCCCCTGGGGAATCGTCATTGGGGGTGTTCATTAGCAAGACAGAGAAATTCCTGAGCTTATTCACACCTCTGTGGATAATAAACCAATAATTTGGTGCATTATTCAGAGTGATGTCTTCATGGGATTCTTTTTAAACATTTGAATGAAAGAAGAAGGACTTGTTGGTTCATATCCCAAATGCAATAACAAAATGGTTACAGCACTGAAAAAGCATGACTCGCCTCCATTGATGTGCCCTAATCACTAGACCATAATGAAAAAGTGCAGCCAACCAGCAACCACTCTTTTTGAATCATGGGAGGGAGGGAAGAAAGAAAAGGAGGGAAGAAAAGGGAGAAGGGGAGAAAGGGAGAGAGAGAAAGGGAAAGAGAGAGGGAAAGAAAGGAAAGGAAAGGAAAGGAAAGGAAAGGAAAGGAAAGGAAAGGAAAGGAAAGGAAAGGAAAGGAAAGGAAA
>JAWWLZ010000118.1:46167867-46199072 GCA_035041345.1 Poliocrania exsul
CCTTCCCATCCCTCCTGGGATGGCAGCGTGTCTTGCTGGGACCACAGCTGTGAAGCAACTGCCCCAGCCACTCCCACCCGCTGGACTCTACCCCTTGAGATGATGTAGTATGGTATGGAATACAATATTATTGGCTAGAGGAAGTCAGCTGCCAGCCAGCTCGGCCCAGCTCAAGTCACTTGACAATTTTCAGGCCTAGTCTGAACTTCAAAGCCCAAACCCAGGCCCACCTAGCTAAACCTATGACAGTATCTTAGGTTTCTCTGTAATAAGGGGACAAAACCCATATGCTAAGAGAGTGGCAGCAGTATTTAGTTGAATGTCCAACAGTATTTATGTCTTATTTCTGGTAAGGCATTTAACATGTAAGTCAAATGTTTCTTTAAGAGCTCCTAGAGTCAAAAATTCAAAATGAAAAGCCAATTTTTCATCACCTATAGCAATATGTATAGCATTTCCTGGAAGTTAGTTACTAATTCTTAATTCTTGTCACCTATAATATAGATTAATTTAAAATATAACTAATTTATCATCAGAGTCCAACAGACAGAGATTTGCCACTGTACTTGAATATATTCAAGAAAAAACTCCTAATTCCATACATGTTAAAACATCTGATCATGTTATAGGCCTTTTAACTGATTCAAAGTCCCTTCCCAAATACCACCTGATCCAGACTGCAGGTGGGTAATGTAATAATATTTGTAGTTATGTAATATGACTCTCTGAACAAGGATTTCATTTAATATTTATGGGAGAGTAGCAATACATATTCCATTCCAAGAAGATGCTGTCTACTTTTGTCAAGGAAAACAGTACTTTTAAAAAAAAGTATTTTAATGTTCCATTTATGGTGCCTAAATTTTTTTCAGTATATATATATTTGAACATACTGTTTATAACAATAACTAGAGCTATATTATTAAAATTTTATCATCAAGCTGAAGCATTTTATGACTGATCCAGTAAGAACAAGAACTAGAAATGTTGCTTTTTTGACACGGTTTTCCTGAGTGACACTAATATGCATCCTTTCAACAGGCAAAAAAGCATTTATTTGTTCAAAAAGCATTTTTTACATATAGAAGTTCTCACATTTCCAAGAAGACAGTTCTTTTATCTCAGATATCCAGCACCTAAGATATTAAGGGAGAAAATCTGAGGTACAAGATGCCAGTAAACAAAGAAACAAAATCAGAAACACCAAATAGTGTAATTGAAGAACAGGACTATAATGGGATCTATCAGCTTGGCTAAACAATGGGTTCATCTTGGACCTTGAGAAATAAGTATTAAGTTTGCAGAAAGCAGAAACTAGCTCAGATTTGAGGGGAAGATGAGAAAGTAATAACACAACAGGACAAAATCAGGGAGTACAAGGCACAAGAATAGCTAGCTAATAACAAGAAAGGCAACAGAAGTGATGAAACAATGTGGGAAATGTACATTGTAATATATGCTATAGGAAATTGTTATGCTGCAGTTTAACAGAGAGGGAGATTTATTTGTAAATGGCATCAAGAATGTGAACAGATAGATGACATTCCTTGCCTCAATGTTTTCAAAGACAGAATATCATCAGCAATCAGGTGACTGATGCAAGTTCATTTAATGACAAAAAAATATTACTTTAGCCTAGAATACGGAAAGCTGATGATTTAATGAATGGATATGGAAGTAGGAAATTTTGAAAGTATTTGGTACAATAAACCTTATCCAACATAATTTTAAGAAGTGGCATAAACAGAATGTTTTAGCGATTACTCTAAAGAGCTCTTGGAATATGGTAAGATACTAGATGTCTCACATGAAAAAAAAATGACTTCTCTGGAACAAAGAGAAAAGTGAGGTCTGTATAAACTGAATTATAAATAAACAGCTTTAATTTCTCAGGAAAGTAGTAGGAACAAATGAGTTTCAAGAAGAAACAAAGATGATCAATAGTCAACATGGATTTATTGAAAACAAATCATATCAAAGAAATCTAATTTCTTTTGATAAGAAAAGAAGCAACAGATATCTAGATGTTAATCTGATAGTATTTCACAGAAGATTCTCATAAGGAAGCTGAGGACATGTCTCAGTCTTAGAAACTGGCTATGAAACCTATAACAGCTCACTGTCAAAGGGAAGAATGTATGGACTGCACTTCTACAAGTGTCTACTTACTCTAGTACTGCCTGCTGTAGATAAGCAAAATGAAACTTTAAGAGAATTGTTAAATGGAGTAAAACTGATTTGGATTTTGATAAACTAGAGAAAAGCAATATAAAAATAAGATTGTATTCAGTAAAGACAAATATAAAGTTTTCTGGTTTGGTATGAGCAATCAGTAGCATAACTACAAGCTATGAAATGTCTCATTTGGCAACAGTGTTACAGAAAACAGTCCTTGAGGTAAAATAGATTACAATATGACTGTGACTCAAACAATGACATTTTTGGAAAGGGCAGAGAAATGGATAAAAGGTATATATAAACAGTAGTCTAGCTTTATCTTGAGACCATTGTTCAGCTTTAAACACCATGATTCATGAAAGACGTTGATCAATTTCGCACAATCCAGTGACGGATCAAAGGTTTAGAAAACATCAAAACTAACAAAAACCCAAACCAAACCAAATAAAAAAACCCAACAAAAACAAAAAAGTTGAAACAGAATTGTTTAAAATCTGGGGGACATAAGGTTGTAGAGAAGAGTGTGACAATAGCCTTTCAAAACATAAGAGTGCTGCAGAAAGGAAGGGAACAATTTGCTCTTTCTCATGCACAGAACAAGAAATGGTGTTCTTAAATGACAGCAAGAAACATTCAGTTTAGATGTCAGGAAAACCTTTTAATGATAAAGATAGTAATGCACTAGAATAAATTGCTTTGGATGCTATAGAAATCATTTGAAGTGCTTGAGAATAGGTTAGAAAAGCACTAGTAAAGAACACTTAAACGATGGTCTGGCTAAAGAAAGGGGATGGAAAAGGATAATGTGCTGTTCTTTTCCAGGCCTATTTTTTTAATGTTTTTGTGAACCTGCAAGAAAAGAACACTGGCTATGGACCAAAATTATACAAGGTTGTATCAAGTACAACTGAATCCTGTAATGGAAACTTAATGCAAACAGCAGGAAGACAGAGTGCAAATGTTTGCCAAGGCCAGCAGAACTCAAGTTCAAGGTTAGGCTACTGATGAGGTTATCAAGAAATGTGTTACAGGGCATGCTCCGGATTCTGAGACAGAAGTTTCCACCTCTTACCTGAGGAATTGGGAGGGTTATCTCCTGATCCCAACATTTTCCTTTATTCCTCCTATAGTATTTCAGGGTTTGAACGTAGTTACTATATTGAAATCCCTCCCCATTATTGAGGTTGGTGTCTATAAAGACCATCTGGTGATCTAAGCTGATGATGATGCAGTAGAAAAGCTTACACACAACCTGGTGTCCAGATGCCTACTCATTTACTACATGTTGCCTGGAAGCTGTTGACATAAATGCTGTCAGGAATAGGAGACTGAGTATAGAATACAGACTTTCATCTCTCACAGAGTTTAGAGGTGGTTGTATTCAGTGGCTTCACTGGCTCTAATTAGTAGGGGAAAACAAATAAATAAACACTTTTTATCTTTTTCTTTTTCCTGACTTTTTGTAAAACCCAGACATACTGTTGAACAGTAGGGAAATGTTAGAAGTGCCTATTTATATCTTTGGCTTTGTATGTTCAAAGAACTCTAAATAAACCAGCTGGTACTGAGAATATATCCCTGTAGTTAAAAGGAAATATTCTCTTAAATAAAATATTTAGTAAGCACTGATCATAAAATTGATTCAAAGGCATATTCAAGTGTTAATATCTCTGAAATATCTAAGAATTGTTGGAAAAGACCTCTAAGATAATTGAGTTCAACCATTAACCTACCACTGTTTACAGTTAAATCATGGCCCTGTCTTGTTAACAGATGGACAGTTAATCATCACAAACACTCATGGATTAAGCAAACTCATATAGAGATTTACTTTATCTGTAAGAAAGTAGTATGTTTTTTTATTGTTATTTTAAAAATATCTATTCCCAAATTCAAGCTGCTTCCTTCATTTGGAAACATCATTAATTAAACCAAACCGGTAAATTAGTTTGTTTTGTTGTTTTGTTTTTTTTTATTTCCATATGCCTTTTCATCTCAATTGGCTGAAATCCCCCTCACTAATTTTTCTAAGTAACTATCCTATTTTTACTTTTAGCATGTAATTGTGTTGAGATAGAAGGTGTCTAAAAGCACACAGAACCAGTGAAGACTTCAAGAGACAAAGGATTGTAAATGCAATGAACAACATCAAAGGTTCTGACATGAGAACAAAAGTTCCTATATATCAGTTTGGCTTTCGATTCTCTGTAGCAACATAACATGTCATAGGATGATCATTAATTTCAGAAATGGCTAAATTCTTGAGATTAATGTCTCCCTCAGAAGGCGGTAGTTACCCACTCAACCTTTTAGGAAAACAGTGCTTTAACCAGAGTCAAGGGATTTGTTTTCTACATAGTCACTAAGATCACCCCTTTGAGTATTTTTGCAACAGCTTTTAACTTAACTATTAAAGCCACCAAACCACACTTGTCTGTTGCCACCAAAAAAGAGAGTCAAATATGACCGAACCAGAAGGAAGGGAGAGTTTGTTTTCCTGGCAAGATAATTTCACCTCTAGAATTTCTGGACTGGTTCTACTAAAGAAGGAAACTAAACTGGAACCCTTGCGTCTTGCATTTTTGTACTTCTAAGTCTGTACTCTTGCCAGGCCATTGGTATTGAAACCAGCTCTTAAATATCATGTTTAAAATTCAGGCCTAATTAAATTCCATTTGTGGTGGTGGTGTTGCAGTAAGGTCTTATCCAATTTGAAGTTGTATTCTCTAAATATGTTCCTCAACCATTCAGTTTCATAAAGTGGGATTATGGTGCTTCATGGAGGTGTGTGAGACTAGAGAACTAACTCATGAGAGCTAATGTGACTGACAGAAGGGAAACAAGACATAATAGATAGCGTTTAGGCTATGCACACACTAGACATATACCCAAGGGAGAGATTTTAAGCTTTTTAGACTACTTAGATTCTGTTTGTAAAATAATTTAATATGGAATGTTATGCCTACATTATTCATACACTGGGTAAATTGATTTTTTTGTGCTTAGAAGTCATTAACTATATTATGTTATTTAGAGTTTATGAAACACTAGCTTCAAAAATTAAAAATTCTATATGAGAAACTCAGGGAATGCAACCTTAATTCCATTTGAGTGATTTTAACCTGTGGCATCAGCACAGGTGTAGTAGGTCATTGAATGTTTTTGGGCCAAAAGCATTCAAGTTTCTCTACTGGGAGGAAATCCTCTAAAATCAGAAGCTGATGTGAAAACTCAGAATCTGGAAGGAAAAGAAATACAAGCATCTGAGAAGGAAGTAAAAGCTTGTAAGTTAAGGGGCTGTAGAGATTCTTTTCAGCTTCTGCTGAAACAGGCATCTCAAGCACTACTCTGGATGTGACCTAACCCAAACCCAGTTCCCCTAGGTAATGACAGTGGCTTGCAGCCCCACTAGCAGCTACAGTTAGTGTATAAGAGTTTTTTCATTACTCTGTTGTTGACAATATTGGGGCCTTTTATGTTGTAAGGACTTTGGATGTGTTTGAAAAACCCCTCATCCTTAACCACAAGAAAGGATACTACTGACTTTGGATTAGACTTAATAAGGAGAAAAGTCAGAGATAGAAGTGAAGTCAAACCCACTAATCCACGAATCGTTACCTCTTGAAGTAGCCAGTTAAGACACTTAAGAAATGAAGACAGAAATCAGGTGAGATACCATGTATATTCTTATGTGACAGGACTGTACAGCACCCTGTATGGATATTTCTGTTACAGTATGCCAAAAAGCCTAAGCTACGGAGAACTTGTGTTTCCTGATGTTCTTGCTTATATGCCTAAAATTAATCACAATTTTAAGTGTTTGTATGACCTAATATATTTCCCCACACATATTTCAAAGTAGTTTTTTAGAAATTTTTTTTTTAATCTAGATTGAATCATTTATGAAGAATCTTGAGGTTTATCTTCAGCACCATAAAGAATATCTTCTTCCAATAACATCTTGCTGAAAAAGCCAGTACTGGAAGTTTCTCATGCAATGTATACTGATTGATGCAGAAGGATGGTGATAAATATTTTTATTACTTTGAAGGTGTCAATATGTCTGTAAAAATCTTCCAGAATAACATATGTTGTGTGAAATTTTAATCTTAAACTTTTTAAGTATTGTAAGCAACTATTGCCTCTGGTAGAACAGAAAGTGCCTAGGTATTGAAAATTCCTAGTAGTAACTGAGATTAATGTTATTAAATTTAGTTTTGTTTTTAAATTTATTAATTCTAAAAGGACAGCATAGAATAATTTTATTTTATTTGCTTTTGTATGTCTCTTTATAAATGACATACAGTGAAAAATATTTTAGTTGTGAATTTCAGCAGTCTGGAAGATATTCAGAAAATAATTTTCTGAAACAAGAAAACGAATGTTCTGGTCAAGATTCCATTTCTATGTTTAATGAAAATAATAAATTAATTTCATATTAATAAGTATAATGAGCCAGATGCATCAGAATTAAGGAAGGTTCATCAGCCAGGGAAGGATCAAAAAAAGTCTGAAAACCAATCTGGATGGTGGGTTATTTATATTTCACTCATTACGTGACTCTGTGGGGCTGTCACTCCAGTAAGAAAACACACTGAAAATTGTGGAATAATCAACTGCACATTTCAAGTAGATGTGTATGGACTACATGGATAATTACATGTCATTTGTCAAATGTTAAGACATACCTATACTGGCTGACCTTTGTTTTTTATTTAAAACTGATTCAAACTAAAAAGCCAAAGCTCACTGTCTTGCTCATTTGAAAACCTAAAAAACCACAAACAAACAAACAAAAACAAAACAAAACCACCAAACCAACTGCAGGCTGTTATTTGTGAACAGAAGGGAAAATGGTTATGTTAAATAATAACCTGGCATGCATTTCTCTTTCATTGAGACAGAGTTTCACATCTGGCAAACAGACTATTCCCTTGCAACAGCCCTTTAACAAAAGCTCCTGTTCCATCTATTTTGGATGAGCGACGGCGTATTGAATGTGTCAGGCCTGGACTCTGTACCTTCCTGAAGTCTCATAAAACCTAGTGCCTGAATATCTTCGAGTCAGATGCCAGGAGTGACAAAAAGGCCAGCTAATTGCTTGAGGCTTCCCAACTGTCAAGCCATCACTCTGCTGTCAGAGGGTAATCAACTTCATAGGCCTTGTCACAGAGGAAAAGAAGTGATTTTGAAAAGAAAACCAGCAAATAGAGCTGGGCTTTGAGCAAAATAGTTTTTGATTCTAAGGTTTTAAAATAGTGTCACATTTAGGCATCTCACATGATTACTTAGATGAGAGTATGAGCAGGATGTACTCTATTCAGGCCTACACTCACCTTTGTAATGTGGTTTTGGTGTGAGAAGTTCTAATATCAGCTCAGATGCACCACTTGGTTCATTCCTTTGAATGTGGCACCACAGGCTTCTGATCCTCACTGACTTAAACAGTATTTCTCATTCACCCAAACAAAGGAAACAGCAAAAGTGTAGATGGAAGCCCAATAAAAACACTTGCTCTCTGCCTCCACAGTGCACAGACAAGGACTGACAGAGGTTTGATCCTGCTGGTGGGAAACTGAAGATAGGAAAAGAGAAAAATTAAGAGCACCAAGTGTTTATTCCCTCCTTTCTGTCAGGGAAACAGACCGAGGAGCTATTGAAAGATCTGTGTCAGTGTATGTGTCTTTGGACAACCAAAAAATTATGCTTGCTTTCTCACTGAGGTACGTGAGGGAAGGAATAGAGAACCTGAAGGATTCTCATTCCTGGAGGATAAAATGTTGATTGATACAACCAAGTCTAAAGTGAGTGTTGTTTATCAACATTTATTAAGCAGGTAAAGTATGTTACTGAAAAAAATGCTAGAAAATAACACATGTTTTAATAACACTTGCCGTTGAATTCAGTGTTAGTAAAACAACTACCAAGAAAGTGAAATATAAGTAAGCTATTAAAGTAGGGAAATCATTAGATCCAGCTGACTTAGATGCGCCAATGACTAGCAGTGATTCTTATGGTCACTCCTACTTCTAAATGCTGAAGATTTTATAAGCAGAGTTTGCCAATCCCCTGTTGAGCAGCCACCATCCTTGAATGAGGAGACACAAAGACCTCCAAAGGTCTTCAGGTGAGGCCTTACACTATTTCCCAACATTTAGGGGTCAAACTTATGGGTGTGCTCAACATTGTAGAAATTGCCTTCCTCATTGATTAATTAACTGCCATCCCATATAACAGCAGAAAAAAAGGAGGTTCAACGGCCCCCTTGGCTTCTGTGTTATGTCTCAGCTGTACCCTAACTCATGTGACCAGACTAGTTTAGCACTTGTTGAAGAAAACTTGTCCTGCAAGATGACTGCCTAATAAGTAGATTAATAGCCAAACACATTGTGCAATCCCTGGAGCAGGTATCTGATACTGCTCCTCTTGCCTTGTTCTATTACTGTTTTTTAGAAATGAGAGTGTGTCCCTTTTTTCCTTCCTTTCCTCCTCAGCTCAGTTTCTACATTTGTCTCCAAAAGTGAAAGGTGAAGATTTAAATCTTTTCAGATTGAGGGAAAAGAACCAAAATCTTGGGGTGCTTGTTTTTATCCCAGCTGAGTAAAATCAGTTGCTCATAAATACTTGTTTCTCATAAATAGATAGCATTTACCATGCTCAAAATTATGTTTTACTTTGCAGCTTTATCGTAACTTTTATTAGGCTGTTCAAAGGCATTATTAGTGCTCTATGTAGTTTTTCAGAAGGAGCTCCCATATCAAAACGTACATGTAAGTTATGGGAAGGATGAAAGTAGGTGGATTTCTGCTCAGTGATTCAGTGCTGAAAAGAGTGACATAAAATTAAATATCCTATTAAAATGTTGCTCTCTACCAGCTATTAGGAAAATATTTTTGGATGCATCTATTTTCTTCATAATAAGCTCTGGTGGATTTCGTTAAACAGATACTTTCTATAAAGAAAACACTATTTTTTTTTTCTGTGAATCCAACCACAGGCTCTGAAGTAGAATTAAAAATAGTCTGTCCTTAAACATAGAAATAAGAGATTCTGAGCAAAACCTATGTCTATAGTGTTAATTGTATCCAAAATCATTGGGTTTTTTTCTTTTTCTCCCTCACACAGGGTCATGTGTTTACTAGCAAATCTGATTAAAGTGTTTCAAAAATTGAAAGGTCTGCATCTTTTAAACCAGTCTGACTTTTAGGCTTCTTTTCAAACACAGGTAGAGTTGCATTATATGAAAGTACCAAGTATGAGAAAAAAATGTGCATTTTCATTGATCTTAGGTAAACATAAATTGTTTAGTCTGTTGAAATTTTGTGAGCTATGGGGATTACTCAAGCTGTGAAATACAGAAGCTTGTTTAAGTCTTATGATTTTAATCTGAAATATTTCTGTCTAGTCTGTTTCTCATATAAATTTTGGTGGAGGCAGAAAATTGTTTTATTTGGTCTCTGAACTGCTGGATTTCATCAATATCTCTGATATATGGAAGATAGAGAAGGGAAGGGAGGTTGAAGAGTGTGTGGTTGCATATCAGTTTTAACAAAAGCAACTTGTTATAAAACTTCATAGTTGCAGTGAAAGTATTACTATCTGAAGAAACCTTCACAGATGGTAGAATATATTCTGTTGTTTTACTGTCTGAACCTTAAATGATTTTGAAGAGTTACAGGACATGCAGTAAAGGGCCATGAAGGACACTTCAGGGAAGAAGAAAATGTCATCTACTTCATTACCAAAGAGCACACAGGAAAGGGACATACAAGTAATGTAAGCAGCATTTAAGTATGTTTATAAAGTGGGCATAAATATTTATAAGCCAAAGGCTTTTTTTAACAATAAAACAAATTAAGGAAACAATGCAGGTTGTCCTTTCTGAATCCAGTACACTGTCCTCATTAGGGAACAAAAAGTAGAGACACCTATTTCTTTGAGCTTTGAAGGCTGAATTATCTATCCTTTTTTAAAACTGGTTGTTCTGGGGTTTTTTTGGACAGGAAGCTCTTGGTAACATTTAATAGCAAAGACTATTTTGAATGCATGGCCTAGAAAGAAGGTGATCTCTTGTTCAATTTTATAAACATACGGCATGGTAGAGAGAGTAAAATATGACTAAAAAGATCAGTAATATGACAAAGTTTAAGTATTGATCCTTTTTAGCTTCTACATAACATTTTAAAACTTCTCCACGTCAATTCAGCCACTGCAGTTTTGAATACCTAATGATGGTCATAGACATTTTACTATAATTTTACTTTCTCCTGAGTTTTCGAGGTTTAGTGTTATCTTTGTTAGCTTCATCTTAGACATCATTTTGCTTCATAGCATGATATATGATGGTTGAACATTTTTCATTAGAACTCAGAGGAATTTAGCGACCTAATTATTCTCTTTTTCTTTGCTTAGCTTTGGCTGAAGTTATAATAGCTGAAATATGTTGTATTGAATCTTATTCTGTAAGTCTTCTTTTTATTTTTTTTTCCTCTAACTTTTACTAAAGTGGAGTTACTCTTTTAATGGCCACTTTGTTTATTTCGAATAATTTTTATTTATACCTCTCTCTATTTGATTTTAATATTAATGTTTTCTTCATGTTTATGTCTCTGTATAGGAAGTATCTGTTTCTAGTAATATGAATTTCTAGTATACCATTTTTTGTGCTCTAAGACCCTGGGTTTTACTATACTTATCTCTGTTTTTTTAATTACATAATTCACTTTAAAATATAACTTCATGTACTTTTGAAAATATTTATATTCTAGTATAAACCTAGATGCCTATGCACCCTAATTTTATTACTCTGATCTCCCTTGTCATTTCTGCTTTACTTTCTTGTCTCCATCTCTCTAATTAAAAGTGTCTGTGGTTTGTTTCAGGAAAGAGTTATAAGGGTGATCTGGGGAAAACCTCTTCATTTAGCCACTAGATTTATTAGCCGATCCTAGCAGTCATTAAGGAAGAAGGGTTTACTATTTTCTTTTATAGATTGGTCAAAACCAAAGTAATTAAAAATTCATCATCAAAACTTGTTTCCTGGTTTAGAAGACACTTAGTGTTGAAACAAGTTGAAATATATTGCTGTCTGAGAACCTACTTGTCACAGGGGGAATCTTGATTCCATGGATACCATTTGTGCTCGGCACCATACCTTCCTGAAGGTGCTTTTTGAAGCCAGGGTTCCACAGGCCAACCTGTCACCCCATGCATCCTAAGAAGTGCTCAAACATGCTCATGTGTCTTTGAAGAAAAGCAAAACCAGAGACAGATGCTAACCAGGGAAGGCAAATGAAATTAAAAAGTTCAACTCACATGAGTGTTTAAACACTGGAATTAATATGAGCAAAGCTGATAGGCTCTTTTTATCAGTCATCTTTTAAATGTGTGATTGGTATCACTACAAAAGAATGATATTAATATGTAGAGGAAGTAATATTAAAAAGAACAGGTGAGATCACAACTGAATTTGTTAAGCCTCTTACCCATGAGGATCAATATACTGCAGCTGAAGCATGAAATAACTGTACCCCAGGAGTTATGTAGTATCATTAATCCATTTAAGTGCCGTGTGGGTTTAAAGAAATAATAATAATAATAAAAATCTAAGCTAAATCACATAGAAGTTCTCATAAACTTAAAATGCATGATTCAGCAGTAGATGTAAGCAAGGTGCTCTCATCTTCAACACTCGCAGCGTTGAGTGCTTTCACCAAAACAGAAAAGGGAATAAAAACCTTCTGAACTCTCCCCATATTCCTGGGGATATAGAATCCTGCAAGGCATGCAGCATGGCATGGATTGAGTTATTGAAAGAGTGGTCTGGGCAGCTCTTCCATTACTCTCCAGGGAAAGGTAATGCCTCACCACCCACATGTCCAACCAGTAGGATAGGGCTGGCAATAGACTGTTACACTTGCAGCAAGGAGGTAATAATTTGAAGTAGTATTAGAGGCCCAAGTGAGATACTCATGTTGTGAATCACAGCAGTTTCTCCAGACTTTTAAAAATAATTATAATGACTTTTTATTAGGAGAATTATATTTATTTTTTCAAATTATCATATGACAATTAGGTGATAATCAATTTCTTTAATGAACAAAGTTCATTATCACTGCAAAGTTGCTATCTATTGGGATGCTTTTTAGAAGTATTTTGTTACAAACGGTAAATTCCTGATAAGCTTGCTAATATCAAATAGTATTGTGAGACATATTGGCTTTTTTGAAGGAGATATATATAAGGAGGCAGCTCTTATATTTTACCATGGAAACTGACTTTCAAACAAAGCTTTAATATATTTTTTTCTTTCCTAATGAATAGTAAGTACAAACTCCTCTGTCTTGTTCTCTTTTGTGAGGGAAAGAAAAGAGGAGTCAGGAAGAAACAGGAAAAATGTAGTAAAGGAAAAACCGCCACTATTTATTCAAAAAGACTAAATTAAAAACTAATTCAAACCTTATTAATCTAATTTTGGAAACTCCCATTGGCTTTAGTCATATTTGCATACAGCTTTTAAATTAAGTAATTAATATTTTGAATCACACTGATTCTAATTGCCACATAATTTATGTTTAGGTATTCTTCTGACTTCTAGAGCATTAGGGAAAACTGCCAGGAGCAGAAGTGCACAGTTCATCCGAGACTGTTTTACTCTTTGTGCTGTTTTACTGCACAAATCTTATTTTATCTGGCTGTCTATAAACAAGTTGCCTCCAGGTAATTAAATTGAACAGTAGTTGAAGGCAAAGTGGTCCAACTTTTCATTATCTTTAAGAACATTTTAACCAAATGAATTATGGTTTGTGTCTTCCAGTATTACAGGTAGTATAGCCAGTTTATCCTGATACTGATAAGCTTGTTCAGACTCTCAGTAACAAAGGTAACAGAGAAAATAAGTGTTTAAGGTCATGCCTCTGAAAAAGTTGGAAGGTTTCATTTCATGAAGTTTCATGAGGTTCATACTTTCCCCAAAGTACCTGGCTTAACAATACTAAATGAAAACGCAAGCAGTGCTATTAGTAATGTTCAGTAGCAGTAAAGTCACTGTTACACTGTCAGTGACACATTTAGATACATTTCAAATGAAAAATGATCCAGATACTCACTATCTGCGCACCTTGAATCCCTACTAGTATCCTTTTCTGAATGCTGTACTTTAGGGTTCACACCCCTAAGCCCAGCTTCCAAGTGCCTTCATTCGGTGGAAGAGTTCTGTGGTAATGAAAATGATAGCTTTTGTGAGGGAAAAACATACAAATTGATTTCTTTGTTCAGGGCAAGAAGAAACCCTGTGTTTAGAGGCTACTCCTCTGGCTTCTTAATATCATTTATTGGTCAGCATTGCCTGTTAAGTCCTGCCTGAAATAAATATTAGTAAAAATGTAGATAGCTCCCAAAGGGACCTTGGGAAAGTAATAAAAAAGGTTAAGTACAGGACCCACTTTTTCTTGAGACTAAGGAGTATGAAGTTATGGGTCTGAAAAGTAGAAGAGCTGCCCGTTGCTGTGGCTGTACCCACAAGACCTAACAAGTGACTAAGGGAGAGTGCAGTGCCTTGGACCTCAGAGCATCATCCTCTCACCAGTTATAGTCACAACCTTTCAAAATCTTCTAGTCTACCTGTCACTTCTGTGGGACTATTTGTATGTAGCTTTCTAATATAATTTCCCAAGACTTCGTGTATCTGGGAAGGAAGTTCTATTCTACAAATATTTGGAACTTTTTTTAATTATTATTATTCCAGAGGAAAACTAATAGAAAACTTATGAGATGCTCTTCTGCAGTCATTTTGATAGAGGGTTTATAATGACATGAACACTACAGATAGAGGAAGGAGACTGCATGCTATGCTGTGTGATTGAAGAGTTAGCAGAATTAATTTCAAACACCTGTGTCAAAATATATTTAGGCTAGCACTACACAAGATAATTAGTGCAAAAAGGGAAGCTGAGAGGGGAGACTTTTGAAGAAGCTGATAGATTAGACAGGGACTTAACATGATCTCGTGATACTCCAATGTTTGTTTGACATAATTGGCCATGTCAGAGATTTTTCTTCCCTGCTTCTTACTCTGAAAATATTTTCATTCTAAACTGTTTTAGGTTCTTGTGATATTTGCCTTCCCTCTCATCATTAATCCCTCCCAAAGTATAAGTAGAGAAATGAATCCTAGCTCATTTATGTTTGACTCATAAATATTTTTCTGCACATTCAAGTCTTGAGCATAGTTTCTCTTTTACTTGTTTTCCTTGAATTTGCTTATCATTCACAAATAATCACTTGTGACTACTCAATGAAACTGATAAAACACGTTCTCAGAGATTGCAGTAATTTGTAATGATCTCATAAAGAAACAGTAGGAAAGGAAGGGCTCAGTGTCTCTCTGAAGATGTTTTTCTCAGGCTACTCACTGGTCTTTGCGCAATGAATTGAGTGGTGAAGCGTCCCTTGATTGTATCATGAACAATTACACAGCTAAGGTGGGAATGGCACTGGCCACATGAAAAACTTCTAGGGTAAAGAACAAGTGCAGGAATAATCAGTCATCCCTTGACAAACTTGGAATTTTCTACCTGAACTGTAGCCCAAGGGGAGCAGTATCATTGTTGCTAGAGTTTTGAAAAACAATTTTCCATAGTATTAGAAACAGTTGCTTTAGAAACTCCAGTAATTACTGACCTGAGAAGGGGAAAATTACTGATAATGAAAGAAAATCCTCTTGAGACCCTATTAGCAGCAGTCCTGAGTGAGATGCTTTGAGCTCTCCTGGACTGCAGTGGACTGTGGCCAGTATCTCCCTCTTAGTGGGATGACTCTCAGAGCTCACCAGCTCTCCAGTTTGCAATACTAGAGGACTGCTGGCTGATGACAGGACTGGGGATGATATCCTCACTTCTTGGTGCTCAACCCTTTGCACACTGAGAAAGGCAAAAACATTTGCCATGAGTATTTCAATAGCACTAGAGTGGAATTTTTCACAGGTAGGCATTTGTACGTTGGCCTGGGACTAGTTTATCACTATGTGAGTATAACCAAAACTGTGTATACTGTGTATACTACACCCTTTCTGTCATTTCTGATGAACTGTTGATAATGGATCATTTGCAGCAGCTGCCCAGGGCACACCTGAACCCTCAGGGTACAAGCAGGGTGTCAGAGAATCCTGCAAGGCATGGGAATGTTTCTGTTTTCACACCAGTGTCTCAGCTGTGATAACTCCCCTCCAGGGAGGCATTAGCACCTTAACACCCAGCCTGAGGGGTCATACCTGCTGATGAACTATTAGAGGCTGGCATAATAGGCAGTTGCAATGACCTAGACCATCAAAGATTCCAAAAATATCCCATGACTCACCCATTATGAAACTCCCCTCTCCCACCTGAACCTGAGCACATGTAATCCTTGGAGTTTGGGACTTCATATAAAATACAATCAAGTCCTTTTCTTTCAGAGACTTGAAATCTTTTTCTGAAGGATTCTTTGTGTGTATGTGTGCTTGGCACACAACATTCTTGAACCACAGCTAACTCTAAAAAGAAATGCAAAAAACCCAGTTCTCTTACTCAAAGTCAAGCACCATCATGTCACCATTCATGTTTTGCTGTTATTCTGACTGCGAGTACCACACTGTCATTACATCCCATGCTTACGAATCGGAAAATTTATTTTCATTCTCAGTGTACCCTTGGGTATTCCTTTTCAACTCATCTATTTCAAGACTTTCCCTTTTCAGAAGAAATTTGCATTTGTAAAAGCAATTTGAAATATTTTACTAATACCTAAGTAATAATCTCAAAGTCTGATTAAAAAAATCTCTTTTCCAAGCATACTTTTATATATTCCTCCTTTCCAGAATAATGTCTTTTTTTAGAACATTTAACTGATCATAATTTTTCCAGAAACATCAATTTATGTGAAACTTTCATGCATAATATTTATAAATTAAAAGATAAATTCAACTATTACCTGCACTGTGGAAAAGTAAAGCAATGTGAATGACTTCTTTGAGGGTTATTGTGAACAATTAATATATTTTAAAATTGTAATTCTTCAAAATTATCTTGAAGTTATTTATAAAGAATAACTTGGGAGTTTGTTTTTTAGTGTTTGGTTGGGTTTTTTTGGAGTGGGGGGTATTTTTGTGTTGGGAGGGGATGTGTGTTTGTTGGTTGCTTTTCCTGTGTGTTTTTCTCGTCTGGAAAATGCAATCCAGGGAAGTGAAAGCAAGTTAAAGCAAATTCTAATGCAAATTTTAGTGAAGAAACCAGTGACACAAGTCTATACTTACCTTTTCAGTCATTAAAACAAATGCATAAAAGAAAATCTGTGAGGTTAGATTTAAGAAAGGCTACTACTCTGGCTGTTTACCCTCTTATACATAGATATGTATGCACACATTATAATAGATTTAGTAGAAAAATTGCACATACACTTGCACACATTTGGAAAAACATTACTTAGAGAAGTGCTTCTTTGTCAAAGATTGATGTTTGTTTTGTGCAAACCATTGCTCATTTAAAACCAGCGATTTCCTGTACTATTGGTTATTCTATTTGTTTAGCAAAATACTATATAATGTTCATGGTTCATAAATTGTTTCTCATATGATAACTATGAAATTTGTCAGTATTTTATTTTCTTTTTCAAAGTAACTCTGACTCAGTCAATTTGTTTGGAAGACATTTTTAATGCACTGTAATATTTATCTTTAGCATCTTGACATTAATTGGGACTTCTGCTGTGCATGACTGTCTTGCTTTACTGTCTTGCAGAAGTTTGACTATTGATTTACAAGTTAGAGTACACTCTTCATAAATGGAGATCATATTATCAGGAAAGCTCTTAGCTGACTGTATCCACAACTTTAGTACATTTTCCCCAATGTATGTCAGGAATCAAAAGTTTTATTTATTTTTTGGTAGATTAATGTAATAATAAATTAATTTCTATAATACCTATGTTAATTTTTGTATTCTTATCTAAACTGTTGTAGTCCCTGAAAGCCAGATAGGAAATGAGTACATCAATTCCTTAAATAATAGTTTGCAGCATCGATAATATATTTTCATGTAGTCACTCTAATTAAACTAAGAAATTGTTATTAGACATAGCAAGGAAATCTAGATTGTTTTGAAACAGATAGTATGGTAAATGAGGAATGAAGCAGCCTCTCTTGTAAATCATCACAACTGTTTTTACAAATCACTAAGTGTATTTTAAGGCCAGTAGGTGTGATCCTACCTAAGATACCTGAAAATAAAGGATAAAAATAATAAAATCTAATTGAGATATTTAAAAACAACAAAAAAAGGAAAATATTTCCTCATTGGACCAAATTAATTTTTTATCCCGGAAATTTTATACCAAGAAATATGAAATCTCTAAGGAATTCTCTTGGCTCTTGAAAACTACCAGTCCCACGTTGCTCCATAACTAAGTGTAATAAACACTTTATCAGAAAAGGTGGGTAACAATAAAGAATCCTTTTTAATTCAATGATAAAGTAGCTACAAATTATTGAACTGTGGATATTCCAATGCTGACACAGATAAAGAAAAATATTTTATTTAAAATAAAAAAAATACAGGCATTCAAAGTATATAAAGATGCCTGAGGTCTCACTAATGAAGTTAGATTTCTGGGTTATTCCTTGGCTAAGATGTTCTGCAGAGTTAAAATATGCTGCAAAGATATACTTCCAAGAAAACAAACAAACAAACGAACAAACTTTCAGCTTTAGAATGAGAAATTAAAAAAAAAAAAGGCACCAACTCCCACCACTTACTACTCTCTGATCTGAATCTTAGAGTCAAACTGTGCTTTTGCCTGCTCTATTACTATGTCCTGAAATGAGACAGACTGTAGTAGGGGCAGTTTGATGTCACGTATGATGCTATTCCCCTGCAGAAATGGCTTCTTTATCTAAAACTCTCTTTAAACCCACATAGCCTAAGCAAAATTAAACCTTCTGAACCTATTAGTACTCTACACTTCCTTGGACAGAAACAAACAGAGAATGAGAGGGCAATCAACATAATTAAATTACCCAGTTTATATATCCCTTGCTTTAAACCTATCCAAGCAGGATTTTTTTTTTCAAACTTGATGAAGCTCATAATCCTTTAAGTAATCAAATCAAGACCAAAGAATGCAAATGCTGCATTGCCATTTAACAGATGCTTGTATGGACTATGAAAGAATAAAGACTAGTTTTCAGGTAATTTCTACTTACATTTTTGATCTCACTAAGGACTAAACTATAGCACCTGGGATAAACTGATTTTGAATCAGTATGTGGATTTCTTGCATGCAGGAAAAGCAAAAGCATTAATCTTTTTAGATAGAATTTTTATTTTAAACCTGAGATATGGAATGGAAAAAATTAATCCAAAGAGGAATTACTTTTAGTAACTCGTGAGCAATTTTAAAAGTGGAAATAAGGCAAGAGTTTCTTATCAGCTATAAAAATATACTATCCGTTCCTACTGTAATACCATGTACTTACTTTTTGCTGCTATTGAAAGTTTTATATTTAAAATTCTGAAAAGTAATGCCTCTACTGATGGATGATGTGCTGTCAAGATATCTGCTGTCCTTGATAGCTTTGGACATTATTCTAGTGTGGTATGCTAATATGAGCAAAAATAATCACTTTTAAGAACGACTTTCATGTACTTCATTGTCTTGCTGGCTTCAGTGAGTTCTTCTAGTTTATGTATCACCTATTAAAAGTTAGCCTTGCCTCTGAACTTGATGTAATAGGCTTTTTTGAAATTATAACTGACATAACCAATAAAAATGTTAATCTTTTTTAAAAGCTTTGGATGTACATAATAAATATTCACAAGCTTGAACTTGATAGTCAATAAGAAAATGCATTCTACTAATCATTTTCTCTGGAAAGCTTTTATATCCAAACTTTTATGAGCCGGCTTGAACTTTTATGTAGACTTTTGTTTACAGAAAGAACAACTTTCTTTTCCCCAAGCATAGAAGTTAACTTCACGATTTGTGTAATGTAGTTCAGTTTCTTGGCTCAAGGAAACTGGGCAAATTTTAGAGATGAGTGAAAAAATGTAAGGTCGTAAAGCCAGGAATCACCAGCATCACAAGACAACCCAGCACTGAATGGAAGCAGGAACACCATGCTGAGACCCCCAGTCAGAGAGTATTACAGAAGCACAGCTGCCCAGAAGCAGCTGAATGGAAGTATAACTAGAAGGCAGCCTAGACTGCTGCACCTAACTCCACTTCATTTTTGTTGTGAATGTGCAGCTGGTGAATCAAACTGGTCCTGTGCTGTCCATAGGTTTCAGACTTTTCAGTGTCAGTCAAAATGTGTAGTGACTCAAAATAACGCATGTTATAGACAGCAAAATAGTAATTTATTACTAGAAAGATGATATTCAGTTTTACAGTGCTAGAAAATTTTGGTAGTCTGTGCTTTCTTTCCTAACATGTTGTAAGGGTGGACAGGCAGAAAAGCCTGAAAGGAACAGATTCTTTCTCTTTCAGTGTAAATCAGTGGAGCACTGCAAAGTTGCTTTGCTCCCTGGGCTATGACCCAAAAGGAAAATGGCACTCTTTCCACCAGTTTTTGTTTTAAATAACACTGATCTGATTGAGCTATGCTGTTCTCAGACCTCAATCTTGTCAGCATCAGCTCCATAATATTATCAAAATGAGCTTTTCCAGGGTTTTAAAAGATAGGCACCTAAATTTTCAACCCCAAGTGGACCTCATTGTAAGGTGAGTCAATGTCTAATAGCACAATGAAGACAGCAGTCCCTGTGGTCATTCACAGAAGCAACAATGTAGGCACTTAACGCATATCTTGAAAACCTATGACAGTTCATAAATCTGCAGAAAGTCAACTCTTTAAGAACTGATTTTGTGAACTGTACTCCTGGACTTGTTACTACAAATTTTGTCTGCACTACATTTAAAGCCTATATTATACTCATATTTATGTTGTATTCTGTTTAATTTTTACCTCTTTCATGTTACAAGAATTTTTTTCTACTATCCCTTTTGTCTCTGCTAGAACAAATTCACCTTAGTTTTGAAAAATGTACTTTTACATTAATCTTATAGCTATTATATCCCCACAGAGCTACACATCCTTCCTTTTGGGCTGATGCCAATTATAGTTCAGTTTACTATTGTGCTAGTTAGAGCTGTTGATCCCTTAAGCAGTTGGTCAGTACTTACAGGTCTGATGAAATTAGCACTGTCTGTTACTTTCCCTGTAATTGGATTTCACATATCCATTTGTGATTTCAGTTCTCTCTATCCCCCTATTTGGCTGTCATCAATCTGTTCCCTGTACCACACTACTATCTCAGCTCCCTGACCCCTTCTAAAACCTTTAGGCAGAAGGTAACAAGCAAACAGTAGAAGAAAGGGAGAAGATTTTAAAAAACTCACACAAATTAAAGGCAGGTTTTCAGGTTTTCCCAGCTAGGTGCTGGGGTTGTGCCCAGATGTATGCCTTCCTGTGAGAATACAGTCTGCTAAAGTGACCTTTTGTGTACCAATGTGAGCTAGAAGTGTGATGGGTTTGCTCAGGGTGTGAAGAAAGCATATATTGGTCTGGCATTCCCTTGCTCTCTATCTTGCTGTGGTAGGACCAGAAAGACCTCTGCACTACACCCAGTGCTCACCTGGAGCCAGGATAGGAGTCATAATTTACTCATTTATGCAGGTTTGAGAACATTTATTGTAGGGATGTAAAAATACTTTCCTAGGTAAGAAGTTAAAAGAGGTTTCCAAGTGAATTTTGCACACGTATCTTTTGTGCTGAGTGTCAGTCAGTCCTGTGAGGTGTTGGGTGGCACCACAGAGAGCAGTGAGCCTTTGTCACTTTCTTCTTGTCTGAGGAGCCACCTCAAAATTACATATGTGGAGATGAAGGAAAACAGATGTGCATCTGCACTTGGTGTAAGGCACAGGTACCTAAACTCAAAATGGCTGTCAGGACAGCATAGAACTGTATGGAAAACTGGAATAAACATAGTCTTATCAACCAAATTTTCTCTCATTTTAGTTAAGCGTGGGTCACTTCCACTTCTGTAGAAACCAGCTATGACAGCAGAGGATCATCAGCTATGGAGGAATCTTCTCTGCAATGTCTCTCCTCAAACAGGCTTGGTTAAGGTCTGTTTCTTCTAATTTATTGCAGAAATGTGCCTATGGTAATGATTGAATACGTTTGTTTCATTACAAAATTATATGGTGAGTTTCAACAACTATCTCATAATCATCCATTTTCATTTAGTTCATTCACTGAGACTTGCTGCTGTGAATATGCTAACAGTAGTTAAAAAAAAAAGTGTATTTACTGTATTCATATTTCTCACTGTATTCAATTTCTTGATTCCCAAGTCTTAACTCTGAGGAAAACATGCCTATATTTATATCTCTGGTTAATACTCATGATTTATAATATTGCACATACATTTCTAAGTTTTAAACACACACTTTTAACGTTTAAATACCTTGTTTATATGGTTTATTATTGTTCTACCTATGCTGGATTTGGATATACCAGATTTGAGTATTCTGTGTATATACTTCCTTGTCTTACTGTCAACAGAATTTATCTTGAAAAGAAACATTCACATATCATTGGGTTAATAGACATGGGACACTTTTTAACATCTATAGATGCATTTTTTAGGATAAGACATTATTCATGTTTCCTTAATACAATATTCAAAATATTTGCATAAAATTATTATTTCTGTATTGAAATAGTCTTTCAAGGCAAAAGTTAAACTGATGGTTTTGAAATGAAAATGGGATTTTCTCCACTAGGTCTTACTGATGCAAAATTTGAGGCAGACTGCCACTTTTAATGGTGGTTTTCTTATTCTCAGAGACATCACAGAACTGTCAGAAGGTATGTTAATTTTCCCAGTTGTTAATATTTTTTAACCAACTTCAGGAAGTTTTCATTTAGAAGAAAAGTTAATTTAGTCTCCAGTGTTATTTTAAGATCTCCTTAATGACAGAAGCACTTTTTAGTATAAAGGAAAGAGCTGCAATAACAACTGTTGGGGAAAGCTGAGACAGCCAGCCATATTTACTTCTCTACACTGGCTTATAGTAGAAGGATATGTTAAATGTTTACATGCAGACTGATTGCTATAATAGCTCAGACCAGATTAAAAAATCTTCAGTGAATCCTCAGTGTGAATCCTCTGGGTTGATATTAGCCATTGTTCTACAAACCTATTGTTTTCTTAAAGACCTTCTGACTGGAATTAACATTAAAATCTAGAAGTCTCTCACTTTCTTTTAGCTCTGAGTTGAAAGGTAGCCTGGAAAAAAATTTTTTTGATTGCAAGCAAGACTATGAGAAAACAACAATCAACATCAGCTAGGAAGGCATGAAATTTCTTCACTTTCACCAATGATAGCCTTATTTAAATGTGAATCTGTAGAGACAGCTAGGTATCCTCTGTGGTAAATTACTACTGTGAGATAGAGAAATGTGGTCTGGCTGCAATATATTTTCTGTTTTCCAAGTAGGTGGATGGCAAACAAGATTCATATGGAATGAGCATCAGTCAGTGAAAATGTAACCATCTGAGTCACAAAGAGGACAGATTAGGCTATCAAATATTGCCATTAAAAAAAGATCCTCCACAAACATTAATATAAATCTTATAAATCACTGGGTTGTCAAATGGGAATTGGAGAAAGAGACATGAAGATGACAAAGAATGGCTTTCAACATCTCTAATTTGTTTATTACTGTGGTAAAATACCATATTCAGCAGAAGTACTGGAGAGGGATAGCCTCCATTGCAGTAAGAAATAAATGTTTAAGTCAGGAGGATTGATGATTCTTACTAGATGGTTCTTATTTGTTATAGAATAAGATTACTGTACTATTCACTGCAGCATTATTTTTCCAAATGAAGAAGATAGGTCCAGGGAGGACAAAAGGAAGACAGAATACCTAGCTTTCTCTACTTATATGTATATATGCGTATATACCCAGGCATACCTATGTATATGAATGTCTATGCATAAGCTCTATAACTTCAGAAGGCAGAAGTTAATAGTCCTTACACCTTGACTTGGGGAGCATAGTTTTAGCCACAACAAAGTGTAGTCTTTACTTGGTTGCTCCCACCCTGTACTGTATAGTTTGGTCTCAACCAAGCTGACCTGATCTCTTCATTGTCTGCTAAATTTTTAAAATTTTTCCTCCTATATTTTGTTCAGCCACAGACTTTTGCAGATCTTTCAATTTCACAATTAAATTTTCCAGACCACAAAAAAATAGTGTGGGAAAGGAGAGGAAGACTATATTAACCAAACAGCACATAGTTTCCAACCATGCCTGTTGGCATGAGAAAAAGACACTTCTTCCTTCAGCTGTAGATCCTTTTTTCCCTCTGACAAGATTAAACTTGGTGCAGCGCTGAGGGCACAGCACAGGTCTCTGACTCCTGAGCAGACCCCATGCCTCCTGTGCCTCATAGGGGCTTGGGGAGCCGAGTCATGGTGCATGAGGGTGGTCAGGTGGCATTCGTGGCTGCAGATGCAGACCCAGGTGCTGGGCGTCTGTTCGGCAGACCCCATCCTGTCTGACTCTTCCATGGCCAAATCCCTGGTGTGTGAGTGTGGCTGCCTGGCCAGGCCTAGTGGAGAAGCACAGAGGGGTGTGGGTGCCAGCACACTGCAAAGAGAACATTGGGAGCAGCAGTGCTGTTTAATTAACTTAAACAAACTTGAATTGACTTTTTATGGGTGTTTGGCAACATTTATGTTAATTAGGTATGCAATACAAGAAAACTGGTCTCAGAGCAGAAGTTTTACCAAACCCTAATATGCCATTAAATCCTCCAGGATTAATTCTTTTTTTCTCAATCCTATGAGCCACAAATGATGTTAATTAAATGGACACTTACCTCTTCCCTTGTTTTCAAGAAGTAGTATGAGGTGGAGAAAATTAGGAATTCAATGAAGGTTTTACTTTTTTTTTCAAATGATTTTTCTCTTTCTTTTTTTTTCAGTCACATTATGTGATCAGTTATAACTTTAATCAGTAGGTATGTTGAACTACTAAGTTTCTGCTGTAAGAATGTCTTCTTAGGTCTTCTTGGACTAATCAACTCCCAGATATGGATAATCATAACAAAAGGAGCTGAGCAATGGGTTGCCAGTGAAAACTCAAAAAACTTTAAGTTTATAATATTCTTATTTTATTTTAATTTTTTCCGCCCAGTGGTAACAGCAGGAGAGATCCTCTCTGCCCCTAAAGAGATCATTTGCTATTTTTTTAATAAATAAATTGGGAAGAAGAATGAAGAAAGAATTTTAGTCATAGTACATCAGGAGATGTGAGGATATATTCATCATGTTTCACCTGTTCGTGTGAGATGGGTTAAGGAATGCCTTAAAACTCCAATTGAAAACCATATATGCAGGGAAAAAAGAAAAGGAAAAGAGAAGGGAAAGGGAAGGGGAAGGGAGAGGAAAGGGGAAGGGAAAGGAAAGGACTACCTACAGCCATGACACAGTTCAGGGAAATGGCAGGAGATAGAAAAGTAAAGATTTTTTCAAGCAGTTATTCCATGATCAAAAGTATTGTCAAGTTTTTTGTTACTTTCTTTAAGTTTTTAAACTGTCATGGACATATATGTATCTGTGTGTAAAATGTACACAAACGCACACTGAAGCTCATTATTTTGGTCCATACATCTCATAAACTTATACACATACTTATTCATATATATATATGTGTGTGTGTATGTGTGTGTGTGTATACACGCTAACAACATTCACCCTAGATGACAAAAAAGCAGGCAGAAAACCACATGTAGCCAGCACATGGTAAAATATATAAAATAGGACATAATCGTGTTTGCTCTGCTCTGCTCTTCACCATCCTAGTTTATTCTCATGGAGGATATGAATTATTCATTTTTAAGTACAATAGGAAAACATTAGGTCTGTTTAATGGCCAAGAGGGATTTTCTAATGAAAGACTTGTGAGTCATTCATTGTAATGAGGAACATTTGTACAAGAACAGGTATTAAGTCTGAGAAGCAGTCATAACTTCTTTTTTGGACTGTGACATCCTGGGTTATGAAAACAGTTGCATTTCAGTTATGCATCAAGAAAATGAGAAGTGGGTGACAGCATTTTCTTTTTCTAAAATGAAAATCACTGTGTAAATTAGCTCCCAACTAGTAAACCATACTGGCTATAGTCCTAATAACAGAGCAAAAAAAATGTGGATTGGCGAGCAGTTCCACCAGCTCCTCCAAGGGTATGGAGGGAGCTGACAGAAAAGCTCTCCAAGTCACTTTCCGTCATTTAACAGCAGTCCTGGCTAACCAGGGAGGTCCCAGTAGACTGAAAGTTAGCCAGTGTGACACACCATCTACAAGAAGGGCCAGAAGGAGAATCCAGGGAACTACAGGCCTGTCAGTCTGACCTCTCTGCAGGGAAGGTCACAGAGCAGATGATCTTGATTGCCATCCTGTGGCATACACAGAATAATTGGGGAATTGGGGCCAACCAGCATGGGTTTATGAAAGGCAGGTCCTGCTTGACTAACCTGATCTCCTTCTATGACAGGGCACTTAGCAGAGCATGGAAAGGCTGTGGGTGTTTTCTATCTAGACATTGGTAAACCCTTTGGCACTATTTTCCACTGCGTTTTCCTGGAAAAACTGGCTTCTGCTTTGTGTAATATCTTTATCAGTGACCTTAATAAGGGGATTGAATGCACCCTCCATCAGTTTGCAGATAACACCAGTCTGAGTGAGAGTGTTGATCTGCTGCAGGGTAGGATCTGGAAAGGCTGGATTGATGGTCTAAGGCCAATTGTATGAGGTTCAATGAGGCCAAATACCATGTCCTGCACTTGGGTCACGACAAACTCTTGTGTCACTACAGACTTTGGTGCAGAGTTGTTGAAAAGTAGCTTAGCAGAAGAGGACCTGGGAATGCTGATCAGCAGTTGCTGAACGTGAACTAGCAGTGTGCCCAATTGGCCAAAGCCAATGGCCTGGCCATATCAAAAATGGTGTGGCCAGCAGGACCAGGGCAGTGATTGTTCCTCTGTACTTGGCACTGGTGAGGCCACAGCTGGAATCTGTGCTCAGTTTTGGGCTCCTTGTTACAAGAATGACCTTGAGATGTTGGTGTGTGTCCAGAGAGGAGCAATGGAGCTGGTGAAGGGTCTAGAGCCCAAATCATACTTTAATTATATCTTCACAATATTAAAAGTTAAGCAGATCACTGGGCATGGAAAAAAATTCTCTCCTGTGTAATGAAGTGCTAACTTTCCCAGGTTGTCTGTGCAGACTGAGCTGTCCATGAAGGCAAATAATTAGACTGATGTGACTAACTCATGTTAATGAATGCTAATATGGGATTGATATAATTTAATTCTATTCAGCGGAACATTACTTCAGTCAGTTCTGGACAAGTTTAAGAATTCCCTGGTTTTAGCTGTCTTTTAAAAACAACATTATAGATATAAAAGCTATATCCATTAACATTAATGAAAGTATTAGGTCCAAGTGTCCATCTCTGCTGATCTTGCTCCTTTGAGTCTGCAGTATGTCAGTTAACCTTCTTCAACAGTTCCTCTCTAAGCACCTGTCTTGAGATTCTCACCTTTCCCTGCAAGGCAGTAAGAAAGATGAGGAAGATAAGGTGGCACAAGTGGAAAGATGTACAGTTGCTGCATGTTTGGCTAACTTGTGAGCACAGCAGAAAGCAGCAGCATGGGAGACAAGGGGACAGGAAGATGACACCTATAAAAGCTCTAGGATGAAGCTGACTTGTGGCCAAGGGCCAGCCATATTTAGCCAGTATGGATGCTCAGTACTGATGGATGGAGATATCATTAAAACAAATTCTAATTCTAAAGTATAATTATAATTTATTCTATCTATATATTATGAATATTAAAATTATAACTATTAAAAACAATCATTAATAGTTATGATATTAAAATAAAATAGAATTCTTTTTCTTTTATCTACGAGGCAAAAGGGGCCTTAGTTTAATTCTCATCTTTTGGGGGGTTTTTTGTGTTTTTTTTTAATCTGGAAAATAATTTTCTCCTCTGCTCAAGACAGTTTATTTCGGACCAGAGCCAATCTTGTGTCATTTGCTTGACTTACTGCTTTACATAATCTCTAATTCTAATGATCAGGTATTGTAATAATTAAATACAATACTAATGCATGTATTGACCTGATCTGATTAATGAAAGTCATCTATTACATGATTTTAGATTTCTAATCTTATTTAAAACCATGTAAGCCTAAGAGGTGATAGACTTAGAGGCATGCTCCATTCAAAGGAAAAAAGAAGTGATGCAGCTTCATTATCGTTATGTGTAAACAGAATTTCCTGTCCTGTATATTGGTTCTTTTGCCATTATTTTATCATGCTACCTTACATAAACTTTTTTCAGTGTGACTGTAACCTGGAAGATCAGACAAGTCTAATTGAAATAACCTTCATGTACAACATAGAGATTGATATTCCAAAGAGATGAGGTGGCTTGCGGTATGCTTCCTACACAAAAAGTCTGTTTGTTCTTTTGTATTAAAATCTCTGGCATTATTGCTGGAAAGCCAACAATTTGACTGGCTCATGTGATTATTAGGGTTCCACCAAATTAAAACACAGGCTATATAAAAGAGCAACAAAATTGTGTAGGTATTTCTGAGCCAGGAACTGCTTGTCTTCTCTGGAAAATTCTAAGACTTGTCAATGAGTTGGGAAAACTTTGTGATACACATAACTGAATAAGTTAAGCCTAGTCTTAAAGAAAAAAAAAATATCTAGAAGGCTTTTGAAATTATTTGACTTGCCCCTATGCTCTCTTAGTTTTGTGTATTGTTTTATTTGGTTGGTTGGGGTTTTTTGGTTGGTTGTTTTTTGGGGTTTTTTGATTGGTTTTGGTTTTGTCCAAAATGGGACATGTTCTAAATTGAAAGAAAGTTCTTAAAAACTCTTGTACATGTTTATATTTGATAAAACCTATGTATCACCATATAGCTTCACGCATCCATTAAGTTCAAAAGTCATTGAACCATTTTTTCATGCAAGTCACAAAGTGCAATCTGTCCCAACCTGTAGTAACTATACATCTAATTATGAGACTTGATTCTTTCTAATTTTGCTTGCTGCAATTGCTATTTAATTGTCACAGTTCAAAGTATTTCTCAGTGGATTTTCAAGACATAAATTTAGTTTCATCATATTGTCATATGCTTACTGGAAAGTATCAGTCAAAATGTATCCAGAATTATTTTACTGTCATTATACTGTCTGTATTTTCTGTATTCAGAGGTATGCTTGTGAGAATGAGATGGATCCATAGGGAACTCTGCTTATGTCTCAATTTCCTTTGATCACTCTGAGAAAAAAGGAACATGTTACTGATGTAGTTATGTAGACTTGTAAACATGCCCTGTGTGCTTAAGTGCTTTGTGAAGTCAAAGTCCAAGCCAGATAAATGTATGAAGACTAACACAAAATAGCAGCTTAAGTTACAGCATGAAGTACTGCAACCTGCAATTTAAGCTGTTCTCCAAGACATTTGCAATCTTCCTGCCTGCACAACTTCCTTGCCCATTTGCAGTGAAGTTATCAGTGTCTACCAGAACTTCCCCCTATTAATCTGAAACAATCTTAATGCATTGTATGTTACACAGGTAACTCTCTGGATGGCTGCTATCTGGATAGGCCATCTTTGCCATCTGTGTGGGCATGAAAGCACAGTTAACATTTATGTTAGTCTGTAAAACTGCATTTAAATAAGTACTTTCTATTTTGAAAAGTGGTGCAAAATATGATACAGTAAAATAGAAAGAAAAACCTACACATTACTGAAAAAAATCTTATGCTAAAATGGACTCAATGATTTTCTGGTTAGGTCAATTTTAATGTTTGCTCTTTGTTTTGAGCAGTAGTTCTCCACTCCATATTGTAAAAAGCCAGTTTCACTGTGACCAAGAATTATTTGGATCTACAAGTACAGGTTGTAAAGTAGATGCAGAAATAAATGAGTTGTAGAACTTTAGAACACATTATGAAACCTCAGCTCCTGCACTGCCTTTACTGTGACTGATATGCTAAGTAGGGATGAATTTATAATTGTTTAATGAAATTCTTCCTTTTAGCATGTCACACTGTTTACTTTTCCTTTAAACAAGGAACAGTGTTTGATTAAACTTGTGGTTCTGATAATGATTATAGTAATTTACATGCAACAATAATCACATGCCTTTCTTAGAAATCTCCTGATTACAATAAAATTAGTATCATCCCCAAGTGGTTTAAAGTCACTTACTGAGACATGGAATGTCCCCACAGTTTGCTGGAAATTTGTCTGAAAGTGAGAAGTTCTAGAAAGAAATTAACGAGATCACTTTTGCAATACTGGAAGAAGACACATTTTCTATTCCTTTTTTGCTGAAAGCCTTATCTTTCCTTCTATTTTACTGGCAATGACTAGTTCACCTGAACTTCCTAATACAACAACAACCAAAAAAAAAAAAAGAAGCTAAATGAAGAATAGTTTCAAAAATACCACTACAGGAAAAATACTCTCTTCGTGTAGCAGCTTCAAAATATTGTCCAGTAATTGCTGTGGCTGTGTGAACACAATCCTTGTGCTACTCTTCTGTCCAGTAAAACAAGAAAATTCTACCTAGCATGCTTAATCTTATTAGTAAAATATGTGAATAGAAATCTCACGGCTTTTTCCTTTTCTTTCTACTTTTTTGATTAGACAAATGGCAAACAAGCAAACAGAAGAAGAAGAAGAAAAAAATAAAACAACAAAGAGCTGACAGAAATGCAATGCTGAAAACAGTTGAATTTAGCTTCCTCTGACAAGCTATTTTGATGTTCATTGCAAAAAATGTAGGAGACCTCTAAAGAGAGGAAAATAACTCTCAAAATGAATGCCACAGAAACCAGAGTAAAGGTAGGCATGGAAGTCTGAATCAAAGTATTTGAAATGTGGAGTTTTCCTCAACTATGAGAAATCATGATTTAAAATAACCTGCTGTTTTATGAATATGAGCAGTGTGTGTATAAGAAAATCACCATAGAAAGCTACACAGATTTTAACGATTCAGATTTAACATGTAACAGAAATTGTCTCAGCAATATGAAGGAGCTAAAACTGGAAATTGGTCTCTACCATTAGGAAGGAATATATAAATCCCTGTGAAAAATGTTTTTAAATACTGCCTTCTTGAGTATTTTTTTTTTCAGTATTAAGCAGGGCTAAAATAATGTGTTTTCTGTCTTAACAATTTTACATAACCCTGTCATACAGAAGTGGTTCCATGCAATGTAATAGCTTTATTTGTGCTATTTTATATGTGAAAGGTTTATAAACATTGTATTTTTGACCTTTCTAAAGAATCCCTCAAAAAAGGCCACAGGTCATATACATTCACAAGCTCTAGTCAGAATTTATCTAAGTGTTTTGTTGCACCTGGAACTATAGATTTTAATATTGTTTTATTTCTAAGGATTATCTCCTCACCTCATTTTATGTTAATTTGATCACTCAAAATCAACTAAATGAAAGAGTAAGACATGCAGCATGGCTTAATCTTTAATTTAGTTTATGTTGAGTAATCCCTTTTTAGTTCTCAGATAATTAGTAAACACAATGTATCAATCTTTCTATTACAGAAAGAGGTTGTACTTTAAAAGAAGTAAATTGTTAAATGGATTATCTGGTTCTGGTAAATGCAAAATGGGAGTTTGAAGAAGGTTCCAAGTCATGGTAGTGATGAGTTTTGTAAAAACATTTCAGATGAGGTGAGAAGGAAACTTAACCAATACTGAGAAAACAAAAGAAATTAAGTAGTTGCTTAAATAACATGAGAATGACCTCTGTGGCCCCAAAGGACCCTTATACTTAGTGTATTAGCAAAAAGAATTGCAGCATATATATACATTTTTAAATTTATTATTTTTGTCTAATGGGACTTTGTCACAAGATTAGAGAAGA
>JAWWLZ010000118.1:46199172-46215442 GCA_035041345.1 Poliocrania exsul
ATTACAGTATTTCCTAGTAGAAGTCAATGTGCCTTTCTAGTTGATTTACTCTGCTGAACTGGTACAAAGAGAGATGAGGGTCCAGTCTTGTTTCTCTGATTTCCAAAGTAAAATTTCATGATCTCTGAGTAAAAATTAGAGTTAATTAGGAAACCAATGAGACAGTGTAAGATACTAAACATCTACCTGCAAGAATCTGATACCCATTTCAGAAAAGACTAAGGAGATCTTGTCTTGAATTATTTTGGTCCAATAGCTTTTAAAAATGTGTGTTAAGCACCATTCCCTCATGCATTCCTGTCTGGCCATAGGACAAAAGCTTTCAACCTGTGCAGATCCTAGGTATCAGAAACACTGTTCTGTCCCACTACTTTACCAAATGTACTGCTAAGAACTTGGGTAACTTCATCTGCTCATTGCCCAGCCTGACCTAGACTCCTGTTTGGGATATGGACACAGGTTTTGTTTCAGAAAAGAAGCCTCAGGTGGAAGAGAACAGGAATTTCTGCAGACGTATTTTTCCAAAACATGAAGGCAAACAGCCATCCTCCACACCATTCAGTTGGAATGCTGTGCCTCATATCTATTTCATGTCCTGACCCCCTCCCTTTTGTGACTAAATGTCAGGGGAGGTTGCTCACACCTCAAACATCTTATAACAAATCATGAAGTATGGGCAGATCAATGAAAAAGTTATTAAGTTCTTACAATTTTTAGGCTTTTTTCCTCAAACTCACTGCACCAAATATTTTCAGCAATAAAAATTATTTTTGATTCCTCAAAATTTCAGTATATAACTGCAGAGACATATTGTAGCATAGTTTATTAAAATTTAGCACTGAAAGAACAGTTTGATGATGTTTTTCATATCTCCTACATCAAAAATAACATCACTTTCTATCGCTTTTCTATTCCTCAAGCTGTATGTTTTAAACTTTGTGGTATACTACCAACGTTAGTCATGTTCCTTGAAACTAATAAAGGAAAGAGTGATGGTGAATTATAATTCTGAGCTGCAATTGTTTAATTTAATAAATGAAAATCAATTATTTTAGAAATATCAGATGTCACATTACATTTATTTCATTGTATTAATTTCCATTAAACTGGGTTGACTTCAGATCATTTTAATGATTCTTCCCCTCTGGGCAGACTGTCATTTCAATCACTAGGAGATAGACTTTTTTTCAATTAATTTTAAGACAGTTTAAAAAGTACACTTTAAAAAGAAATGATATGAAAGAGGGTGAGAGATGAACAAATATTTGGATTAAAGCCTTGATTTTGAGTACAGGTATTATATCTACTACGGAATTCAAATCAGTTTGGCTTGTAACATGTATACTATTGCTACCAAGGGCTTGTATGCCCTTTCTGGAGAAAGAAAAGCCTAAATTATGGCAAACCCCTCACTTCTTGAATGTTCTTATTTCACTGTATTATACAGACACTGTTCAAACAGGAATGGCAGCCAGACATGCTGTATGAGGTATAGTTCCTTGAGAAGTTTCATCCATTAATATGTATGTTTTCAAGGGTTATTAGTTAAAGATGCCATTGGTATTCTAGATTTTTTTTCTCCTGCTGAAGCCCTAGGACTTCCTTTCATCCTTCCAGACTGTTCATTGATCACTTGCTTATCTGGCATCTCATAAAGATTTACTTAAAGTCAGCAACAGTGCTGGTCCTCCAGGACATGTAGCCAGTCCTATTGATCTTTGAATATCAGAGTAATGAAAAGACAAGATTGCATTTCTTTTAAAGAATGCCATTCACTGCTGTCACATGAAAAGGAGGGGCAGAAATGCAAAGATTCCTTGTCTCACCTGTACTAATATAAAGTTATTAGCTATAACTGCCCTTGGAACAATCAAAGCTTTATGAACCCAGCACTGCCTGTCGACTCTGGACAGAACACAGGCTGGAAAGATTTTTGACCTTCGTATGAAGACCACACTTTAGCCAGGGAGAACTTGTTAGCTATAGGCGTCTTTAGAACATTAAAGTCTTATGAGCCCAATACTGCCTGTCAAACAATAGACAGCACACAGATTGGAAATGTCTTCAACCTCTGCTATGAGACCACCCTTAATAGCTAGGGAGAACTTTCTCTATGAAGATATTCGCTATAAGCGTCCTAGAACATCGAAGTCTTATGAACCTAATACTGCCTGTCAAACAATGGGCAGCACACAGATTGGAAGGGTCTTCAACAGTCTGCTGGGAGGACCACACTTAATAGCAAGAAAAGAACTTTCTCCACAGCAGGTCTTAAGATAACTCTTATTAATACAAGGATGTGACAGTTACTGTGGGGTTTGTGTTGCTGGTGATAACATTTAGCTGCGTAATTGTATTTAATTGATGATCAAAAATCCCAAGAGAAACCACCACAAAACATATTCTACAGAGACAAGCCCTCCAAACTTAAGTTCCAATATAGCAGTGTACACCCCATGACAAACTTAACTAACAACAGAAAGTTCTAACCAGAAACACAACCTAAAACACAAATCTAGAAACTCTCCTGGTAACACAGAGCAACAAAATTACTTGCACACCACCTTCTCTATAACACAAAGCAAAAGGAAAAAAATATAGATGTTTCTCATTAACATACATACTAAAAAAGAACTACACACTGTAAAGGAACACAACAACTAATATATAAAGTAAGATATATACCTAGTAAGTTGTGAAGTCTAGCAAAACACAGCTAGTAAATAATAAATACGGTGCCTATAGAGTAAAGATATAGCCAAGTGAAATTGGTATCAGCGTGGCTTTGAGGTAGAAGTGAAAGCATATTATAAGGATATAAGGTATTTTATAAGGTACAATGTAACAGGAACAGTATAAGATATAACATAGAATGGATAAAGTAAATAGGTATTGTAAGAGAGTAAAGTATGAGATGTGGAATATCAAGTCTAGAGAGTACATGGTTTTCTCACCTCTACATTGTTCTAAGAGGTGGGAGGAGACAGGGCAGCTGCTCTCAGCTATCTCCACAGAGATGATGGCATTTCTTCCCAGTTTTTCCTCATGCCCAATTCCTTTTATATCTTTTTTTTTTTTCTCTTAGATGGTTTGGGAAGCTTTAGACAATAATTGGTTTTGGGGTGATAGACAGATGACCATGACATAGGCCTGAGGTGTTCCTTATGTTTCCAGAAGATTTTGCAAAGCAGGGCCACATCATGCCACAACACTCTGCCCCCTTTGTTGAAGTCTGGCTTTAGCACCTTTGGAAAGCCACTGGTATGTCTTTGTCCTCTGATAATGGTTCTGGGAGCATCCCTCCAGGGGGCTGAGGCATTTTCCCTCAACTCATCAAGAGTTTATGGGGCAATCACCCCACAACTGCTATTCTTATTTCTCACAAAACAAAATACATACAAATGACCTTTTCCCACCATTAACAGGTGAACAATATTTCAGCCTTCTCCTTTTCTATGTAGAAGCCTGCTTCCATTTTGCTCTAGAATACCTTTCTCTGAAGTATGGGAAGCCCACAGCCGAGTTTTTAGGTAATAAGTACCATGCAGAATTGCCAACTCTGATCTCCAAAATCTGCCTCTGAGACACTTGAGTTACCCACACCTCCTCTCCATCCAGCTTTCTTGCTGAACCACTACACTTCACTTGAGGTTGGAAGAAATATTTTTACTGTCAATAACTAGCTTGCAGTCTGTCATTTTTAACCCCTGTATGTTTTTGCCCTTCATCTCTCCAAAACTTTATAACTCTAGTCTGAGATTAGAATGCATCTGTTTGTTCCTATAGGACCCACAGGATAAGACTTTCTTTATTTCTCTCAGGGACATCCCATGGGATGATCCATGATCTGCTGTTTGATCTCCAGAGTCTTCTCTGGGAAAATAAATTTAAAAAAAAAACAAACAAACCACGAGAAATGTCCTATAGCCTTGAATTATACTGTCTGTCCTTATCCCAGCTGTGCTAGTTTGGCATCAGCAGCAGCACCTTCCAGAACTGTTCAGACTTTGACACCAGAAATTAATTAGAAGCTTTGCCAAGCATCTTTCCCAAGCAGAGCTTTCAAAGAAAGCAACAAAATCATTGCAGAGTGGACAACAAGGAAGTTATGAGTCACTCACCTCTCCTTTCAGTAAGCTGAATATTCCCAGCAGAGTACTGCTTTCAACTTCACTTTTCCTGTTCACTCTCCTGTCAAAAGAGAAGCTATTATAAACCTCTGCAATAGTTTGGGAAAAGGAAGTGGTGGGAGGAAAGGGCCAAATTAGGGAATTCTCCAAAGGATAAGGATCACATCCATCCTGTAGTGCAATTACGTTTGGTGCCAGGGTAAGTAATCTCTGTATCAAAGTACACAGGATTCATAGGCTTTGATTCCCCTGTACTATAAATGCCGTGCTACTATATACTTTCAAAGACAAAACCACTGGAGTTGTGTACTGCCATGGTTTATCATTTTGCAATGCTGCTGTGCTGCTGTCTGCTATTGGACCTGTTGCCACCAAAGAAAGAAAGTTTTGATTTCTAAATTTCTGTGTAGAGGGACAAAGAATACATCTGTTTACATGAAAAGAACATGGTATGCTGTGTTCCTAGTAGATATTTAACTGTGTCCAGGCAAGAAAACTTCCCCTATTTTCACCAGAAAATAATTTATGCAGACAAAATGGACACAGAAATGAAAATATTCATATAGTACTTCAATACTCCTTCTTTCACTTCTCCACTGCAACCACGAAATGCATTGAAACAGAACATGTTGCTTTCTATTCCATATATTCTTGCTAAAAGTAATGGCAGTTAAACAAAGTACTGGTATAAAAGCTATGAGGAATAACTAATATTAAGGTAGGAAAAATGTTGTTTCATGTTTATGAGATTTTAACACTGGTTTCAGTAATACAATAGTATTATTTCTGTGTAAAACTGACACTAAGTAATTTAAATGCCCATTTTATTGCCTGAAAATGGTCTTAATCTAATAATGGCAAGTAAAAATCCACCATGGTGTCTGCACTTAGTAGTTTAGAGTATTCACACATGCCATATGCTTGATAGGTTTTAATTATGAGTCAGAAATGGACCTTAGAGTAATAAAATGTTATTTTTCTGAATAGGAAGTTGTTCCTTTCCCTCTGCCTTTTTGATTTCTTCCCTTTCCTATTTTTCTTAAATTGATTTTTTATTCTCATGACTCAAATGGTAAATGACATAAAATTTTCCTATCTCTGGAAAAAATTACTTCTAATAAGATTTTAAAGGTTTAAGAAGTACTGGTCTACACCTTTCTCCCATTCAGGCTTATCACTGTATAAGCTTATTAAAGTCTGAATAAAAGACTTACCAACTTGAATTAATGTCCCTTTATGAAATGTTTGAGTTTCTTTTCCTTTTCTACCATATGCTCTCTATTTTTTCTACTGGGACAATGATTCCAGTGAATCCATTGTATCTCACAATAGCAGGGCATTTTCTGCCTTTAAAGAATGTAATTGCCTTCCTAATGAAGTAGTGTGTATTGCAATATATTTAGTTACAGCAGTATAGTTTACCCAAATGTGGAAGAGAAGAAAAAAAATGACATTTTTCTAAAGGCTTTTTGTATTAAAACCTTGCATAAAGAGTAACCTAGGTCACTAATAGCCAAATCCTGTAAAGGTCATCAGTACTGAAATAACTTCCAGACTGAAATTCAGATCATGGTCTTTGATACCTGAACTTCCAGTCCTGCCTTGGACAGGATCCACAGCAGTGTGAGGAAAGCATCCCAGATACTAGTCCATGCAGTCTCTTTGAGCCTGTTCTTGGCCCAACAGTTATGTTCAACTTCTACAAAAGACCAGATGGCTTTTTCCTCTGAGCCTAGTCTGTAGCCTGGCTCAGAAAGAATCACAGAATATGCTGTTTAAAGGGACCCATAAGGATAGAATCATCCCTAAGCACCATATGCCTGAGAGTATAATCCAAATACTTTTTGAACTCTGTGACCACTGCCCTGGGGATCCTGTTCCAGCACGCAACCACCCTCTGAGTGAGGAACCTCTTTCTAATATCCAACCTAAACCTCCCCTGACAGAACTCCAGGCCATTCCCTCTGGTCCTGTCACTGGTCACCACAGAGAAGAGATCAGTGCCTGCCCCTCCCCTTTCCCTCAGGAGGAAGTTGTAACTGCAATGAGGTCTCCCCTTAGCTTCCTCTTCTCCAGGCTGAACAGACAAAGTGCCCTCAGCTGTTCCTTATACAGCTTCCCCTCAAGGCCCTTCAACATCTTCATTGCCCTCCTTTGGATGTTTTCAAATAACTTAATATCTTTCTTATATTGTGGTATGCAAAACTGCTCATAATATTCAAGGTGAGGCTGCCCCAGTGCAGAGCAGAGCAGGACAGTCAATCACCTCCCTCACCTGGCTGGTGATGCTTTGACTGATGCCCCCAGGACATGGTTGGCCCTCCTGGCTGCCAGGGCACTGCTGACTCATGTTCAGCTTGCCATCAACCAGGACCCCTAGGTCCCTTTCCATGGCATTGCTTTCCAGTATCTCATTCTCCAGTCTGTTCACATGTCGGGGTTGCCCCATCCCAGGTGCAGAATCCGGCACTTCTTCTTATTGAACTTCTTATGGCTGGTGATTGCCCTAATATGTTGAGGTCACTCCACTCTACAGGGCCTCCCTGCCTTCCAGGGAGTCACCAGCTCCTCCTAGTTTTGTGTTGTCTGCAAACTTGCTTAGTATCCCTTCCAGTCCTGTGTCCAAGTCATTTATAAGGATGTTGGAGAGCACTGGGCTTGACATTTGCTCATGAATAGAAAGTTTTAGGTCCCAGTGTTTGATCCTGTTGCTATTTATGAATTTTATACCGAGTCATAGCAGCCGGCAATTCTAAGCAAAAATATTCAGACGTATCACAAAATTTTCAATAAGATTAAACATGGTGTTCCTGGATTCATGGAGAACTAAACTGCTGCCTGAACTGATAAGCACATTTTCATAAGTATAAAATCTGGCCTATCATTACATTTAAATACTTGATAAGTCTGAAAATAAGGTGTCACTGCAACAAGTTATTCATAGTAAATTCAAGATACTAGAGGTAAGTGCTCTTTGTATAAGAGAAGTTATGTCTTTCAGCAAAACTCTCCTTTGAAATATAAAAATTTAGGAATAAAATTAATTCTGAGATGAGAGAACAAAGATAATTATACATATATATTCTATAAAATATTATTTTCTTACCCCTAATAATTAATGTAATTTTCATAACAATGTCTAGAGCTTAGTAGGAAATTTTTGGAGTGCAAGGGCTAATTCTAACAAGGTGTTCAGGTCAAATAAAGTCACACATTAAGTGCTGAATTCTAAAACTTATTTATTTATTGCCTGCTCATTGGAGTTTCTCAGATATTTATGGCTAGGTTGAGTCATAGCAGGGAATTAACTTAAGACCTATCAAAGAACCATTTCCTCTGGTTTTCCTCAACATCTCCCAGCCATATTTCCACATAGAGACACTTCCTCATTATATGAACAATGATCAGCCTCTTAAAAGAAATTTATTTTTCCTTTTGCCTGTGACTACTCACAAATCTTTTACCAATATCTGCATTTATTACTGAGCTGAAATTTTAGAGCATGAACTGATCCCTCTATGCTCTGACTCTCCCTGCAGGACTCTCTGACTAGGGAGTTAACTCAAATTCCACCTGGAATAGGTGAATGTGAGCTGTGCTCCCACTGCAGCTGTACTCCACCTCAATAGCCATACCTGAAATCTGTGATTGAAACGTTTTTGTTAAATTTCCCAAATAACAAAAGTTGGTATTGCTCATTTACCTTCATCAGTTACCAATAAATTCCAATTTTTAACTGAACACTTAGTCTGATACTGAGTTTTTCTTATCAAAAGGGCTGTTATTTATTGAATATCAAATTTCTTTTTCTGTTAATTCCACCTTCATTCCTCACTTTTTGTATTGGTTGCATGACTGCCTGTCTGTCTTGGTTGTCCTCAGCAGGCCCAGGATTTTGTTTCTGTTTCCTGTTTGGATGAGGGATCAAGTACTCCTGACATTTGTGCTTTCAAATTCAGGGTATATCATCAATGTGTGCTCGTTCAAGTGACTTCAAAGTTCTCTTTACATAAACATTCATGCTTATAAAACTCAGCTATGGGACCACAACACAATAGATTCATGAGAAGGATTTGAATAAATTTATTTTAAATGAATATTCATAGCTACTTATTTTTCCCTATTTGACTGGTAACTGTATACAAAGAAAATAAAATAACTAGGACAGAGATGGAAAACAGGAAAAAAATTAAAATATATAGACTCAAGGGGAAAATGTAACAGCATTATACGCTATATAGTTTAAAATACACCTTTACTGGAAAAGCATTACTCTGAGGCATTCCTTTGGACAGAAAACAAAATTATGGCCAGACTGACAATACTGCTGGACACTTCCAGCATATGCTGGTTTTCTGTGAGTTTGACTCTGGAGTTATATGGTTGCATTTCATTTGGTTGTACACATGTAAATATAACCTTAACAACAACATAACTAATCCTTAATACAGAGGATTAAAACTTTGTACCGTAAAAAACAATTTAAAGGTAGTGTTAGTGTTTACATTGAGATAACACCAGCTGCTCATTGCAAAAAACAAGAGTGAGCTGCAGAAAGGATATTCTTCACAAGACATCCAGGTTCAAGCAAGAGCAGGAGCATTCAGAAATATTAAACACTAGTAAAGCTTTAAGTTTTATTGGACTCTGTAGAGTAATGGACTGGCAAATACTTTTTAGTTTCAGATACCTGCTGAAAATCTCTGTTTTGAAGAGATTTAAATGCTTAAACTCAAAAATAAACCTCTTCTGTGTATCAATGTTTATACAGAAAAGTAATATGTTTTTTTAGAGCAACTAATATAGCTAAAGCTTTCAGGCATATAAGGCTTTTTCAGGTCTTAAACAGAAGAAACACACGTCAAACTTAATGCACATGAAGAAAAATTGTTCTTACTTTAAATTTATTTATGCTAACTTTTTTTTGCAGTGCCTGAGTAGACATTTGGCAAGTTGGGAAGTGGCAGGTGAACACCGGTAAGACTGATCAGAAAAATTGTGTGCGTGCTCTTGTCAGGGAGGCTGGGATACTCACAGCGGAGCAGCCCATGAGGACCCATGGGAACACCTCCAGTAGCTCAACCTGTGACCACAATTTCATAGCAAGGTAAGCTAGTGAAATGCATCCTGCTCTGCCTTCCACCACTGCTGCGGCTTGCTTGACATTGCAGTGAGGCAGTTCAGAGCTTAAACTAGCAGAAAGCTAGACATTGGGCTTATTTCATTCTCATGTAAAGATTTTGCTGTTGAGATCTAAATCCATAAAGAAATTTTGACCTTAAAAAGTATTCATAAATCTCTGTGTTTCCTCTGTTGAGACATGTAGAAAAAAGAAGTTTTTTATTCATAGATATAGGGTAAGAAAAGGAACCTGCTTCACAAATGAGTAATTTAAGAACAACAACAACAAAAAAGATGTTCGGAAAAGGTTGCTATGGAAGCAAAGTCTAAACAGCTACAGTTTCCTACAAAAATTCACTACACTTCTCAACTTGTAAAAGAAGCAGAAATAAAGCTGAAGGGCTCCAGTCATCTCCAGTTTTCAAAATGCTTTATAAATCTCATATTTTTCCTTAGTTTATAGGTAGTATACAAGAGATGGATAAGAATTCAGTACTTACTTGAGATTATATATTAGATAAACACTGAAATGGCAGGTAATATTCTTTAGACCCCAGTGTCCATACCATTGACATATGGATCAGGAAAATTAATACCTTGAATGAGATGAGATCTCTTTGTGACTAAGAATTCAGCTGTCTGTATAAATACATACATGTGCACACACTCTAGGTCTCTTGTAAACTACGTATATTTAAAGGAAAAAATGACCCTTTACCTCTCTCCAAATTTTCTTTATCTTTGACATGAGCTTCTGAAATATGTATTTTGGGTTTTGTTCTGTAATATTATACATACTGTTAAGCTGACTAGACTAAAAGTCTGCTTTTTTGAAGTTTCTTATTGTAAATTAGTCCATTATAACTTGGGTTTGCCCAGAAGCAGAAACCTTACATCTGATGTATATCCCTTATACTATTTTAAGGTAACATATATCTGGCTAGCATAAGGGTTAAAAGAGTCTCCTCTGTCAAGTTCTGTATCCTGCTTTCTCTAAGAAGCTGCAGAACTTCTTTGTATCACTCTGTGCCTTAGTGACAGACACCTTCCAAAGGGTAAGAGATGATGAACATCAGTTAAAATTTTAAGGAGAGCAGCAGAAAACATCGAGTCATTTTTTCTGCCACACACATGTAGCAAGCTGATGTCTGTTACTATGCGAAAAAGACAAAATGCCATGTAGATTTTCTTAGAAGAAGAAAGAGTGTGTTAGATTTGATAAGAGCACTTGTAACTTTTAATATCTGTCTACTGTTGAATGAGCTTGTCTTAGCAGTGGGAAGGCTGTGGTAAAATCACAAGAGTAAACATCTTTGCAGAACACATGAAGGATTGCGGGAATCACAAATTGTTCTTCTATCTGAATGTGTAATATTGTTTCAAAAGCTGGAAAATACAATAATAAATGGACAGCAAAAAAATCTCAAAAAAAGAGAAAGTATTAGTACTGTATGCAATTGGATTTTTAGTCATTTTTCTTGATGAAATCAAATTACAGACCTCCAATTTGTAGTCTGCCCTGGCAAGCTGGTTCCTCCTGATGAATGCAATAGTTTTGGTACCTTTCTGAGTTATTGTACTTTACATCTCTGTGTTGCCTGGGTAAGCCTATTACTTTCTCAACAGTTTAAATAAAGCTGTCTTCCTTTACGGGTACATAGAATTGTTTGAATCTCAATAGTCATCATTCACTTGCAAATTCAGTTAAAATGTTATTCATAACTCTTCCATGTCCCATGGTGTTAAAACTAATCTTAGCATTAGCCTCTCTGGTATTTTGCTGCCTACTTCATACAAGCTCTGTGACTATGAGGTTTTATTGCCCTTCTGTTTCCATATCATGAAAATTATAGTACACTTGTTGAAGATGATTCGGACTCACACAGAGGTTAAAGCTTTTGTGAGGCTACTGACTTTAAGATTCAAGTGAATGGAGTAAATGCCTTCTTACCCATCCAGCTGCTATTCAAACAATTTGTCAGATGTAGCTTCCCAGTGCTATCACAGAAGCCAAGTCATCCTATTCTTTCTATGCAAGACACCAAACTAGAGATGAAGCAGAACCAAGCAGTGGCTAAGTGGAAAAGGGTCTGCCCTGTAGGACCAGTGCATGGCCCTTAGGCAGCAATGGTTGCCTAATTAAGAGGCACGAGGGAAGACTCTTGTTCTCCATTGTTCCACAGACTTGCATCAGGAAGGGGGAAATCTGCCTCTGCTAGGGGATTCTGACACATTCCTGAATGCTAGTAGTGCTAGCACAATTCATGCTCCACAGAAAGTCACCTGATTTCTGTGTGCCCTCATTTCCCTCTCTGCAAACAGGTTGGATTACTGTGTCTCTTGCCAGTGACATCTCTGACACTGAGTACTTAATCTTAAAAAAAGGGATGCCATATATTACTGGCAGTGAAACTTTCTTGGGGCCTTCAAGCAGTCCTCACATTTCTGCCAAGAGGCTGAAGCCTCAAGCAGACCCCTCTACTCTGCTTCCCACAAAAGCTGGGATGCCAAATTTTTCTCATCTCTGCTTGAAGCTTTTAACATCTGCCTTTGTCATTTTCATATGAAACAAAGCAATTCAGGTCATGAAAGCATTTGATGCTTGTGTTGCTGAGCATCTGACAGTTTTACACTGATCATTGTAAATTAGTTTCCCAGTCAGTGAAAGCAAGGCAGTATTATTTAGGTGAGGGAATAGCAGATACACTACTGCACTAACTCCTACAGCTGAATAACATATAAGCATACTTTAAGAAAGCATTTTGGACACATTTCAGGGATCAAAGTTTCTGTAGGGCTAAATAGAATTTATGCTTATTTTTATTCTGCAGTCTGTTAAAAACACATTAGCAGATTCTTTTCCATTCCAGTGGGCATATGACTTATAAAATATTTGGGTGCCCAAAAACTACAGATGAAGTTTCCAGTATTTATAAGTTGTTCCCTGCCCCATTATCTCAAAATATTGTGAAATATGTAGACAGATGGAAGTCTCTTAATTTTTGGATCACTATCTTAAGCTTGTGTGAAAATGAATGCTAGCCAGGCTCAGTTATTTCACTTAGACATTACCCCTTTTCCACTGGTGAAGTGTAAAAGTGTTTTCAAGGAGAATTAACTTACTGTGAGCACAGATTTGGCCAACTGTACAGACTAAAACCTTGTAATACCCATCACAAGCAAACCAGCATGACAAATTTCACATTTGACTCATAAACAGCATTACTGGTTTGTTGTAATACAATTGCTATTATGATCACCATATGAAAAAAACCCCAAACATATGAGTCCAGACTGAAGGAAAGTCTCTTCTCAGTGTGGGACAAATCCTTTTTATTTTAAAAGAAAAAAGTATTTTTTATGCACACTGAGCATTTCATTGTGTCTTTTTTTTTTTTTTGAAAGATAAGAGTATTGTGAAAGCATAATTGGTTTGATAGTTTGATAATTTTTGAACATTTTTTTCAAAATACTGGATACAATTTTGAGAAGTAAGAAACAATGAGAATTTTGTCATTGATGGCATAGGTGAAATTCTGACATTCTGGAAATTCATAGTTAAAACAGTCATGTTTACACTATTGCACTTAGAAAAGAAGAGTATCCTACACTTGATGTAAGATAAACATTTGGGAAATGTTCTATCTATTTTGAGACACTATCTTTTCCTTTCAGAACATAATGTTCTGGTTATTGATTTTGGTTATTGCTGTGCACTGGCAATTTTTAGCTGAAATAGATTTTCAAAAATGGTTTGTCTTTGATCAGTCTTAGATAATAGGTGGGATTAAAAGGAACTTTTGTGCATCTTTTCTCTTTTATATTCACTTACTCAGCATCATACAAGATATTTGGATAATAGCATTGATTAGATAAACCTGACAACTCTGGACTTTTCCCTTCTTTAAGTAATGATGTTCTTGCTGACTCACCAGGGCCCTCATGGGTCTTTGCCACTTTGATACAAAATTCAAAATGTTTGAAATACTCCATTGTTTTATTTAAAATTCTGTGAAAAAAAAATGGAAATAGCATTACTAAAGTTATTCCCAAACCAGCTAATTTAAAGAAAAAAAAAAGTCAATTTACCTAGCTTGAGGTCAGTCCTCTAGTGTAAACAGAGATTAATGGCTTTTATTTTGTGCTAGCTCTGAACAACTCTGGATATTTCTGGAGCCAGGGGATGCTCCATGGAAACCCATTACATGCCAAACATTGTCAGGCCAGGAAGCAGGTTTTCCCTTGGCAGACCAGTGGTGAAAAAACCCTTGGGGTACCACAAGAATGTGCAAAAGATGAAGAAGTAGACTCACAGGATCCTTTGGGATACAATTTTCATTTTTTTCCTCAGAAGTACCATAATTGTGGAGGGAGAATTGTCCCTTTGAAGGACATTATTTAGTCATCACCATGACAGCTATCAAAATTAAAATACGTTTGTTTAGCAATTAAACTGGACAACTGCAAAAAACTTTCATTTGGGAAATCAACTAAAAAGCAATTAGGCAGGACCAGAGAAAGGACACGAGTCCCTTTCAAATCATTTATTGAGTGATTTAGTAACAACCAAACCTTAAGTAACAGCTACATTACACAGACAAAGAAAATAGAAAAACCCTCAACCTATAATAACATTTGAAGTAAATCACTAAACCATGATATTTGTTCTAAACCATGAATATTCAGAAGTCAGTGGCAAAGAAGTAGCAAGAATAGCCTGCTCAAGCAGAGAGGAATATATGTAGCACTGTGCCTGCTCTCATGTTTTCTCTTACAAAGCCCAGCCTTGGCAAAAGTGCCTGAATAACAATTGCCTGGGGTAACGTGGGCGTGCACAGAGCATGCAAACGGCATACTCAGAACTGACTGTGGAGGAAACACAAAGGAGGAAGGGAAGCGCAAAAGAAGCCTGAGCACCTGTAACTGTAGGGAGAAAGAAGAGCATACCAGATCAGCAGGCAAAAACCTGTTTTGATGCTGTCAAAGGTGACCCCACCAGGAGCACATCTCTGCCTTGGGCCAGACAGAGCTGCCTCCTGGTAAGATGCTAAGGTGAGCCTGTGCCCTGTAAGGGCACCGACATCATGGGAAGTGACAAATATGCCCCATATCCCAGTGTGTAAATCTCAGTTTGTAGACAATTCTGTAACATTTTGGAAGTGTTTAATACTGAGGTGTATCTGTTGTACTATTAGTAGCTATCCTGTACTTATCATTCACTGACTGCCAAAGTATTGTGTGTCATTGAAAAATCAATAAACTGCTTTGATGTGAAGTTGATCTGATGATATTCTAGCAATCACATCCATGATAACTAGACTTGTTGCTAAAAGTTGTTGATAAAAAAATGTTGAATTATCATTGAAGAGGAATGCCCAGAACTTCTACCTCACAAGTGAATAAACCTCATTTTTAATTCAGAGCAATGTTGTTATTTCTGCTTCTTATTTCAACCACTACTTCTTGAATTACTTGCAAGTAGTCCTTCTTGCAAGGCAAAACCAGAGATGGCCTGAGCAGCTAATACCAAGGGGATGCTGCTACACAAAGTGGGAAAGGATTCTTCACTTCTGAATTCTTTCATCTGCAACCTTCTTACTCCCAGGAGTGTTTTTAATACTCAGATATTTTAGTAAAGAAGAGCCTCTTCATATACAATTGATGGTTTCCTAGCATAATTTATTTTATAGTCCCCTGGAAGATCATGTTTATAAATAGGAATGTCAGCTTTCAAGGTGTTAGGAGAGAATGCTACCTGGTCTCTCTCTTTCTGTGACAGGAGTTAGGCCTCTATGGGGAATATAGCTTATCTGGACAGCTTTAGAATCACAGACTGCATATTTAAAACCCCTCTCCTCCCATGTGCGATGGATTTAAGAAAAAAGCATTTGAAAAAGAAGCCTTCTAGGAACATTTATGGGGAAAACAGATTTTGTCTTCCCCAGCAAGCATCTGAAAAATGTGAATTTAATTCAAACATCTTTTGAAGAACACTCTGATTTTCCTTGAGTACTACTTTATTTCTTTTTAGCAATTGGATTGTTAGTAGATGCTCAGCAAACTGTCTGTCTTATCTACTCCTTCTGGAGCCCTTCTTTTCACAGTAAAATAAACAGCTAACATTACTTTAAAAATTATGAGATCAGCAGCTTCTCAGAAATGTAATAGAGAGAAAGTTAATCTAAACTTTTCAGGATGCATTTTCATGTATTTAGAATTTAAAAAAAAATTAAGAAAAACCACTAGTAATGTGGAAACAAGATCACAGTAGTACTTAAATGGCTGTTAATTCCATATATTCAAGGAGCCTAAGAGTTCTTGAATTTTGGGAACTTTTTTTTTTAAAAAAAAGTAGGTGCATTTATTGTAAGCAGATACAGAGGTGCATTTGAACCTACTCATGTATCTAGATTTTTTTCTCTGCAACCTTGAAGCTGAAAACACATTTAGCAAAGAAGAAAGCAGCAATTCCCACAAGATCAATAGAATCTAGGTGTGAAAAACAGCAGTTATTGAGAAACATGCAATGCTACCAGGAGACCTCTCAGCTGTTTTCCACACAACTCAAAAAATGCAACCATTTTCAGGTTCTGTTTCAATTAGAATAAAATGCATTCAAAAGCATGATGCAAAAGATGTTACTAATTTCAAATGTTAGCTCCTCTATTTATTCATTTAAATATGAACAGTTTTCTAGAGAGATCTACTCTAGTCTTCCTTATTTTACTAACTATCTTGAGAAGCTCGGAGACTGTTAATTGAAGCATTTCACCAAGCTGACATAGTGAAACAATATTATTTTAACATTTTGACATTAGTTATTGATTGTGAAAATGAAGCTGATGAAATTAATCCAGTGACTCAGGGAATGGATCTTTTGGAAACTGCCTTTAATTTGACTGAAAGAATTAATCATGCTTGAGATGAAATTAAAAGAGAAAGTGTCTGCTTTCCCTTTCCCTTTCCCTTTCCCTTTCCCTTTCCCTTTCCCTTTCCCTTTCCCTTTCCCTTTCCCTTTC
>JAWWLZ010000118.1:46215933-46228379 GCA_035041345.1 Poliocrania exsul
ATTATTTTAAATATATCATAGATGACTTTTTTAATGCTTTGCAATTAGTAGGACATTAGGTGAATCTAAGTATCAATTCTAGGGTGGTATGTTCAATTTGATTTACTTGATGCAATTTCTTCCAGAACTTCTGCCAAAATATTAGAAAAAAAAAGCTAAAATGGAAGTGTTCTGACATTTCTTGAGAAACTGGTGTCAACAGAAGTTACTGTGCAACATGTGGCATAATGCAAATTTAATCTTTTCCTTTCCTGCTATTTTAAACCATTCACCAGTTCCATCAGCTAGTATATTTTCATTTTTGATCCATATAGGCTTATAAAATGTACCCACTTAATACTTGTAGAAAATTGACTGTCAATGATCTCTACCTCTGGCATATGACTCTGAAGCACGATATAGATCTTCAACTATGCCAGGTGGACAGGACATAAACTATATGGGTATAGTGCCATCTAATGCCATGGAGAGTTCAGATATGTTGTGCTGTCACCACCTTCAGCATCTGGAAAGTTTAAGGATACCAAAGCTTTCAGTGATCAACAGAAACTTTAAGTGAAAAGTGTTCCTGAAATAACCAGAAAAAACTCTATAATAGATAGTACTGAATATACTTTTCTTGTTTCTGCAAAACTATGTCTGTTTTAAGGCATAACATTTTGAAATGTTTTAAATACAGTTGAGTGATATGTAGATCTATAGTTCTAAATGCTCTGTATCCAAAATTAAAGGTTTTGCTCAGCCAAATAAGAATTAGAGGATTCTACAGACAGAAATATCAGCAGAATATCAAGAGAGAAGGCAGAAATGCCAGAGGTTGCTGCCATAGGAAGATATAAAGCTCTTTATTTTTCCTAAATAAATTCTGATATAGGATGACTTTTAGGCTAAAAATTCCTCATCGTCTAGTTATATGTAACAATGTTTACTAGTATTGACTTTGAGAAAATTCATCTTGAATATATTTAACCTGTTTGATGCATACAGAAAATTTCTGTTTTCTTGTCTGAATCATTATTCTTTTGATTTCCCTCAAAGTTGTATTTTCCTATTTAACTCTTTCTCCTCATCTTTTATGATGCATGAGTCATCTTTATGCATCAACTTCTGCTAACTGTTTTTGCAATATTTGTCTATACATCAGACTCTCACAGCATCAAGTGTCTGATTACAACCTTTAAGTCAATGAAGAATTCTATCAAACTGCTTCAATCAAACAACATTTTATGTATTTATATGGTATAGAGTTGCGCCATCTTCTGCTGCCCAAAACTTATCTTAAACCTTATACTTATTTTCCTAAGACTAATGTACTCTTAATATAATCCAAATGCCACAAGATACATGAGATTTCATGGTAATCAGTTGACAAAAGGTTCTTATCAGTATCAGAGTTTGTAAGTTTTATTCCTAGCAGATTGCAGAATTGGACTGTGTGACATTTCACAACAGCATTATACCTAACCACGGTATGTACTAGTATGATTGCAGCCTAGAGGAAGCATCAGTTGTCATATTCCTGTCACTAGAATATATTATGATTTATGAAAACAATTATAGCAAAGACTTAAATGTCCCATATCACTTGACTGTCCTACTTGGCTCCCAGTAAGCTGAGAGCTGTGCAAGAGGTCAAGCAGTAATTGGCAAAACTTTTTCCATATTTTATTTTTGTCTGCTTGTGTATGTTCTGCACAGCTAAAGAAGGAATAACTTAAATCCAAGAGAAGACAAAACTAAGTCCTTCAAGGAATTTTCCTTCCATTTTTACCATGGCCAAGTTTTACTACTTGATATCCAAGCTGTAGTTGAAATCCTAACTCCAAGTGCTTCCTCTAGTTGTCAGGCAAATTGCTGAATTCTGAGATCTGTGTTTCTGTGCATGAATTGTTCAAATTCAAGTAAGTATAAATATCTATCTGTACTTAGTGAAATAAGAATTAACACATGGAGGACAGCAGAAATATGCATGCCAGTCTGTTAGCAAACTGGAATCACGGGCCCAGGAAAAGCTGCAAACCAGTGCTCAAAATCTGCTGATAAAAGAGTCACTCGACCTCCCTCAGTAAATCTGTTTCAGTTATTACCTAATTTTCACCTTTGCTGGCATATTTTAAATATTTAAAATTTTTCTCTTGCTTTCCTTTATCCAAACCCCAGTTTCTTTGTCCTTTCCTCATGCCACCACACTTTCTAGTTTTGTGAGGATTGCTTTCCATTTCCTCATGTCCATCATCTGATGTCCATCATCCATCCAGATGACATCTTCACATCTAGTTTGCATCTGTCTTGAAGGGTTGAAAATGAGCAAAGTACTCCAGGTGAGACCTTCCCAAAGCTGTATAATGAAAGGATTATTTACTGTCCTTGTACTCTGTATATAAATCTCTCTATGGGATTTGCTTATTGATACAGCATAGTACTGCTGGTTCATGTTTAAATATGACTTTCTATTTCACCAAGGATGTTTTCTGATGTTTAGCTAGATGTTCTCAATCCTGAATGAGCAATTATTTTTGCAGAAGCAGTATTTTGTAGTTGCTGATTTTTTTTTTAAGTTTAATTATTTTAAAAATGTTTAATTATTTTATTTTAGTCTCCAGTTTGACAGGGTCATTTTAAATTTGGAGTCGTCTTTCATCAGCCAGTAGCAGCTTGGATGCATCTACAAATGTAACTATCACAATCTCTATTCTTTCATTCTGCTTACTAATGAAATATTAACCTCTGCAGAATCTCACTTGCACATCTTTCCATTCTGGTACACTGATAGTTACTCTCTCAGGAAGGTTTGTCCAGTCCTTGGATCTGTGCTGCTGTGCTTTCATCTAGGAAATATTTCCACAGGTTGGTTATGAGATTTACCAGACATGATTCACTTTTTTTCTGTTCCGGATTGAACATAACTCATTTAATTGTATTTCTTTTACATTTTCAGAGTTCACTTTTTTGTTTTGATATTTTTCTAAAGGTCAAAATTAATCTAATTATATCTGCAAGTCACAAACTCCTGCTTTTTCATTCTTTCTGAAGAAAGTTTCACTCATAATTTTTATTTATTTTCTTCATTGTCCCTGAACATTCCCAGACAATGCTTTGAGCACTGAAATTTCATTAACCAATTCATTTATTTACTTGGAATATGCTTTAGCACACCCATCATGATTGATACAAAACAAATATTTCAATCTCTTAATTTTAATTTTAATTTGCTGTTTGAAAATGAACTCTACCTGTTAAAATTACACCCTTTCACATTAATGTCTCAGCTTTCATTTAATCTATAATACATCTGTTATAATAATTAAACCATCATTTTAATCTTGCATCTAGACTGCCTGCTCCTACTATTTCCCCCCTAATTCCTTTGATATCTTTGCTTATCAGGAAAATATCACCTGATTCTCCATGATACATGTCTGAAACACGTCCCTTATAACACTCACATACAGGGACAGTGTTATTCCTGTCATTCCTTTTGTATAATAATTCTTATAAATAGTAAAATAGCTTAAAACTCTTTAAAAATATCTAATTTCCATGCAAATTGCCTACAATATTGTTTGCTCACAGGATGCAATTCTCATCCTCTGATTGATATAAGGCCAGTAGCAAATCTCATTTCAATTTGTGAACTATTTTGGTACTTGGCATAATCAGACTGCTGGCTAAGAACGTCTTCTGCATCCATACTTTGGAGACAGGTAATAATGACAGACATACATAACAGCCTTTCATCCAGGAGGATCCAGAAAATATTGCAGAGAACATGGTTTGAAAAGCATTTACATTTTTAGATTGTTCAATCCACTGTAATGAAAAGAACTGTGGCAACAGTTTAAGAACCTCACTCCAGGAATAAATAGCATTATATAGAGAGAAACATAAGAATTCTGTGTTTAGGTGAGCAAAACCAAAATTTGAAACAACAGTTATGTTGTACTATCAAGAATATTCTAAGAGTATTAGTTTAACTGTATAACCTTTTCTTTTCTTGCATGAATCAAAAGCTGTATGGGAGCTGTTGAGAGGCCATGAAAATCAAGTACTGAAACATTAGTCAGAAGTTATTCTGAAACACTATATGCAAATGATTTGTATATAATCATGTGAGCTTTTGGGTACTGCCCAGATATTACAGAGAAACACCATCAGAGTATCCACAGGTATGTAATAGGAATGAAAATAAAAATTGTCCCCTGTTACTTGGTACTTTCTGGGGCATCCTTGCAAAGGCTGAGTGATTACTAAATAAAAGAGGCATGTATGCAAAAGCAGCTGTCATTTTCAGATAGGTTTTATTTTCATTAAATATCACTTGTCCCTGAAACAGCAGGATAACAACACTTCCTCCTTCCCCCTCCACCAAACAACAACAACAAAAAAACAATGAGTCATTTTAGAAACCTGTAGGATTCAGTGGTCTGCATGATTAAGAAATTCGGTGAATATGTCCTGAGAAAAGTAACAGCAAGAACACAAAGTTCTGAGTTTTCAGAGGAAAGGGCCAAGAGCAGCTAAATTTGACTTGAGAGGTGGAGAGGAGTTGGTCAAACTACCCTAGGTTAATCCATTAAAAAAAACCAATGATGCTAGAAGTCAGCTGACGCCATAAGAAATTTCATGGAAAGGGAAATGTGTTCAATGACAGTTTCCTACCACCCCCTCCAAAAAAAAAAAAAATCCAGCATGTCAGTAATGTCATGGGAAGACAGCATATTTAGACTTCATACCAATATTTTCTGAACCATCTGATTAGCCAGGTACAGAGATAATGATATCAGAGCTTTCTTTATAGATGAGAATTGTAAGAATATTATTTTTAGTGCTTTTGCACAGAACTATAGACTTTCCACAGAAACACAGAAGATAGACTCTCTTAAAAACTAATTTTCTCCTGAAGCTTGAAATATTTGGAGAGCTTTCAGAAGCTCTGCACTGTCTAGACACCATAAGAAAGCAACAACAGATATAAAGATAGATAAATATATACTGTTTCCTATGGTTTAGGGTATGTTCTCCATGGGGGATGCAGGGCAGTGTGGGGCATTGATCACACCCTTGGTGCTGTGGTGGTGACTAGTCCTAATTATTTCAGAAAAATTACCACATCTTTTATCTAGAAGCAGGAATGGGAGAGTAATCACATACCAGAGCCAAATCTAATCAGATCTTAAACATAGAATAGGCAAAAAAATTGTGCTTTAATTCAACTCATATTTATAGTCCCTTTCTTTCTATTACAAATGTGTAGCATCTCCTATTGTGATTACTATTACCCCGGTGGGTTTTCTCAATATATCTCCATGCACCACACTCTGTATGATAGCCTTTTTAGGCTGTGCCTATTCACTGGGTCTGATAATGGAGAAATTTCAGCAGTCCCCTGCAAAGGGTTTTTGTAAACGAGCAGTGGTTGCCTTGGAGGGAGAAAAAAAAAAAAAAAAGACCTATTTATAAAAGTATGTTCTTGTAAGCCAGAGCAGCACAGCCCAAGACAGAAGAGAAGCAGATGACCAAACTATTTTTCCAAAGTTTTTATGGATCATGCACTGTGTTACAATTTGCATTAATGCAAATTACAAATTCTAAATATTTGAAGTTGTCCTGAATAGGAGAAATAAAGCAGAATTTTGTGATACTAGTGTTAGTTTTCTACCACTTTAAATTTGTGTTTCATGACTATAATGTAACTAAATATTTCTGCAGTATTTCTATAAATGGGGAAAAAAAACCCCAACAACAAACAAAACAGAAAAAATCTCTAAAAATAATCCTGTGATAACTGGTGGAAGAGAAAATACAGAAAAGAGAAGGACAAGTAATGAACTCCTTGTAAGATGGAAGAACACGGGAACATAAATTTCTGGGTATGACTAGTCATCTTGAGTAATTACTATCTTTTAGTAATATAAGAATTAAAAAGCAAGGGCCATGTCTGTTCAGGGAGGGGAATGCTGCATGAATGGTTACCACTTTCCTAGCAGGAGAGACAGAGTAGCTCTACCCATTACCTTCTGACTAATCCTGGGCAAGCTAGGTCATTTTGGAGATAGAGGCGTCATGGCTAATGCGGCCCTTAATATGAAGTATGATCCTTGCACTTGGGAAATACAGTCAATGAGAAGTAGGGCAGAGCATGAAACTTTGGTGATTGGGTGCTGCAGTTCATGAAAAGCTGCTGGGAAAACTGCATGTATTTTATGCTTAAACATAGTGCCTGTCTACATGTTTTTGCAAGGTCAATGCACTCGGAAGAAACGGATTTTTTTTCTCCAGGATTTTAGCAGGACACCCTTTCTAGTACCAATGGTTGGAAGGTTATCTCCACCTTTATGCTGTACACAGATTATAAACTTTCAAAATTCAACTTCAAACTATTAAAAAGGGACCTGTCATATAGTTTCATAACATATTCCTCTTATATATGCAGTTATGACTTATCATGTATTAGCCTGAAGGGAAAGTTCTTTTCTCAGTCCATGGTTAGACTAAGAATTATCTGGAGTTCCTTATGCACATGAAAATTATTTCAACAGGAAACTCTGAAGTATCTAAGCAAGAGAACTATCCTCTATGAAAAAGCACATTATAATTAAAATATTTGCATTAGGAACTGTTATACTGTACCTTAAGAAACTTGATATCTTTCCTGAAGTGATATTAAAAACCTTAAAGATCTGGCCACTCTTCTTCAATTCCACTACAGTATGGAACTTTAGCTAAGAATTCAGAATATTTAGAAAATAAAAGTAGTATATATACAGTTTAGAATAGATACAAAATTAATCCATGTCAGACACAGGATAAACCTTATTGCTCTCTTTCTGCTGCAGAAAGGTAAACTGCCTGGATTGGATTGTCCTTCTGGCATTGTTAGGTTGAAATACATGAAATTTGGAAAGACTGTTGCTGGTTTGGATTTTGGGTTGTTTGGTTGGGGGGGTTTTGTCTGAAACAATATTGAAATGCTCTGAGGATTTTATAATGCATGTACCAGGAAGATTCACTGAATTGCTAATGACCTGGTGGGTAGAGTGTTTCTGAAGGCAGACTTGCTTCAAGGAAGAGATTGTGATTGACTTACAGAACAATGAGTGTGGAAATGTATGAAATGAGAAAAGAAATGTTTCTGAGCAAAAGTAATTCCCTTCCATTTTCCATGAAATAAAGTCAAAAACCTATTAAAAACATAAAGACGTCAGCATCTTGAAGGGCTATAGAGGGATTTTGCGATTGCCCCTTACTCAGAAAGACAATATAGGAAGTGATGCTCACATACAAGGTTTTTAGGGGAAAATTCTGAACAAAGGACACAAAATTTACCCTCTTTGCATAAGTGCCAAATGGTAATAGGTGACAAAGTAAATGAAATGCAGCATGGAAACCTACAGACTGTCAGGTGACTTGTGCTGTGACATGAAGAAATAGCTGAAATTACCCATATTTACTGTCCCCTGAAATGTCACCTTGTCTGGCACACTGCTGGCGCCAGCCCTGGTTCTGCTGAAGTGCCTGCCCTGTCATTGCTATATCACACATATTTAGATTATGAAGTTTGGGTATGAAATCTTCCACCACTGAACACCCATTAGCATGTGCAGAAGTCCCTATAAAATATGAGTAGTGTGATAACCATCTGGGAAGCACAGGCAGGAGTAAACATTCTGGGAATTTACAATGGGGAAAAAAAGTCAATAAAGAGGAAGATATGACAGATCAGATTTCACCAGGAAATTTTGCTAATAAATTCTCACTTGTCAGCTTCTCTTGGTGAAGGTATGTGTTATTCAGGAAGATTCTTCCTTAACTTTGGCTCCTTCTCTCTTCTTTGTTTCTGCTATTAGGAAATTTAATTGTTATTTCTTGAGTTTGTTTTATTTGACTGGTAGTTAGCCTGGGTCATGTAAATTTCTGCATCTGTTTAAGAGAAGAGGAGGAATGATGGGCATTTAAAAGGTAAACAGCTGTGTGTATAACATGCACAAGAGCTCAGTTATTTAATGGGTGTCTGGATGTCTTCCAATTTGCATGCAATAGCTTTAAGCATCTTCTGGCTCTCTCATCGTCTCTCCAGTAGATTTTTATCCTGTGTCTTTTTTTGTTGTTTGCTCTTTATGTTTAAGTCCTGGATTTCAGTTAATTATAAATTCCACTATGCATAATGTAGATATTTGTGTTTATATATTACTGTCATTTCAAAATGTTCTATTAGCTTTATTTAGCATAATTATGGAAATTGTGTATTCCCAACTTTAAAGTGTAGCTTATTACCAAAGACATATTAAACACATAATTCCTAACAATAAGGAAAAAACATTGGAAAAAGCTTGGAAAATATTGTATCTAGCAGAAGAATATATACAAAAAACCCTGTAGGAGATCCTATCTATTCCTATCCTCACAAATATTTATTTATCCTTCCTCCACTTTAGTTCAAGCACATTCACCTTTTGACCTCAGCACTGAAGTGGATTGCTTATGCCAACTGTGCAGGGTGGTTTTATAACTCCAAATGTCCTTACACTACTGCAGTTGTGTGTGTATGTGTTTGTGAATATATATACACTCATATAAATAGTATTCCTATTTTATCCCTAATCTCTTTAAAGCCTAATCAGGATAATCTGCCATTCTGAAATTTTTATCTAGAAATCTCTGAGATGACTGCACAGCTGAAACATTCAGATAAAATAAAAGCTGGAATTGCAGGATCAATACACAAGACAAACATGTCTTGGAAATGCATATTGATTCCATTAAAGAAACATGCTGCAAATGAAAGTCAAAGGTTTTTCCTGTTATATGTGTATTATTATGAATAAGCTTTAAAAACAAAAACAAACAAAAAACCCAACAAAACACCAAACCAACAACAAAAAAACCCCAAACCCAAGATAATTCTCAAGGCAGAAATGTAATTGCTGGATATAAGCTGGTAGCAGTTGAGCAGAGGCACAACTGAATGAATTGTGGGGGATTTCTGGTGCATGTGTGCAGATATGTATTTTTCTGTGACCCTTAAAACTGTTCTGAAATTGAGGCAACCTGTTATGAGCAGAGATCTGACCATACCCCAGCTCCTCACTAGGCAGCTTTGTAGTTGAGGGGGATTCAGAGCCAGATGACAGGGTCAGTGAAGAGGTCCAGCTCGAAGTGGGAACAGCTGAGGACAGGGCACACATCCCATCCCTTCCTTGCACTTCTGTGCCTGCCCCTCTGGCATCGGTGCAGGCATCACCAGGTGTCTGGCTGAAACCCTCAGGGCCCATCTGCTGTAAACCAAAGAAAAGACATTTCATTTGCATGCAGGCTTTTCCATTCACTTTTGAAGGCCTGCCCACAGCCTGGGAAAGCATGAGAGCCACCTCTCAACTCAACAATGATGGTTTCTCAGTACACAAGCACCAAGTGTTGATTTAAAATATTATACAAACATGAAAAAAAAGACAGATTACATATTAGAAAACACTTTTGTAGCTATCTATATGCTTACATGTATGCTTATGTAAGTATATATACGTGTATGTATATGCGGAGATATACAAATTGCACATATTTCACATCTGTGCCTTAACAGGGGGTGGCAAAGAAAGTTTCCAGTACATCAGCCTGCTGAGTGAGACTACGTAATAATCCAAATTAATATTCACAGTTTTCTTCTCAGTGACTCAGAAGAGTCCACAGGGTGGAGTCACTATCAAGGATCAAGGTACATGATCAGATACTTATTCCTGTGGAAAGATTCATCATATCCTACTATGCTTGTGTTGCAATGCAGCATGTTACATTATCCTCTCTTAGTATTACCTGCAAGTCTCTGTTGAGACAATTAAAAGGAATAGGCAAAACAATGAAGTAATACTTCTTAAAAAATAACTAATTTTTTCATTAAGTTCAAAACAGAACAATATAAAATAGAGCTTACTATAATTTGATATATGTGCCTTGAAATCAACAGGATACTAAATAATTCCTGCAATCTTATTAGAAGCAAAACTAATGAATCAGAAACAAAACTAAGGAATCAGAAACAAACCCTATAAATATTTTTAAAAATCAACAAAAATACGTATTTTCAAGCATTTAACCTACATTTAAAAGCAGTCACATACCCCTGAAGACAGGAGCTCTATGTTTATGCCACATTTAAAGGCTGAGAAATTGTTCACTCAAAAGACACCTGGGAAAAAAAGAATTGAGACTTTTTAAAAGAGATAAGAAACATGTTCTGGAGCCTTCAGGTGAACTTGTAGTGGTTTCCATTCAGCTCTGGAGATGGGCCATCTCCTGTTACTGCCTGCCAAGGAACACGCTCTGGCCTGCAGAAAGAGTCTATGCAAACATTGCTATACCTAATAACCAAGTCATTTCAGTGTCTGACACTGTGTTATAATAAAATAAATTAGAATATGAAGTAAAATTTTTCCTGCTTTCTCCACCTCTTTCCTGATAATTAAAGATATTAGCACTTAATTAGGACTAGTAACATTTAATTATCACATACTCTGTTATCAGACTATGCCTCCCAGGAGTATATTCTCTTTTTCTTCCTTTCTTTCCCTACCTTTCTTCCCCAGCGAACCAGTGAATTTTGCCTTCCTTTCTGATATGCTACATTATTTTACTGCATTTTTCAAGATGATGCTGAAAATATGTCATCATTAGAGTTGTCTTCCAAGAACACCAAATATTTCAACAACATTAGTAAACAGACCTTGAGTTACATAAATATAGAGAGATGCTTTCCCTTCCTCCTATAAAATAAACATCTGATATCTATTATGCTTTGTTTGCTTTCTATCTCTCTCTTTTCAACATATATATCTTTCAGATTTACTTGCCACAGATATAACAACAAACAGTGATAATAATATAGAAATGGTCTCTTGGTTCATTTCCAGCATCTCCAGCCCAGAGGGAAAAAAAATATAACCCAACCCCTAAAAACACACAGTCCCAACACAATCTCTGCCTAAGCCCCCACAGGAGTCGACAAATAGATCTTGTGCTTGTGAAATGATTCACAACATGCTAAAACCTTCTTCAGGCTAAAACAAATCCACATTTCATTAACACTCTCTCCTAATCAATGGATAATATAAATAAACAGCATTTTATCCCAGACATAGCAAAAAAATGAACAGAAAACTCAAATACAGCTTGCTGAAGTGGGAGTTACATTAAGAAAAACTTAAAAAGAAGTGCCTGGGCCTGTCTTATTTATATCTTTATTCTGAATTTCACACAGTGTCCCTCTCAGGATGTGCAATGAATAGTAGTTTTCCTCCACTTGTGAAAAATGTAAATGCAGATGAGGATTGAGCTTCCTTGTTACTAAAATACATCATCATTTCTGCTGGTCTTAGTGGCATTACCATTAAGGCTTAGGTGAGCCCTTGTGCTTATAGCTCGTATTGAAGAGTTGTCATGTCTCCTATGATGTGCTGGAGCTCCAGGACATGCTGAAATGACCTGCTGAAGTCCAACAAAATGAAGGGGCCAAAGGCAGACAAGACACTCCAAAGCAGCCAGATCCCCTCCTGCCTGCATGGGCACTACCAGTGGGGCAGTGGCATCCATTTTCTATCCCCAATGCCACACAGCCTGACTGTTCTGGAAAGTCTTGGAAATCCCTATATACTGCTATCAATTAATTGTACTGAAATCTGAATGTAAGTAGTGAAAAATACATATGAGAAAGAATACAAAATTTAACTCTTTCTCTTTAAAGTACTTGAGACCTTTTAAAACATTCCAGTGGCAAGATATAATTTGTTGTAGAAAATACATTTTGTCCATGGGGGAAAAAATGTCCTGTTGAGTGAAAGTACTGCTGTCTGATCTGGAGTTTGTTTCAAGCCAGCTTGCCATCACAGTGAAAAAAGAAAATCCCTGCTTTTCCCATGCTTCTGATGGTATTTTCTGTCTCTCAGTAGTTTTTAGCGAAGTGGATTTTGGAAGTGGAGGAATGTCTTTTGTCTGCTGAAAAGCAAGAATTCTCAAAAAAAGGAAAAAGTCTTAAAAAGCTTTAGAGCTTATTTAAAACTCTTAATGATAAGACCTTTCCTACAGAGGTCCCCAGAGGAGTCCATCAGTGATACTTCATGTAGAAGTCCAGTAGAACAAAAGAACATAGTTTCACAGAGAAGTGAAATAATAACTGATTTTTGTCCTGGACTCTCCACTGTAGAGCTTCTACTTCAAAATATTTCATATTGTAAATAAGGGAATAATATAAAGATATAAAGAGAGAAAAATGTGGATGTGGTCTATCTGGACTTCAGCAAGGCCTTTGACACTGTCTCCCATAATATACTCCTGGAAAAGCTCTAGCCCATGGCTTGGACAAGTGTACCCTCTCCTGGGTTAGGAGCTGGCTGGAGGGTCGGGTCCAGAGAGTGCTGGTGAATGGAGCTGCATCCAGCTGGCGGCCGGTCACTAGT
>JAWWLZ010000118.1:46230400-46241880 GCA_035041345.1 Poliocrania exsul
GACGTGGCACTGAGTGCCATGATCTAGTAAATGGACTAGAGATGGACCAAGGGTTGGACTCGATGATCTTGGAGGTCATTTCCAACCCAATCGATTCTATGATTCTATGATTCTATGATTCTATGATTCTATTTGAGCTATAAAGTAATGGTTTTCCAAGGTAGTCATAGGACTGTCTGCAAATACAGTGGAGTCTTTTTTTTAAAAAAAAAAAAAAAGAAAGAGAGAGAGAAGAACTCCACCCATAAAAATTCCACTCAGGAATTTAACTTTCAGTAAGTTAACAGAAGCTGCAGTTTACTTGAGTAGGAGGAGGAGAAATATTACAGTAAATGCATAAAAGTCTATCTTTTTTAATTTTCTTTTTCACTAAAAAAGAACATTTCTGAGCAGCGTATCAAGAATAGCAGTTTTATTAGGGTGAATATAGGCCTCTAGCCATGGCCACATGAGTTTAAAGATCCTAAATCTTGTCAGAATAAGTTTTTTCTCAATTTTGTTTGACATCCCGCAGGTGCACCTGGTTTGCTAAAGTCAGTAAATGAGGACAGATAAAAGTAAGACAGGAGACCCAGAAAATGAAGAAATTTGGTTTTGAATATTTTGTAAACTCAAATGATTGAGATGGAAAGTAATTTGAAGTATTTAAGGTGGAAGAAAATACAGTAGAAGACGACAAAGGGCCAGGGATGGAAACACTATGAATGCTTAGCTCCACATGCAGTTTTGTCCATTTAATAACAGTATGTTATATGCAAATACAAGAGGAGACATTTACATAACAGCCTTAATTACCAAAGAATGCCTTCTTCTATCTGCAGATGCCAAATCAAGAGGGATCCTAGAAATACACTTCATTTATTTTATATTAGTTATGGATGTAACTGTAATTACTTACTAATATTAACATGGTTATAAACTGATAAAATTAGGGAAAAAAATCAGTCATTCAGGTAAAAATAACATTTCCATGCCTGTCCCCAGTAACAATAATTCTGTTTAAATAAAAAAAAAAGAAAAAAAAAAGCCCCCTAAGGTGTTACCTTTTAACTAATTTTAAGCATCATTCTGTGAAACAAAATGTATACTTTAGTGCCAGTTCTTTGAGGGGAAGTATTTCCAGCCTTATTTACCATTAGGAAAATACAGTAGTTTAAATTTTAAGTCTCTTTAATTTTCTGCTGTAAAATGCAAGTAGTAGTGCTGGTTCATATACAAGACTATAAGAATATTAATAGTAAATGAAAGCTTCATAAATTGCCATGATTAGAACCAAAATCAAACAAGTGCAGGTGGACCTGGTTTTTAATGGATAATGAAAATTTGAATTGTGTTTTGTGTTTGAAGCAAGTATATTGACCCAAATCTGTGCCATCCATCTGTTTGATGCCAAACTGAGTTTGAAATTGTTCTTTCTACCAATGTTTGCTATACTTTTGAATGCTAAATTCCACTACAGAAAATTGAAACCAGCTGTGCCTTCTTTCATCTCACCCAAATGCTGTAAAACCTTTGCCAAATAAGCTCCATAGTTTTTCCTGGTAGGATATCTTCTTTCCTGTTGTTCTTTTGAGCAATGAAGCTATAAGAGCTGGAATTTGGATGCCATCTCTGTCTAGATTGACACACAGAGGAATTATCTCCATGAGCTGGAGAGGTATCTGTTGGGCACTGCAGGGGCAGTATGGCCTTGATTAGCAAAAGTACATAGGGGGAAAGGTACAGCAGCAGACAAAACACATGACAGCATCAGCATAACTATCTTACTTTTGTGTGCAGTGCTGTGTGGTTTTCAGAAGAGATTTGGGTCCAGAGGAAAGTTAAGCAGCGGTGTAGGTTGCCAAAAGAGGTTGTGCTGTCTCCATCCTTTGGCACGATTCAATATCCGACAGAAAAAAGTCCAGCTTAACCTGATTTGATCTCAAAGCTAATCCTGCTTTGAGCAGGAGGTTGGACTACAGACTTCTTGACATCCCACTCAGCCTGGGTTGTCTGGTGACTCTGGGATTCTGGGATTCTGAGATATATCTATAGCTATGCTTAGGGTATTTTCTCTGTAACCGTTAACAGACAAGATTTTCATGTGGCCAAAATAGTCCATTGTTTACCATTTTCCTGTGTTTTCTGGCACAAAACCATATATCATTTCAGACTACTATTGTCTATTTTAGTATTAAGCTGTACTTTATATAGAAAAGCTAAGACCATGTTCACAATGGAACAGGCCATGCAAGAAGCATGGTCATGGAGCACAATACCAGCTAGCTGCTTTTGCTTTTACTGCTGTTTTCAGATAGGTATTGCAATCTCCCATGGGGGCTTGGAACAAACTGTTTCTACTTGGATAAAGTTGTGCTCTGAATCAGAAAGAGGAGATTCAAGGCTGAGGAACTGAAAAGTTGTAAGATCTAGGATGCAAAGAGATTAATCCTAAATATTTTCAATTCCGGAAGATTTTGAAATGTTTTTGATTTATTTCTACTAAGGGTTGCTAAAAGGTTTCCATCATGATAAGGACTCAGCTAGAATACACTTATACAAGTTGACAGGAGTTTCAAGTTCAGAACTCCAAAGATCAACAGAACATGTTCTTGCAAGTGTACTACAGACTCTGTGTCATCCACAGCCCATCCCAAGCAGCTTGGTTCCACAGCTACTGGAATTCTGGAAGGACGTTTTTCATCTGCTACCCACACTGAAAGTATCCCTGCAGGTAAAAAGCAGCAGCTATGGTACTCAAGCTAAATATGTTTGTTCTGTATCCTACATCTCACAGATTGAAATAAATAGAATGTACAACTAATATTCACCATCAAAAAATATTCACCATTAGGTAAATATCTGTCATTTGTTATCTGAAGGCAATGAATAAAATGAACTTGTCATCATCTTGTTTTATTTAGAGGAGCATCTTATGAACTACAGAAATTAGACAAAGCTTAGCCAGTTAGCATGAGTCTGAGTAATGGCTCTCTCAGCACAGCTTACTTGAGTCTTCATAAGAAAAAAATACTACAAAGAGAACATCAAGTACAAGAATTTCGTGTGGAGTTAGGTAATAGGATTATGTCACCTACCTTTATGAACTCATTATCTTTTCAGAGGCTTAATATTTTGTCTGCCATTGCCCTGCTGCAATCTGATATCTTTTGATGATAATAGGATTTTATGTGTAGTCAGACTATGTGATAATTGAGTGAATACAATTTCATCTGAGCATCCAGCATCCACAAGAGTAGAAGGAAAGTGGAATGAATATGGTGGCAAGACTTCTTTGAGAAGGTAAAAATTATTTGCAACTAAAACTTTGAGAAGCTCTTTGTAAGGAAATATGCTAATTTGTTTAAGTGCAATTTATTTGGGGGGAAAAAAAAAGTGCCAGAATGACTAGGCTAAAATGCAAAGCAGTGCAATTTGCTTTGACAGTGCCCCAAAGGATGAAATAAATTAACCTTGGAAGAGATTAATTTAGAAGAAAATGTTGAATTGCATTCAGGGCATATTGGCTTATGTTTGTGGTCAGAAAAAGGGAACTAAGAGTCTGCTTTCCTTTTCCCAGATATATATTTTTCCCATGCCATTTCAATAAAGTTTTCACTAGTGTTATTCTTACAGCATTATATTTCTCACCTCTCAGCAGTTTAGTAGGTCCAGTTAAATCATCTGTGGATTGTAGAATTTTCAACACTAGTACAAGTGGCAAAATCAGACCTTGAAATTATTTGGACATCAATTCACACATCTTTAAGGTTGTTGTGGAATCACTGGTTTTAATCAGATGACAATGATGAAAAAAATTTAAGTCAAATACTGTGATTTAAAGAAACAGTAGAAATAAGTCAGATATGTGTTTTTAACACAGGCATTTCAATCTTCCTGGTTCAAATCTTCTCCTTTTTAACACACATAAGAATTAAAAAAGAATGTTCTCTATATTTCACTTTGAGTAATGGAAATTCCAAGGCTTTTCTGAGACTCCACTTACAAATAACACCATAACCTGTAACTAAATTGTCCTGACACAACTGTTAGGTGCTTTCACAAGAAAATGTTGAATACTTTCCTGGAAAGCTTTAAGGCACCAGATCAGAACAGAAGACATGATTGGCTCTTTGTAGCTGACTTTATTACTCATTTATTACTTCCTCATTTTGTTTACAGGATTAGATCTGCTTCTTTTCATTCTTATTATTTTATTATTTTTATTTGACAAATAAGGTAATTTCCCTCTTTCTTTCCGATGTCAATCTTATTTGTGTTTGCTCCTCCTTCTCTCCCTTCTCCTTGTGACTTGTTCTCAGTTGCCAGCATTACTTGCCTTCATCAAGCAGAAGAATTGTTCTCTTGCTTAATCCATTTCTGTATTTCAGAACCTGAGTTGTTTATTTTTTTCCTGGTTTCATTCACCAGAGAGTGGAGTAGTGATTACTGTTCACTGGAGGACAGTACTATGGACCTTGTGGCTCTGTTGATTGCCTGAAGGGCTCATTTGGTACCAATGAATCGCAGCCACTCCCCATAAGCTATAGCTGCTCAAGGAGAGCATGTGTTAAATGTGTTTTGCCAATGGAATTTTATTCTATCCCTTTGAAAAATCTAATCTTATCCAAGGAAACAATAATCTATGTAGGCCAAAATAACAAACAGAATCACTTATAGACCTGTGCTGCTGTTGTACACAAATGTTCTCCCATAACACTGGTGACAGTCCTTTGATTTTCTTCCAAAAGAAATCTTAATTTTGAGGAGAAGCCAGAAGACCTGCTACGAGATTTCTTGCTCATTGTCTCCACTTCAAGTCAGAAGAAAATATGTTGAGGCCAAAGACTACTGAAGAAAGCCAGAGTAAGCAAAAACATAGCCTAGATATGTGTCTGAGTTTCCCCATATGTCAGAGAAGCTAAAGTTCATTTTCCTGATGCAAACCTTTAAGTAAACCTGATTCTTAGACATACCTCTGTTGTGTCTTCCTTCAAATCTGGTATCCACATGGGTAAAAGTACAATACCAGATGAACAATTGAAAATCCTGTAAAAGTTTGACTACCTGTATGTAAAAATTTTACAAAAACAGGGTCTAGCTGTATTCTGATAGTTCCCATCTCTCAGTTATTCAAATGCATATAAATAAACCCTATGTTACAAAATTAGAGTGCTCATCAGAGGAAATTTTATAGCAAGTCAACACTCAGGACACAGTTATGATATTTCTTTTGGAATGTGAAGGGATGAATGTCATTGCTTGACATTCTTCAGCTGTGTCACCAGTAGTTTAGACATAAGGATTAATTGATGAAAGTGAAACTGCTGGTTAGCTTAACTTGTACTATTTTGCCAAGACTTGGGATTGCATTTTTCACTTCAAGCTCAGTATTACTGCATAGTACTGCACAGAGTAACTCCACAAGCCCCAAAGCAACAGAAGCCTAGCTTGCTAGGCTTTCATGCCCTGAGGCCCACAGCAGTGTCTCATATTTAATAAGTGTGAGGTAAAGATGAAGGACACATTCGTAGTTTCTTTTCACCTATTTTCCAAATAGTCTGTTGCATTTGGTGAAAATTAGTGACTGGATTTATAAATAACAAGTTCAAAACAGACCACTAAGAAAAAATATAAGGACTAACATTAAGAGTATGTTCACATAAAGCCACTTTCTCTCATAATTGTGTTTAAAAAATCATATAAAAGCTGTAAGACTTGCTAGTGTCACAAGTAAAAACAAACAAACAAAGAAAAAGTAAAGTGAGAAGGGGTATTGAGGGCCCATGAATTCAAGCAGATTTTTCAAAACTGAACTTATATAAGCATCTTTAACTTTTCGTAACTGATTCTCAACAGCAATGTCAAAATGGCTTCTTTTTCTCTACCTTTTTGTCTGTCAGTCCCTCTATATTACTAGATGTCTATCCATATACTTAGATAACTCTAGGAAGAGTGTTTAAAATGGTGAGTAAAATTCAGCTTTTATATTAAATTTAGTACTGAAATAAATGAGGTTTTATATGATTTACCTGGCTGCCAGAAAAGCTCCTGGCTTCCTCCCAACAACCAGGACAGACTTGTTTGTCTAGTTTACTTTGTCTACACAATTAGGCTGATTTCTCTATGATGTTTTCCCCAGATTCTGACCCGATCTAGTTCATCATGATGTTTATCCCTTTGAATTCAGCTCAAGCAGAAACCCATTACCATTAGTCTTGGAACTGTTCCTGGAACCAATAAGTGTTAAGGTAGCAATTGCTACAGTTGTCCTAGATCACCTCTTAAAATCCTTTTCCTCTTAATTAAGCAGTTTGAAAACAGAAGGAAGGAATATGCCATAGAAACATACTACAGCCTGGTTCCTGAGAATGGACTTCACTTTCAGACTGCATGCAGTTTGAGTCAATCTGAATCTTATAAGATTATAGGATTGAAGGAGATTTATCTGTATTAAATAAATACTGTGAAAGCTATTATCAAGAGTTGAAACTAAACCCAAAGTTTCAAGCTAGCCACAAGATGAAATTAGAACTTAGAAAATGATAAACCCAAAGCAAATCAGCCATATTCTCCTTAAAGTCAATGGACGTTTTGTCACTGACCTCGATAGGAGTGGGATCTGTCCCAAATTCTTCACTTATCCCAATAGAAAAAGGAAATTGAAATTCATGTTGCCAGTTTCCCACTCCTAATCTCATTTCCTCATTTTCCTCTCTCTCCCTCAAACCTAATTCTCCAGGGAGTCTCTGAACAAAGTAGTAAGTATGAGTGGAGGGCTTCAGAAAGGATGTGATAAGGCACATGTAACATACCTTAAGTTTTGCTGGCTATTTTCTGCATCAATGTGCCATGTTTACACCTTGCAAAACTTTGCTTTACTTTAGTCTAAACTGTGCATGATATGGATCCAGGCATTTTATAGGCAAACAATGTTGTCCTCTGACTAGCTGTTTGAGTGAGTAATTTTCCCCTCAGTGGGAAAAATGGGAAGATATTTTAACACTACTGAAAGCACTGGAGGGCAGTGTGATCTAGAGAAGTGTATGTTGGCGCAGCCTTTTCACCATCTGCCTGGGGTGTCACTTCTAGGAGGGACTCCCGACTTTATCTGGCAGCTCTGCTGTACCTCCTTGAAGGGCTGAGAGTATGTACATGTGTTCTGCCTCTTCTGAGAGATGAGAAACTGTAAAATTAACTATAATGTAATGATAACAAGGTCTGACAGTCTAAAAGGTTTGACTTACCATGAATGCACTTTGAATAGGTGGATACTTGTTTCTCTGCAGGACCATATGAACTGTGAGAACAAGCAGAAAAGTCTCTGTGATGCCTGGGTATGTGACTGTCTCTGGCAAGAAAAGCAAATCTTGTCTATTATTTTTGACGTATACTTGTTCTTGACAGCAGAATATGAAGAATGCTGTAAATTATTATTGGCTGTTGCATCTTTTCTACTCGAGTTTTGCTTGTTTGTCTTCAGTTTATTATTTCTTATCTTTTACAAAATCAAGCAAGCAAATAATCAACTTTATAACATCAACTAACCTGGAAAACAAAACAAAGGAGGAGAAAATGCACAAACACAGCATTTCTCACAAGGTGGGAAGTTAATTATTGATTTTTTTTTAACATTGCAAGGTACTGCTATTATTGTTGGCCTTTTAATTCAGAAAATTCTGTCCTGTAGCACATAACTGAAACTTTTAAATTATGCAGAGAGTGGTGGATACTTGGTGGTTTTTCGAACAACCGAGATGTCTAATGCTGGGGTTTGAATTCTATAATTGTAAGCAGTCATTCATAAGCATGATCTTCACAAATGGCTTTTATCAGAAAGGAGTACTCTTAAGTGGTTTCAGTATTACAGGCCTAGCGAAAAAATTCCCAAGTTGATTTTCTAGTTCAAGAGCAGGGAAGTTATTACTCCTTTAATAACAGAATGAAGGCTGAGCCCTAGAAATAGTGTTAAGGGTAACTTCCACTCAGATGTATTAGGAGAAATTCTCACCTTGGGGCCTTCCATGGGGCATAATGTAATATGCAATGTTTGCTTGAATATAAAGGGCAGTACAGTTTTAGTCTCAAGGAACTCTTTCATATGGTGCATAGTTTCTGGTCTTCAGCCACAAGTCAAATATTCAGTCAATCTCTTTTCCTCCTACAGTATATCCAAAATAACTCTTAAAGCTAGAGTTGTGATGTCCTCCATCCCATGCTCAATAACCATGCCCTTGGTATTAACTCCTTGATAGCATCAATAGCTGCATCTGTGTTTTCTGATAGCCAGACAAACCTGGAAAGGGGAAGAAAGTGCTATGAGAAAAACTGTACTCAAGAAAATAACATCACATCATGGCTCCATAAGGTTCTCCTGGAGTATCTAAGGCTTTCCTAACTAAGTCATCTATGGAATGAAACTGAACATGCCTCTTTCTCTCTTTTTTCTTTCTTTCTTTCTTTTTTTTTTTTTTTGTTCTTAATTACTCAGAGCTTCTATGCTAAATGCAAACAAAACAAAACAAAACTAATAAGCTTGAGAAAATTACTCATATCACTATGACACTGTTACATTTGTGGTAAACCCTTAAGGAACCTGTTCAAGCTTGACTCATGAAAGTTAGAGATTTTTGGGGGTGCAATTTTGCAGTCAGGCCATAGTCTTACTTTGGATCTGGTTTACACACATAATTTTAATAGTCTTTTGCTATTTAATTGTCTTTTATATAACAGTATATAAGTATGTAGAGATGGAATATATTGTAATATGCATGCTATATGTGCCAGAAACCACACTTCATATGCATATTTACCTGGGATGAAACAAGGATACTGTCATCCTCTGTCTTTTAAGGAGGAAACCCCTGAGAGCAGAAGCAGTGATGGAGATTGGCACTGCCAGAAATAAAGCCCATATTCTGTACAGTGTTGAGGATGGTTAGTGGGAGTTTGTTGCCAGCAGAGAGATAGAGATGTTCAGCAGCTGTAAGTTAGGGGTCCTTTTTTGTTGCATCATCAAGATTACTCGCTGACCTCATATTTCTGGATAATACCCAGGAATCCACCAAATGAGAAAAGAGCCACAGCAAACACTAAATAAATGTGTGTTCTCTCTCTCTTTCCAGCTAATTAACACACATAGAAGTTAAACTCCAGAGAATAAAATGTTAATCTTGTAGAGTATAAGAAAAAATATAATGCAAAACCCCAAATCACTCTCTTCAAAAAGTGTATTTGTTTCTGCTTCTGGATGTTGATGATTTAGCCTTTTTTTCCTTTTCAGCCAACATAAAATCTGAAAGTAAAGCTCATAGTTGGAAAATTTCTTTAGTTTCACTAAGAAATGCAAGAAAACATTCAAGATTTGCATTCCAGTTCACCAAATTCATTTGAAAGTCCAGACATCCTTAAGAAGGTCATTCAGATAGTCTCAGACTGTAGTGCTTATTGCCTCTAAGTTGCATAGAAAGTAAGCTTCTTTCAGAGAATAGACCAGGACCTGATATTCAATATGACTTGTTATTCAGAGGGCAGCAGTAAAGTGATATCTTGAGGCACTTCGATTCTCTAGCTCTCAATTTTGTTTTCTAAAGCTACTTCAGGTGGGTGAAATTTGACAATTAAAAAATTATTATTGCTATTCCATGTTATTTTCCAAGATTCAAGCCAGGGAGCAAATTCTAATCCTATTTGTAGGATATTTAAACTTGAATTTCCATAGCCTCTGCATGCACACTTTTATAGTCTATATTGATAGACTTCAAATCATCTCATTATCTTTCATATCCTATATGAAAAAGTCAATTCTTACTTCCTCACCAGTAATCTTCATCATTTTTACCTCTTTATATCTATCAGCTTCATCCTCTAAATGCAAATCTTAGCCTAATTTCTTATACCATAGTGTGCCCCTTGCATATTTTTATTTTTCATTCAGCTATGTTATGAATCACTATACATGGTAAAAAGTGTCATATGTTCTCCAAGCGGACTTCTTCGTGATATTATAAAGCACATTTTAAAAGGTTTTTAGATCTACTGTAAACAAATAATGTCCATTAATTTCTCTGAGGACACACTTATAATTATTAAAGTTCTCCATTGAAGAACCTTTTGTCCAAATTACCAACAGTAGGCAAAGCATTGAACTCCATGAAGTGCTAGCAGCTGCCTTTTGTAGCAAAGTACATATAAGTGGGTGGACTAATCAAACAAATTTTAAAATCCCGAGACCAAGTGCATATGCAGTCAGAGTAGTCTCACACACCCTTCTTTCGAAGGTTGATTTTGGAGGACATTTATTTATGTTGGGACTTAAAGCATCATGAATTAAAATTAAAGGAATCTTTCTCTGCTGCTGCATTGGAATTTTAAGATATTTATGTCTGATATCTTCAGGTCAGCACAAACTATATTAGTGTTGAACCATACCAAAATGTGAGTATTATCTTCAGCTCTACTACCTTTTCCTACTAATATGACAGTTAGGAAAGCACTTCACAAGTGGATCAGCAATGTAGAAACAGATACCCATGAGTTTGTGCTTTTGAGATTCAGAGTTCACTCTTCAAGAATACCTCAGCTCCAGCACTGGAGTCTGGACATTTATGCAAGTAGTTTCCTGCCCCAATCTGAGCAGACTGACATTTGAGATCATTGCACCATACTAGGAGAGGCACACACAAGGAAAACTAGGAGTCAGGGCCCCCTTAGCATCTTCCCTCTTACTCTGCCTTTGCACATTGTCAGTCTTGCTCTGCCTGGGCTCTTGGCCTCCCAGTTGCTTGATTTCCAAGTCCACTGACTCTGATGCTGTAACTTGATCAAAGTAATTTGCCTTTACTTGACTTAACTGGACCAATTCAGTTGGATGTTGGTAGGCTAATAACAATGCCTGGTTGCAAACCCTATGATTCCAGAGCTGATACAGTGTGTAAAAATAGATTTGATCCATCCACCTGTCCAAATCCATCCTCACTATTCCCTTTCAACAAAGAGAATGGGAATGGGCTGTTGGATCAGGAGGCACATTTCAGTAGCTTAACACTCTTGGGTGTCTGTGAACAGCCAAGAGGTCACAGACAGCAGTATTCTGGAGTGAAAAGGTAGTGAAAACTGTACCTAGCTGTCATGGTTGAGAGAATGATCCTTTGTGGATGTATCTAAAGCTAATGTCTGCATCTAGAAATTTAAAATAAAAGTTTTAGGCATAAGAATGATGGTGAAATCAGACATGGTAGTCCCAGATCTATCACAGTGGCTCAATTCAGAGAGTGTCTTTGAAGAGATGTGTGTCCTAGTTACAGCATCCAAGGACAAGTTTCTCACTATGTGGGTGTAACCAAAACTGTGACTCCTACACCCTCTATGCCATTTCTGATGAACTGTTAATAATGGACCATTTGCAGCAGCTGCCCAGGGCATACCTGACACCTCAGGCTACAAGCTGGGTGTTAAAGGAGCCTGTGAGGCACAGGAATGTTTATGTCTTCACACCAATG
>JAWWLZ010000118.1:46241980-46268159 GCA_035041345.1 Poliocrania exsul
ACCTGACACCTCAGGCTACAAGCTGGGTGTTAAAGGAGCCTGTGAGGCACAGGAATGTTTATGTCTTCACACCAATGACTTAGCTGTGGTACATCCCCTCTGGGGAGGCATTAGCACCTTCACACCCAGCCTGAGGGGCCATGTCTTCTAGTGGGCTATTAGGAGCTGGCACAATAGGCAGTTGCAACAACCTAGACCATCAAAGATTCCAAAAATATCCCATAGCTCACAGAGTTAAATCACCCATTGTGAAACTCCTCACTCTGAGGGAGATACTGGGCATTTCCACATGAATCTGAGCATATATAATCATTGGGGTTTGGAATTTCTGGAACCACTCATCATATTCAGAGGAGAATCAGAACCTCAAGGAATGCAACTGCCACTCTTGACCTGACTGTGACATCATCCTCACCAATAGCTTTTCCTTTCCTTTTGCTTTGCACTCAGGGGGACTACATGGGGCTCAGCACACGGGCTGACTAACACCATTCTGTTGGTGTCACAGGGTGTTGGGTTCTACATCTGTTTTTTATGGGTTAAAACTGGTTTTTTCTCTGTATCATTGTATTCATTGTGATCTTTTAAGTACATTTTAACTCTGACTTGTAATCTCTCTTGAGTTGGGTTTGCTTCTCCTTCTGGTTTACCTTTAAACCAGCACAATGTGTTACAAGTCTCGGTGTAGCGAGTGAGAGCAGACTATGTGTTCCCCTTTGGTATTCAGATGAACTTGAAATATAGAGCTGGATGTTCTCCAAATTCGTCCTTGTTTCTCATCACAGTAACTGAGTGAATGTGAAAGAGACAAAAAGCGTTCTTTGAAAATGTGTATTACAAGTGACATTAGTATTGTATTGGTTTCTAAAATTTAAAATTCATCACAAATAACATTTGAAGGTAGAGTATTTATTGGCATGGAGCAGGTCATTGCAGATTATATGAATACATATGCATAACATCATTACTTAAAAGAGTATGTGCTATAAAGTCATATTATATATAAACCTCACTGGAATACTAAAAAGATATACTAGAAAGTTGTGTTATGTATGCTCTGTGAAATCCAGTAAAGCTGACAAAGGAATCTGCAACTCTTGCTTTGGCTCTTCAGAGCTTCATTTATTGGTAGAAATATCCTTCCTTGTTAATCAGTCAAATTACAGCTACTGACAAGGGCAACTTCATTCCAGCAGATTTAAGTAAACATGCATATCACTAGGTAAAATATCACAGGCACAAATGATGAAGAATAAAATGGAGAGGATGCTCTGATAGGAAGCCACTTAGTATACACTTTTTTAACTGAATACTATTGTTAGAAAAACAAGTCATCCAATGAAATCCTTGGAAAAGGACTTGGTTACTACTATACTTTTAAAACTGCAGTACAGTGTTTTTAAAACTTCCAGGGAATTCTAAAAAGGAATATTTGTCATTGCTTATTGGTAAAGAATGGTTCAAGCTGGCCACTAAATTCTATAATTTTTCAACATTAGAATGTTTTTCCTAATCTGATTTGATTTTTGTCTTACTTTTTATTTCTCTTTTGTTTTCCTATATGACTTCTTTCCTACATTCTCTCCTCTCTCAGAAGAATAGAAAGAATTACAGGGTTCAGCCTCTCAACAAGCATCCAGAGAGAAGCTGTAAAATGAAATTACTGTTTTAGCAGCCAGGGCTGCTGTAGTTCTAGATATGCATTATTTAAACATATTTGATGGGATTTAAAGTTAAATGGCATAGCAGAAGCACGTGCTCTGAACGAAGATCCCAAGCATCACACACTGACCCAGTTAATCCTTGTGCCTTTGAGCTTGGGCATCAGAACAGCTGTTCTCCACTTTCCATCAAATCTGAACATGGAGCACTGCACTTGGGGACAGAGTGATTCCACTATGGATTTGTCTTTGTTGACCAGTTGCACCATGTGACGAGAGATCACAGTACCAACTGTCAGCACTATTGAGTTTGACCCTGCCTGTGGAGGATTGCAAAACCTATCTCACAATGAACATTTTCTCTAGTGGATAAATTGGCTGGGAAATCTCTCTGAAGAACTCACCAAAGCTATTGAGGCAACCACAGCCATGACATAAGGCTAACTTCAGACTGTACTTTTGTGAGCAGTGTTGTGATGAATCTCTAGGTTTCGCAAGGGTGAAATACAAGGGACTAACTCATAAACTACTTTGGTAGTTTTGTTTTCTCATGAAACTAAAAAAATTCCCAAATCCAAAATGCTTGCATTTTCTTCTGCACTCCTTAAGTTTGTGCATGGGAAAGTGGATATTCCTACCTTAGACTCTTTCTCCTACATGAGCAAATTAGACAAGAGTTATTATGAGTCTGTCGCATATGAACCATTTTTCATTCAAATGTAAGTATCAGTGCAGGGCAAGTCAAAGTATTCCGGTAAATATGACCAGACATCCAAGAGAAGATCTGGACATCAAACAATAGACAGTGGAGATAAAGCACTTGATAAAATGATTTCTCTGATGGAGTACACTTTCTTGAAAACCTGAGTTTTTCCTTTTGAAAAGTTGACACTTTTTTTTTTTTTGAAAAAAAAAAGAAGAATTGCTTCTTTTTTAATTTAAAAACTATTTGAATTGAAATGGAAATAAATCATTTTGGTAGACCCCAAAACAGTTTACAACAGTTTGAAGATTTGCTTCTGATTGTCTTTACTGTGCAGTGCACTATGATTACCATTTAACTACGTATTTATCTTACTATGTTTCCTCCCATTATTTTTATTCTGAGCTTTTTAGTGACTTCAAAATGCCATGTGCATGCTTTGAAATAACATTTGTATATTTACACTAGCAAGACCAAGGTAGCGTTACCTGCATAACCATGGAGATGTCATTGTTTGTAAAACACTTCAATTTCTTCATAGCAAAAATGATTCCATATGTGCTTCAAAAGCAAAGGAAGGCTCAGCTACATATGCTGTGCAGTTGATGCATTCTGAGCTTCAGTAATTTACTGAACTATTAGAAGAGCAATCAAAGTGGTAAAGGAGCAATTTATAAGCCATTGCCTTTTAAGCAAGAGTCATAAAATTTTTGATTAGGCAATTCAGGCATTGTTTAAACTGAAGTTGCAATTAGGTAACCTTCACTTACTTAATAGATCATCATTAATTTTAATCAGGAATATTTGTTACTTTTGTTGCTAGGAAAAAAGTTAATGAAATTCTGATTCAAAATTCCCATCTATCTTGATGCAGAGAGTCTGCCACAGAATTGTTTCAGTGAAAATATTGCATTAATGAAATGGACCTATCTCCAAAAGTGTGATTCGTATATGTAGATTAATAATGCCATGTTTTACAGTCCAGTCTTAAACTATCAAGGAGGTGACTATGGTATTTTTTTCAATAAAATAGTAAAAAGTTTACATTTAACTTGATTGTGTAATTTCCAAGAATTTTTCATTGTATTGTAATTGAGTTATTAATAAGTTTTTTCCACATTTACTTTACTGATACTGAAAACTATTCCAGTAATTTCATGAATAATTCTTCATGAATGCGACGTCTGCAAGTTTTGCTTTCAATGAAGCATCATCTACAGGATATATTGCAGTATTCAGGCTGAAAGAAACAATTTTTCTAATATAAACATTTTTATTGGCCAGAAATTTATGCTGTTTTTAAAGCACTTTCCAAAATCTATCAAGTTCTGATTCTGTTGCAGCAAGTAAATAATTTAATTAAACACTTGAATAATATGAATTTTAAAAGGTAAAGGTAAAAGAAACTGAGTCTGAGAAAAATTGAAAGTTGCGTAAAATCTCAGCCTCATATTACCAATTAACTTCACTGCAGAAATCATGTTTTGTTCTACAGTTTCAGATGTAACCACCAAAAAGATATAGAATTAATAATGCATTTATGTTCTAGCTATAGGAAGGGAATTACATTAATAATTATTTTAAAAGTATTTATGCTCACTGAAAGACAAAAGGGACCACTGTCAGCTTCTGATATCTTCAAAACTTTAGTTGATATTAATTCCATATATAACAATTTTGTGCTTCACTAATCAATATCTTAATACCCATTAAGTATAACACACATGTCATGGAAAAAAAAAGCTACACTGAGAAAGATTTTTGCTTTAATATACCATCAGTTTAATATGATGAGGGAGTGTAGGAGGAGTGGTGATGGTTCTAAAGAGTTCAACCAGAATAGTTCAGTATATGCAGAGTGGAACAGTTAAAAGTCAATCTTAGGCTTCTGCTTGAAATTTTTATTAGAATGGTTTGTAACTGTCTAGCTCTGGGATGTTGTTAACTGCAACTCTCAGAAGGTTTTAAGCCTAATGATTTGAAAATGCCCTTCTTTAGCACAGTAGGAAAGACATGTAAATCTTTGTTAGAGTTAATAGTTTAGATAATTACAGAAGTTTTCAGACTTGCTCTTTAATTTGACAGGCAATTTAGAGGACGAAGAAAATGTGTCACTTGTGAACCCCATCAAGCAAATGCTTTTTCCTCTCTGCTTCACTGCTCTTTGCTCTGCTAATTCAACTGCAGAATGAAAATAGCAATACCTTTGCAATATCAAATTTACTGGCAAGATATGGCAGTTCTTTTGCTCAGTGGCCATTTCAGTTTTGTGCAGAAATACAAGACTCTCAGACAAAGCAATATTATCCTACAATAAACAGTTCACTGGTATGGATGTTTTGTTCCATTAGTAAAATTGATTATTCAAAGTTTAAACCATGCAGACATAGCATATTCAAGAGATAATTCAATAACAGATAAATGAAAATATATTAAGACCTGTATTTAAGATCTATAATTTCATGGCTTGGTTTGGAAGAGAATAACAGATTTTTGCAATTGCTACAAGGAGGAAAACTGACTTACTGTTGATCATTAGCTATATACTTAAATCAAATTTAAGAATCACAATTTTAACTTTGCTACAGCTTATGAAGCTTAATCTTAACTATTGATTCCCAACTAGATCCAGATAGTCTCCAAACTTGTCATTTCCTGTTTATTAGGTGCTGTACTCAATATATCTGACTAAAAGACAAATAACATGACTGACTATAGACATGTCAATATTTAATAATTTTGATTGGCATTTTATAGTCTCTGAACACTGGGACTGACGTTATTGACTGGGCCACAAGAAGTTATCTGGTCCTTGCTGGTTACCAGGTCAGTAAACGTGCTAAGAAGCCTTTGTAGGTCATAGAAGAGGATGTCTGCTTTATTGATTTTTGTACAAAGGGTTACTTTGTAATGCTTTAAGCAATAGACATAACCTTTAGATAAGACAAAGGTACAGTGGCAGGACTGACCATGTAACAACAATGCTGCAGGTGCCATAGGTCCAGGCCAGCACCATTGGACATAAGGAGGCTTTTTTTCCACAGAGTAATAGAAAAGGTCCTTTTCTAAGCATCCAGCTAGTAAGAGACATCACACATATGAGACGGCCATTACAACATGTGCTGTGAATGTCTGTAAACAAGTGAAAGGGGGTTGCTCTCTCTCACAGTCAAAGCAATCTAACAGTGTTGGGATTTGAGAGTCTTGAGAAATGCAGACTGTGAAACACAGCATCAGGCTGTTTCTATGTGCTATATTTCACCTGGCAAAGAGGAAAATCGTGTTGGTGAGAAGAGAAAGCTGTCCTACAAGAAAGAGAAGTCATAGAACCCTGCTCTCCTGAGGGAATGCTACCACCATCTTCAGTGTTGTGTGCCTGCCTGGCCATGCTGCAGAGGAAGCAAATAACCATTTTAAATTGTAAAGGAAAACTTCTAAACAAATTCTGCATCTGAATTTTTTTATAGATTAATGCATTATAGACTTGGAATTTCACAGTCTTTCACTGACTTTTAGTACCAGATGTTTCTGTTTCCTTCTACTTGAGAATAAACCCTGCAGACATGAGGTCCACCTGCCCACCTGTGGGAATCCATCCTTCACAGGTCTGCCAGAGCTATCTCGATCACATAAACTAGTTTTTCTGGTTAATTTGGTCCTAATACCCAGAGTTAATAACATCAGCCTTTTCTCCAGGTCAAAGTAGCACAAATCCAGAATGAATCTAGGAGTGCTATTGCTACACATGTAGTAACTCTCCTAAAATCTTAGGCCACAATTAATGCACAGCTCATGGAGCTCTTGTTGTGTCTCACAACATGTCACAGCTCAAGTTTCCTAATTCCTACATAAGCAATTTGTACACAATGTAGACCACTTTAGCATCAAGATATTGAAAAAAACAGCTCCTTTTTATTTTACCTATAATTGGAAATTACTGTGTACTGGATGCAACTCTGTGATACCATTAGTTGTACTTCTGTAAATTCCATTTCCTTTTACACATAGCTAACCATGAAGAAGAACGATTCAAATCCCATTTAGATCTTACTGGAGAGTTGGGTAACTACAAGCACTTATTTCAGTTGATCATTTAGAAAAACATGAGATTGAGATTTGATCATCAACTCTGCATAGATCATAGTGATACAAATAATATTTTAACACTAAATACAACAGCTGGGTGCAAACTTCTGTATCCTTTAAATCCACTCAGTCACAAATGCTGCCACTGATATTTGTCTTCTGACAACGGTAAACAAAATGTCTGTGCAATGAGGGGACAGTTCCAATAGCAAATTTCATCATTACTAAGATTAAAAAATAACAAAGACATTTCTTTTCCTGGATAATAATAAACTGTTGTGCTGAGCTGCAGCAGAATAGTCTCTGAGGCACTCTGTGCTTTCACCCAGTCTACATAGCCAGAGGCTAATTTCATTCACTGTGATTGCAGGAAAAAAACAACAGCAAATGTCACTTAACAGTAATGGATATTTGAAACTACTTAAGCTCTTAATGTTTTTTTCTTCTCTTATGTACAAAATTAATCTCCATTTATTTTCATGGGAAGGCAGTGCTATGGTAATCAGGTTTTCAGAAATGTTAGCAGGTTGTAGCAAGCTAAAATGAAAAAAAATATGGCTTATATAGGGTGGAAGTAACAATACTACTTTTATTAATAATCCTGTTGTTATTATTACTATTATTTTTATTATTGGTGATATCCTGGATTCTAAGGACTGAGATTAATTTAGGCACTAAAGGAATTTTTTTGTCAATATAAATGTCTGAGTTATGTTTCCCATAAGATATTTTCAAAGAACCAGTAGGATGGTTTTGGTTTTTTTTTCATTCCTTCAGTGCATTTAAAACAGGTTTTTTTCCTGAAGTTCAAAAGACTGCTTATTTTACAGCGAAAAACAGCAACAACAACAAAGGGCTACTGGAAGGGAAGAAGCAGAAAGAATAACTGAATTTAGCAAATTTGAAACCTCACTGGAACCCTACACATTTAAACAACTCCCTGTTTGCTGGATGGTCCATGAAGAGGAAAATAAATGCCACTCCAGACCAAGATCTTATTAACAGCCTATACAGCTGCAGATATAACACCTACAGTAACTACTCACTGTGCAGAACTGTCAGAAAATATAAACATGAGCATAAACTGAGAGCTAGAGGCATGGGAGGATCTTGATAGCAAAAGCTGTCAGTCAGCTATGATTCCTCCATAACCATAGATTTCAGGTCCAAGTGGTGCTTGTTGTAGCTGTTGGGTGCTGCTGGGAGAGTAACAGTGCTTCCTGCAGAAAAGCATACTTTAATATATTGCAAAAAGCAATGTTTGAATGGCATATTCTTTCCTTGATCCTCCTGGTGCATCATGCACACAATCTACAGAAGTGGTTGAAACACTGAGTTCAAGCTCTCAATTGAAAGTCTGGCTCCTGCAGTTCTTATTCAGTAAGTAATTGGAAAGAGTAACCTTATTTCTTTTCTGAAATCAGTCTGCTTGTCACCCTTTTATTAGAAGGTATGATAGTTTTGGTTTCACACAAAATACTTAAATCCAAAGTTTCCCTAAAGCTCTTCTCTAGTTGAAGAAATCTATGTGTTATGCAGAATGAAATCTCCTGTTCATCAAAATATGAGACAAGCTGGCTGACATTAGCATTCCCTTTGACCTTTATGATAATATGCTGAACATAAACACTTCTGGCCTGGAGGGAAAAGCAAGACTATCAGCAGGTCTTTCCCATCTGAAATGATGTGAGCCAGTAGAGCATGTGTAGTATTCCCAGAAAGTACTGGCAGCAGAAGATCAGGCTTCCAGGAATTGTACTGCTTAGAGCACAGGGTTCAGGTTCTCATATTGTAAGTCCATTCCATGAAGTTAAAGGTGAAATTTCTTTAAATCTTATGAAACTTGACTGAGTTAAAAATATATATAAAAAAATATAGTTGAAGGCAACATGGTATTCCCAGGCTCAGAGCCTGTGGGCAATGATATTTTCTAAGGAGGAATGACAAAGAAAAAATCAAAATTTCCTCACATCATCACCCACTGCCACTGTTTCAGGTAAAGGAATAATTTATGTCACACATCAACTGCAACATCAGTATATCCCCTTCCTTGAAAAATAGTCTTTGCTGCCTAATGCCAGCTTGGGCTGTACACAACAGCAGTGAATATAGCTATATCTACCATTTTTGGATCTAGTACATGGTTTAGGATGTTGGTTTCTTTCATGGTAAAGTCTAAAGAAGGCCCAGAAGAGTTAAAAGGATGCTGAGACACTGAAATCTCAGCATGGCTGAAATTCAAGCTTGAACAAATTTGTCCACGGGAATGTTGTTGCAGTGCATGCCCTAAGAAACAGGGTATGCATTGGCTATACTGAGTATATTGAGGGCTTTACTTACTCTTAGTGAGCTCCAGTAGAAATGATTTATTGTGAGGAAACATGTTTGACTACCATGTCTCATTACCATAAGCTAGTGCTCCTTCCAAAATTCCTATTTGCACCCCTGACTTCATACTCTTTAGTTTAATCCTACTTCTCTTAGTTTTCAATATTGTCCTGTCACTGGATGGCATCCTCACCCTCCTATGATGCTCCTTAATTCAGATAATGAGAAAATATTGTTCACATTTTAGAATTAATGAATAGCTAAACATTACCAAAAATTTCATTAGCTTGAGGAAGTGCAGGATGCCTTACCTAGCATTGACACACCCTATACATGTAATTTCCCAGACTACCTACAAGGAATGCCTAGTGCATTTTCCCCTTCTCTCCTCAGAATAAGTGGATTGGAAAATATTTGACATCTTTTCCTTACTCATCTGTCTGCATTATAATGCAACAGTGACCTTGAGTGACAGTTTTAAACTACACCTCATTCTTCCTCTCAAAGGAGGTATGCCTTTCCTCTCTACTTTGTTAAATGAACAAATGCTGGAAATACCTTAAAAAATAATTTAGTTTTGGGTAGCATTACTTGGAAGTTCAGGATTTTTCTGAGTCATTCAACACACTTTCTTTCTGACTGTCACATGTAACACAATGCTTAGTCATATAGGATACGGCTTAGGACACCCAGCCTTTGGAATCTGTTCATTTATGCAAAGCTTTTTTCTTTCACCAATGACTACGATGTGTAAATCTCTACTTCCTAACACACTTATCTCCCAAATAAGCTTCATTTATGCCTTCATGACTTTTCTGTTGTACATCTGCCCTTGGTTCCCTGGAGAGAATAGATGGCAAATATTTATAAATTCTTCATTCTCCCTTCTTTCTTCTTCTTTTTCAACCTTTCCTAGATATCACATGATAGTGCTCATGCAAAATCCACTGTTTGTAATCAGGAGAAAAGGGCATGAAGCACCAGGTGTGTGAAATGTGAAATTTTAAAAAACCTACTTTTCTTATTTCCAAAAACATATTCACACTAAAATAACATTAGATACAGCTTAAAAGTAATTTTTTATAGAGGAGAAAAAAATCCAAAATGCTATCTATCACAGGCTCCATATGTTTCCTTTACATTCTTTCTATTAATGCTTTGCCAAGAAAAATATCTAAATGTCATGATTATTTCTTCCATTTAAAAATAACACCTTGTGGAAAATACATTGGTTGCTGTCTACAAGTTTCCAATATCACTGTATAAAATCTCATAACATATTTTGGACACCACAGCTGGCATTACAGTTTTATTCAGATTCTGATATTTGCTTATTGTAAAATCAGAAATTAGTAGAGAAAATATCTGGGATCAGTATAACTTCTGTTTTCAGCCAAGTGTTATTACATTCAATTTATCCTGCCTGTGTGCTGCGAAGTGGTGGGAACCAGCACTAGTGACATTGCAAAGAGTGCCTTTGTTTCCTCTGCCTTTTTGGGTTCTTGTCTGGTAGGTTCTTTCTCTGGGCACTGGAAAGTCTCCCCAGGGAAGTGGTCATAGCACCAAGCCTACCACAGTTCAAGAAGTGTTTGGACAACTCTCAGGCACATGATGTCATTTTTGAGGCTGTCCTTTACAGGACCAGGAGTTGGGCTTGATGATCCTTCTGGATACCTTCCCAGCTCAGGGTATTCTATGATTCTAAGTCCTCCCTTCTGGGAATGCAGTGAGCGGCTGAAGAGGCCATACCATACCTGCATGGGAACCGACTGAACTAGAAATGACAACCATACTCTTTAACACGGCTGAGATTCAAACATCTCTCTTTGTTGTTTAGCCTGACAAAGTAGAAATGCATCATTACAGAAAGACAAACTGAAAGCATCACCATTTGAGCAGGTGCTCTCTATGAAAATTTTGAAAACGTGGGGTGCACTTTTGATACAACTCTCTTCTGTTCCTCTGAGGAGCATTGCAGATACTGTTTGGTCATCTATAAATCTGTTTCCAATTAGGTTCAATGTGGAAAGTAACAATAGTCCTCGTGTAGGGATCAGAGCCAACACTGCAGTTCATAGGCTCCTACAGTGATTTAAGCCAGGCACTGATCCCAGGCCTTTGAGTTCAATGGTTTCTGGCTTCCTTCTTATTTTCAGTCATTTCCTTGAAGATTTTCTGGATAAGATAGGAGACCAGGGAGGCTACATAAACAAATTATTAAAGAGTTGTTTTCTAATGTAGTCAATAGTTTGAGTGTGAATGCTTGTTTTCCTGTATTTCACCAGATTCCTGTCTATTATAGAAAGAATAAAATGCCTACCTAAAATGCAAATCATAAGACAAGTGTCTCAGTTGGCAAGATAGCTTTGAGCGCATTTATGTGGCTATTTAATGCAGTCCTATACTGTTCTTCCTGAGCACATGCTGAATAAAATACAAAAGGCTCTATTTTCAGGGTGTTAAAATGGAATCAATTCTTAGTGCTATTGCTTGTAACAGGAACCAAATTTTAGTTTCCTGAGATGAATGCCTCTCAAAAATTTAGTCAACCATGACTAGAAAACAAGGTCATTATTTCTGCTCTTCTAATTCTGATTTTGAATGGCATTATTACTTTCAAGCTACAGGAAACAAACCTTCACACTTTGTTTCTATTGTTGAATGGTTTGAAGGTACAAATTACCTCCCAAGCATATAAATGAAAAGATTCCATGACTTTGACTGAAAAGAGGGTAGAGGTGAATTTGGGAGACATGTAGTTTACTGATATTGGACCAAAACAATTGTCATTCAACATATATAGAAAACGTTCATATGAAAAGTGTTTTCATTCTTCAAAATGAAAAAAGGGGAAAGTTCAAATGAAAATCCAAAATTTAAATGAGGACACTTCTCCAAGAAAAATTTCTCTTTCAGTATGAAAATAGCATATTTTCTTCAAAGTAATAATTTATAATATCTAGCATTCCATCAAGATTAAAACAGAAAATTTAAGCTAGCATTTAGCCTTGATTTAGAAGGCCAAACATGGCAATTCATTAAATCACTTATGTGTAGTTTAGATTTAATTTGTCACAGATGAAATACCTCAGGCATTCATCTGACTTCAGCCATGTAGAAGTGGTACATTTAACCCAGGTTAGCCATTGTGCTGGTTTAAAGGTAAACCAGCAGGAGAAATGAACCCAGCTCAGGAGAGATCTTAAGTCAGAGTTACAATTTAATAAAAAATATTACAATAAATACAGTGACACAACGAGAAATTGGTTTTAACCCACAAAACCCAGTAGTATAACCCAGTACCCTGGGGCATGAACAAAATGGTGTTCGTTAGCCCCTGTGCGGAGCCCCATGTTGTTCCCCTGAGTTCAAAATAAAAGGAAGGGAAAAACCTGTTGGTGCAGATGACGGTCACAGTCCTGTTGAGGTTCTGGTCTTCCTCTGGATCCAACAAGTGGTCCCAGAGGTCTTCAAACCCCAAGATTATATACCCTCAGGTTCAGGTGTGAATGCCCAGTACCTCGCCCAAGGCAGGGATTTCCATAATGGGTGATCTAACTCTGTGAGACATGGAGTATTTTTGAAATTGTTGCTGGCCTATTAGCAGACATGCCCCCTCAGGCTGGGTGTGAAGGTGCTAATGACTTCCTGGAGGGGAGTTATCACAGCTGCTGTCTCACAGGCTTCTTTAACACCAAGCTTACATCCTGAGGGTTCGAGTGTGCCCTGGGCAGCTGTTGCAAATGGTCCATTGTTAACAGTTCATGGGAAATGAATAGAGGGTGTAGAATGCACAGCTTTAGTCACACCCACACAGTGATAAACTGGTCCCACCTGCTGATCTAGGACAGGGATTTTAACTCCTTTAGTATTCAATAAAGTGGTATTGAAAGCATGTACCTTTTTTTAAGGAAACAGAGATCTTACTTTCAATTTCAAAAAACTAGAGTTTCCCTATGGATGTCTGAGTGTGTGAATCAGGGCCTAAATTAACATGATGGATTTTTTGCCCTTTTTTACTTTTCTTGGATAACTCGTTTAAATAATCAATACTGAAATCCAAGGGCTTATGTGAAATTGACTTTCAATTTCATGAATTGTTGTACTAGTGATCTTAAGGTTTCAAACATTTCCAGGTGTAGCCAGGGAATAATTATCTCATGTACAAACACTGAGGTTATCTGTAGCTTCATGTCAGAAGTTGTAATGTTTCCAAAATACCTTTCAATTTTTTTCAAAAATGCTGTTTTTATAGTATCAAACACTATATAAAGGCATAGGGAAACCATGTTGCAGTAATGTTACACAGATGAACTCCTCCCAGGTGGCCTGGATACACAGTTTCAAATTCTGCAGCAGCCAAATGGAGTTGGCAGGATCCTGCACCTTGAAGACTGAGATCTAAACTGCTGTCAATGGTGTTATGTGATTTCCAAAGCACTATCAACTAGAAAGCCTAAATATTGAATTACAAACATTGGAAAAATTCAGGAACAAAAAAGAGATCAAAATTAAGCTCACACTTACTTCTTGCCATCACAAATAAGGAAAAAACACCATGCAACACTAATGCTTGCTATTGCAAATATTATTTTTAGATTCTGAATTGCTATTAGTCTATGACATTTTTGGACAGCATTTTTCCTCTCTCTCTGCTATTTTACTTTTAATTTTCATATTATTATCCTCTCAGATTTGTGCTGGTGTTCACTGAAAAAAAGAAAAACAAAATATCCTGAGAAAGCCTTTGTTTGCTGAACTTGAAGAGAAACCTTGAATCCCACATACTTGTTTCACAGCTCTTAGACACAGAAATTACTCTTAAAAGTGAACTAATCCTTGAAATCCAGAGGTTTGACAGTATCTATTTGTCTTTAATATTAGTTTCATATCCAAAGACACAGCAGGCCTTTTAGCAAAACTTTAATCCTTCTCAGCAACTGAAACCTTCTTTGCAAATTACTCCACTGAGGCAGAACTTCCTTTGCTGTGTTATGTCAGGCTCCTGACAGAAAGATGTCCACAGTGACTTGGGTTTGGAAGCTGGGCAGCACAGGGAAGGCAGTTAGTGAAATCCTTCCCTGACTGGATCTGAGTCACTACTACGACATGTCCCAACTTACAGCCTTGCAGCCCAATTGTGAAGAGCATGCAGCACCACCTCAAAGCTAGTACTTTGCTAAAGTAAAAGGTCTTCTGGATGCGCATCCACTTACATTTGCTCTGCAGTCAAACACTGAACTTTTTGCTGGAAAGAAACAACCAAAATGTTTTCAAGCACTGTGGTCATTTTTGCAGGCTGTCCTCTCCAGCTCAGAGATTTCTATGTATTGCTGTGCTTTTGTAACGTATTTCAATGCTTCTGACCAGGAACTGTTGTCCTCAGAACATGCTCTCTTGTCTTCCCTCAGCAGAGGAGAGAGCCCTGCTGTGTGGGTACTCATACTGCTTTCACACCTCCGCATATCTCCTGCAACTGCACGGACTTGATCTCACCTGTGCCTCCACTGCCTTACACCCAAATCCAAGAACAGGAACTGTATATCCCAACTGCAGAATAATTGCAGCTCTGCCTCATTCTCTGAAAATATTCGTGGATTTATTCAGATTACAATCATATCCCTGACAAGCTGAATCAGCTAATCAATCCCCAGCACAGTGATAGCTAAGACTTTGACTTCACTCTTGTACCTGGGAAGCCCTCTGTGCCTAGTGCCAGCTCTAGAGAAGCAAAGTCTGTACTCTGATTAATTTCCTGAGTTTCTATTGTCAACTTCAATCTCTTGGAAAGGCACGAGGTAACCTTAAAAGTGAATTGAAGAGGTGTTTTTTTGTAATCTCTTGCTGAGATATTCCTCAGTATAGAGGATGGCAGAACTGAAACTTATTTCAAATAAAAGTGTTAATCTTTTTCAGCTGGAGAGGTCAAATATGCAGTGCATGCAACTGCAAGGGCAGAGGAAGGGCTGATTTCTCAGGGGTGCATGCCCTGTGATTTCAGTTGGAGTTGTGAGCAGTCATTCAACATATCTGAAAATATTAAAACTTCTAAAAGAGCACAAGCTGCCTTCTGATCCTGTTGCTGATGTATCTTATCTTCCTTTTCTTTCCCTCAGCCAGGAGAAAGAGATCCTCTCACCCCTTCTGCTGGAGCAGAGAAAGTATCAAGCCTTCAAAACCTGGTTGTGACTGACATGGAATATGACACAAGATTTGTCCCCCAGCATCTCCTGCCCTGCTGAAGCATTCTTTGCAGAAGGCACTAGAAAAGAGGAGAAAGCTGCAGGCAGGAGTCTGCTCTGCTGAGCTCTGGTGCTTTATCTTGGATCACAGCCTCTACATCACAGGAGCTGCTCCCCAAGCGTTTGGCCTCTTGACAAGTCCTATTCAGTAATGCACACTAAATGAGTGCAGGTTTCCTGATAGTAACAGCCCTTTCTAGGAATTAGAGCTAAGGCTATCAAAGTTATAATTCCTCACTTAGAGAAATTTGATAAGAATAATTTTTGGTCAGGTCTGGTTAGAGCTGATTTGCAGTCATGACTGCTGTGGGCAAAAATCAATTTAGATAATCTAACTCCCCAGCAATGAAACTTATGACTACATGAAAGCTAAATCTAGCCTTGTAGACCAAAATACCGTATGTGATGTACAAGCTGTTTTTGTTTACTTGACTTAAATTTAACCCCAGTTGAATTTTTATATTTTTGAAATAATTAAATCACATTAAACCCAAGCTACAGTAATCTGCCTTGTGTTAGGATTTTTTTCTAACACTCTTCTCCCTTTAAAGGTGAGAAAAAATATTTGTGAGGAAAATACTCAAATATATATATATGTATATATATAAGAATATATAGATTAGTTAAAATTTAAGAGTTCCAAATTTAGCCTGATCACTTCCTTCTCTGTACCTCAGTTTCCCCATCTGTAAAACAGCACTGTCTCCCTCAGTGAAGCATTTTGAAATCCAAAAGAAACAAAATACTAGTGGTAATGGTACTGTCATCAACTCTGTTTAAAGTTATGCCAAATAGCAGTTAATTTATCATATGGGATTTTTCAGAAGGATAATATTTTATCCTACCAGAGTAAAGAAACATAGACTCATAAAATTGTTTGGTTTGGAAGGGATCTTAAATATCTTTGAGTTCAACCCCCATGCCATGGTCAAGGGCATTTTTGCAGTCTGTCTGTTCAAAGTCTTATCAACATTGACCTTGAACACTTACAAGAATGAGACATCCACAACTTCTCTGAGTAACCTGTCTCAATGTCTCATCACCCTCATAGTGAAGAATTTCTTCCTTATATCTACTCTAAACCTACTGGGTTTCAGTTTAAAGCCATTACCCCTTGTCTTATCACAACATAGCCTTGTAAAAAGTTCCTCTCCAACTCTCTTGAGGGCTTCCTTGTAAGGTCTTCCTGGAGCCTTCTTTTCTTCAGGCTGAACAACCTCAAGTCTCTCAGTCTGTCTTCATAGGAAAGCTCTTTCTGTCCTCTGATCATCTTCCTGGACCTCCTTTGGACTCCCTCCAACAGGCCTTCAACTAGATCTGGTTTTGTCAGAGCCCTATGCACCTGACCTGGAATGTTCCCACGGATGGGGGAGGTTATACTGTGAACTGCAATCAGAAAAAAATTAGACAAAACATTAGGTCCACAAAAACATCTGCTGAGTTTCCATACCTTTCTTCAGAAGCTGAAATTCAGACTTTGAATACCTGGCTATAAAAGAGTTAAAGAAAATGTTCTGTTTTCTACAGACACCCTACTCTTATGTATATTGATGACTAAAGGACTTCCTGCATTTGCACTCTTGTAATTTGTTTGATGGGTTTTTTTCTGTGTTGCTTCTTCAAAAACCATCCAGTAGTTACATGTTGCTTCAGAATAAAGTTGGGAGCTTTGAACACAGCAAGTACCTCGAAGCTGGTGACTTAAGAAGTGCAGAAGCCATGTTAGCTGGAGTTACTGTTTTTCCTTACCAGCCCAACTGCTGTGTGTGAGTTCCCACCCAGACCTAGATCAGCAGTCAGATTTATGGCATGGATATGTAGCAGTTGTAAAACACTTGAAAATAAACATTCACTTCAAGAGAGGCAATGAGCTCCTGCAGTTTAACAGGTCACACAAATTTGGTGACCTAAGACAAGATTTGAAGATAAAAGAGAAGTGTGAAATTGGCTCCAACTACTGTCATACAGCCGTAGTGTATACTGAGGGAAAATAATGCCTGTTTGAATCTAAATATTGTCATTAATAATTTGAGGATATCAGTCTCCACTATGCATACATGGTTTCAAACATGCTTGTGCAAATATTAACTTCCCTTTCTGGTTGATGTAGACATCACATGTGACCTGCAAACATGCCTGTGGTAAATGTGTCTGATCACTGCCATGATTTACAAACTTGCTTTTGTGGTGCATGTCATCTGAATATAAACTGTCCCCTGGTCATGATGGCAGTGTTGCCCTGCCTCTGAGAAGACAAGAGGCAGACTCCAAACAGGTGTAAAAGGCAACATAAGCTTTAAACTTCTGTGGAAAAGCAATCAGTGGGAAAACTCTTTATTCTCAAGTAAAAGGGGAAAATAAGAAAATGAAACTTTAAAGATTTATGTTGCTAGCTGTACTTAGGTCTTGCTACTCTAGTATGATACACTAAGTAATAGCATTTCATTTCATGCACTTGTCCTTTGTCTCAAGGGCAAGGGTTTTTTCTTGAGTAATAATGCTATTGTTGCAGATCAATTGTTTCTTCTGTCAGCTTCTTAATTTTTTGTCCTTGGGGCATTAGGGAAGATGGCTAGACAGAGAATGTTATCAATTTCATCTTCTTTTGAAGCCTTGATAACACTGTTGAAAGTTGAAAAAAAAAGCAAGATATGAAAAACAGACTTTTATTTCTGTAGAAAAAAGTGATTGTATGGCAAAATACAGGATTTTTTTCCACAACGAAATCACCTCTGCCTAGGTCCTGGTGTTTAGTTTTTGCCTGTGTAATTTATTTATAAACTATATTAAATATTTGTAAAGCTTGCTTCTGGTCTTGTGCTTCAAGGCAATAAAGAGAGAAAATGTTTACTCCACTCATGATTTACCATGAGTGTTGCTTATTTAATTTGAGAAGAGCTTCATTTCACATGTTTCACTTGTTTACTTACTGCAGAAGTTTCACAGATGAAATAGTTCTGCTGAAGTGATAAGTGATAGCTAATATATAATCTTAGAAATAAGTCTACAAATAGTTTGAAAAGGCAAGAGTAATTCAAATTCTTCTGAACCTGAAGCTTTTCAAAAGCTCCTGGGTAGTTAGGTGAATGGGTTTGGCACACATACATACATGGATCCCCCCACTATCTCAACTCCTTCCAAGTCCCCCCGCCCTTTTTCACCTTCCTCCATCCCTGCATAAGCACCATTGTCTGCTCTGCTATTTCTCTGCTTTACAAACTACCATGGCACACTTTTCGTGCCTAACTGTGAATGCCAACAGTGACTCGATGCCTGGCCAGTATGTTTGCTCTCTCACTCATTTTCAGGACTCTAGAGCACAGGTTATTCAGTAGAGTACTTTTCTTACCAATTCAGCATTTCTCCCAGTACAAACTAAACCAAACTGACACAAAACCACTGGGTGTTTGGGTTTATGCCACGATACTTAGGCTTATCCCAGTAACTTGGAGGATTTGCCTTAAGGGCTGTCACTCATGAGACTCATGCCCTTCCGTGAAAGCCACTGACATCTACGCCTCATGGCTGCAGGTCTCAGCATCCATCACTTTGCTTTAAAGGCAGCCACAGTTCTAAGCATTGGGACCATCCAAGACTAGGCTGGGATGTGGGCCCACAGGTGGGCCAGACTTGGTGGAGCCCATGGCCAGGCATGGCAGGGCTGTAAGGAGATGGATTCCAACCCTGCTTCACTGTTTCTGGGGCAGGTGCTGATGGTTCTGGGGGGCTGACATGGGGTCCTGGGCTGTGGGTAGGTTGGCAAAGCCCTGAGAATCTATGCAGGGACAGTAATACCTGAAAATGCCCTCAGAGTCCTGCTAGAATCTTGCTTTGACATCGCCTCAGAGTTAAATATTCCTGAAAGAATACCTGCTTTCAGCAGCTCACATTGGCAATATGGGCTCAGCAACATTCACATTTTTGAGGCTAAAACAGTACCACGTAAGAAGAAAACACAGAACCAGTCCTAGGAACCACTTTTCAATCCCAGGCAGCCAGGACTTCACCCCCAAATGCAGCACCATGTAGAAGATCCCAACAGCAAAGGCTCTCTGAAGATGGCATGACCATCTCTGCCAAGTGTGGTCCTGCTTTGACACTCTCTGGCCAAGGTGAGATGCACACACAGGGGCATTCAGGATTTGGGTTCAGATAATAAGTGTGTCTTCTTTTGAGGATGAAGCATTTGTCAAGATTTTGGGCTTGAATCCCTGGCTTGGACTTGGTTCCATCTATCCTGCAAACACATAGCAGTTTCAAGGAATGAAAATCCAAGAGGTGGATTCTGGTATTTTTCCATCTTGACATATCAGGAAAAAATTTGTACAATTAGAAATACTGGTATGATTTTTTTCGTAGACCATAGTATCCTGTGAGACAAATTAGCGAAAGACAAAAATCACTCTAAAGATTAAGTCAAGAAGAAAGATGAAATCTTCTCTTTTTCTCTGCTTATTTCCAGTGATTCAGCTAAAAATATATCAAATACAAAATACAATAAGGTGAGAGTGATCCAGCTATTGCACAAAACCCCGTTAGTGGTAAGTTTGTAGCTAACACTGTAGGTGGTCTTAGTTTTATTGCCTTAAGTGGGTATTTTTACTCTCTCTCTCATTGTATACATGTCTGGAAACATGCCTTTCAAGCCATAATCTGTGCAGCTGCTAGATAAGACCAATATCTAGCCTAGGCTTACATGGCATTAGGTACTTTTCTTGAAGTGACTGAAAATATTCACCCTCTATGACTCAGAAATGAATCAACAAGAGCTTGGCTTTGTCGTCTTCATCTTTAAAAGATAATAGCCCACAAATATATAAGAAAGTTATTCTCTGTAACATCTGCAGGTCTTTAATCAGGAAAAGCTTAAGTTTGATTTAGCTCAGAAAAAAAAAAATCAGAATTTACCTTTCCAAAAAGCAATCAGGAACATCTGCAAAACAGTGGAATGCTGTATGGAAGCCACAGGGATAGAGCAACTGCACCATACCTCACAGCAGCAATAAATGATAAAGTACATCATTCACTCTGAAAAACATCTTGTAGTGTCTGCCTTACTCTCATTATTTCACTCCTTCCACTACAAAAAGAAGCACATGGCAAAGTATTTGTCATCCCCCATAAAAACAGAACTAGAAGGTTAAGATAATTTACTTTTGTCCGCATTCCATTAGATACCTGTCAATGGGTACAACTCTGCTAAAATAAACCATCATAAGAAATGCTCTAGGAGAAAGAAAACAGATAAAGCTACTCATCAATTTCCTTATAATTTTTCATTGTTTATAAGAAACAGTTATTTCATTACCAACCAGATTTGATTTGCAATTAAGTCAGAAATAAAAAAGAAAATTAGCAAGAGTTTCTTAAGAGAAAGAAAAAAATGCATAGAATATGATCTAATAGGATTTTAATATTATAGAAATATCAGAAGGCTGTGAAATTTGAGGTCTTATTCTCACATTTCCACTTCCTTATTAGGGTCACCATTTGGTAGTGAAAGAGTGTGACACCTAGAAACCTACCTTTAGTACTACCTAAATTTTGCCAGTACAGGTCACCTTATTGTAGGCTTCATTGCCATGCCACATTAAAACAAAGTTTATGTGTACTAGAGGAGAGGTACCTGGCAATAAGACAGCAAGTTGAATATGAATCAGCAGTGCCCTGGCAGCCAGGAGAGCCAACCATGTCCTGGAGGGCATCAGACAAAGAACAGCCAGCCAGCCAGTGGAGGGGATTGTCCTGCTCAGCCCTGCACTCGGGCAGTCTCACCTGGAATATTGTGTGCAGTTTTGGGCATCAAAATATAAGAAAGATATTAAGCTCTTAGAGAATGTCCAAAGGAGAGCAACAAAGATGGTGAAGGGTCTTGAGGGGAAGCCATATGAGGAGCAGCTGAGGGCACTTTGTCTGTTCAGCCTGGAGAAGTGGAGACTGAGCAGACACTTCATTGCAGTTACAACTTCCTTGTGAGGGGAAGTGGAGGAGCAGACACTGATTTTTGTGATGACCAGAGACAGGACTGAGGGAATGTTGAAATTTTGTCAGGGGAGGTTTTGGTTGACTATTAAAAGGAGACCCTTCACCCAGAGGTTTGGGCACTGGAACAGGCTCCCCAGGGAAGCAGTTATAGCACCAAGACTGACAGAGTTCAAGAAGCATTTGAACAATACTTTTGGGCCCATGATGTGACTCTGAGGGAGGGTCCAGAGTCAGGAGTTGGGACTCAATGATCTTCTGTGATTCTGTGAAATGTCACCAAAAAAATGATAAAGGAGGGAGATTTGACAATGGTTGTCTCATTGCTACTTTTTAAAAGCTTTACTTGGTTTGCGTATTTATGATTTGAATAATATAATCATGGAATTGTAAGGTTAGAAAAGGCCTCTGAGATCATCAAATCCAATTGTCAACCTAGCAGCACCACCATGTTCACCAAAAAACTATTTCCTCCAATGCCAAAGGACACATTGGAAATAATTGCTAAGGTATATGATATATTTAGTGCAATCTTATAATAAACATCCTCTTTCTCTTTTTCTCTGTTTCTTCCTGTTTTCCCAAAGGGCTGGAACACTCCTCCTACTAAAATTATAATTTATCATTGACCAAGATTGAATCCACTTCATCCTTAAATATCTTGCCCTCAAAAATGGGTCACAAATGCATCAAAGTGCTTGACCACTAACTTCTATCAGTAGCTGTGCTTTTGGAATCATGGATCTCTACACCAACTTGAAAGTCTGTCATTCATTTAAATCCTCTTTGATCTTCATCACTGTGGTATCTATGTGTTCTTACCTTCTGGGTTTTTTTACTTCTGGTTTCAAAAAGTACTTGTAAGTATTTTGAAGAGCTATGGAGCAGACGGTTCACAATCAGATCAGAGCTTTACCCTATGTGGTCCCTTTCCTTTCTCCAGAAAGATAGATCAGTTCTTCACCTACCCATTAATTATATCCATCAGCAGAGTAGGATTATCTACAACCCTTGAACATGGCTCAGAGGTAAGAATTACTGAACAATGTTCCAAATGCAAGAATGACTAAAATATTCAAACAAAGAAAAGGTGAGGGAGTACTGAGAAATAAATATTTGGGTCAGTACCTCTTGATACCAGCTACAATTCAATTTCAATATTTTGTGCAAAACAAAAAGATACATTCTTATAGCAGTAACTTTGCATCAGGAGCATAATGTTTGATCAACTGGCTCTCACCAGTTCCACATTCACTTCAGCATGTATAGACTAGTAGTGATTGACTCCATTCTCTCTTGCAATCCATCAGGGATGAGATTTGGTAGCTTACCATTGTAGTGGTTTTGTTTCTTAATAAAAGGATAATGTAGAAGAAGTTCTCTCTCATGGTAATAAACGTATTTAGTCCAGAGCTACAGTATTGTGTAGGTTGCTTTAGCAATTGCCAGTGAATTCACTGAAAGAAATGAACAGCAGTAAAAAGGATCTATTCAACCTAAAGTGAAACATATTTTATTTATGCTAGGAAGATAATTTGGCATCTTCTTAATATTTTTTCTAATGTTGGTAACATTTTTTCCAGTTCTGATATAATGCATAAAACTTTCAGTTTAGCAAGGAGGTAAAAAGAGGGAGAGGTAAGGACATAAGGAGATGCTATAGCATGACAAAAATACATTGTACCAGAAAGGGGTCATTCTGTCCTGTCCTCTGTGCTGAGACAGCACAAATAAATAAGTCTAGAGTACCTTTAAAAAATCTATACTGTATTTATTGCTTTAGTGAAGGAGATTACGTAATCCATTTAGCTGACATATTTCTATACTAACATGAATTTGCAGCTTTGGAAAATTTGCCTAACATCTGACCTCAAATTCTGTCTTTGGGCAAAAGAAGGAGAATGTAGTCTTCCTTGCAACAGGTTTGTACATTTTGAAAAAAATGTCATCAATCTTCCCTTTTTTTAGATTAAATAAAGCTAAATTAAAATATTTGAGTATTTTTTTACTTCCCTCTATACTATAATCCTGTGCTGAAGAAATGTATCTGAAACAGCACAAAGGGCCAGTTTAGACATAACCAGAACCTAGTAAACAGATAAAATATTTATCTGCATTTTTTAGGAAACATTTTTGTTAGTATGCCATATCACAAAACTTGCCTTATTAAAAATAATATTTTATAGATCACTGTTTGTCTATTGCCCAACCTCCTCCCTAGTCAGGTTTTTGAATTTTGCATTTAGGCATCTGATTTCTTCTTTCTGGCTGCCAAGATTTACAGTTCACTTTTCTGAATTTTAAGCCATTTTCCAATTTGACAAGAATTAAAAGACATGATTCAATCCTTGCCTCCAGACTGTCACGCTTCTTAGGCTGGTATAATTCGCAAACTTGATAAGCAGGCTTGTTTACCATTTCCCAAGCTTTCAGTGAAAATATTAAAGGGAACCTGGGCCAGGGCAGACCAAATCTGTGTCCCACCTGAGGGTCCTGCAAATGTGAGATTGTGACACTGACAGCCATTCACTGAATATACTTTTTAACTGCTTCTTATTTCCTCTCACATTGCTCTTATCTATATCACCCTTCCATAGTCTTTTTATGAAAACAGTATGTGAACACTAAGATCAACTGTTCTCTTCCTATACAAGCTACAGAAAACAAAACTGATCTGCTTTGGCTTGGTTTGGCCTCATCAATTTCCTGGTAGGCAGTTGTTTTGTTACTCCATTATCTCAGCATTTACAAATTGAATACTTAATAATTTCTTTCACCAATTTTCTGAGTATTTAATCTGAGTGATTTAGAATTCCTCTTGATTTTTCTATATTCATCTTTATGAAGATGTGTATTTTTTTATCTTCCCTTTTTCTTTCATGTTTTTCTGAAGTTGCTTACTGTTTAGTCTCATATTGCTCATTTTGAGTAGTTCTTTATGTCACATGGGGTGAATTTTAGAGATGTCATTATCTCCTTCACATAAGTACTATTTGTTCTTGCCCTACTGACATGTCTGGCTTTGGGAGAATGCATCATTATTATCTTTAATTTCCTAGACTTTTTGCCCCAATGTTGATTAGCACCCTGAGTTGCTATTGGGGACATTAAAATTTTGATTATTAAAGATATTTCACAAGATCCATTCCCATTAAAATATCTGTCTTCTAATAACATAATGTGGGACACTTCCTACAAGCCTTTAAATATCACTAGGCTGTACTGACACTGTTCTGAGGGGAGTGCTTTCTATGCCTTAGGTCTTCTCCACAGTCTGTGAAATCACATCCAATGCTATTCTCCCAGAAAAAATAATAATAAAAAAAATCATCATATTCTGGATCATCTGCTTCCATGAATGTTTATTGGTTGGTCTTATTTATAATTTGGCAAATTGCTCTGTTTAGCATAGCTTTCATGACTTTCAAAAGTTATTAGGTTGTCATTCTACTATGTTCAATCCTGCTTAGTCACACTTGTCTTATCTCTATTAGCTTATTTGATGCCTTCAATACAAAATCTTCACTGTCATGATCACAGTATATCCATTTTGGAATTATTGCGTTAGTATCTCCCATTTTCCAGGTTCCTTTGAAGCAAATAATTGACCATAATCAAGAGCTTGAATGTTTTTGTGCAGCTGCAGATTCGTCTGTCTACAACAGACTTTTAATTGCAAAACAAGGAAAACCAAACAAGAACATTTACTTTACCAGAGTTTCTTCATGAAGAGCTGTTTGAATCTGAAAAATTACCAGGTAAAGTTAAGCTACACTCTCATGCCAATCACAGATTACTGCTTAAAAATCGTATCATTACTATAAATTAAAGCACTGCAGATACCCTGATAAAAACATAGAACATGATGAAAACATTTTTTAATTTAAAATTTATGTATCAGACAAATTTAATTCCTTGAATCTCTACCTCGACTATTAAATTTGATATTAAAAGAGATGGTTTTATATTGCTAATCTCCCAAATTATTATCACACAGTCACAGTTCGTAGGAGATAAGGTTTTTGTTTAAATTTTTAACATTCTTCTAAAAAGTCATTTATTTTCACCACATATGATCACAATTACATACCTTGTTTGTATTTAGCTTCCAAAGCATGGTTGGTGAAATCCTTGTAAGTGATTAATTAGGCAGACATGGACAAGTTCTGAGCTCAGTATCTGAGTCGGTTCCTGTGTTTATGAAAACTATTTTTTGTCATAAGCCACCTTTTTGTAAGTATTTATAATTTTTTAAAAAGTGGTTTTATTATTTAATAAATCACTGAAAAAAACAATGTGTAAAAATAAGCTAATCTTCCAACATCTCTTTTTAAATAGATAATTTTTTTTCAGGAGAAGGGAAGAGAAAGAGAGAGAAATTAATTTTTAAGTGACGAAGATGCTGATACAGGACAAAAGGAGCCAGTGGTCAGTAAGATTCATATACAGGGGTTCACTCTGCTACTACAAAACATGTTTGATATGCATACATAGTTATATATAAAAATTTCAAAATCAGTTTTGCAACATCAAGAACTCCTCAAAATTTCAAGACACCTTCTCAACACAAACAGCAAGGAAATGTCACTTATTCAACTCATTTTCTCAGTGTCAGATTGTTAGTACACTTCATGGGAGTCTGGATTGAGCCACTAATTTCTCATCTTTGTAGGGGGACAGACTCTTTTGTGTGGCTTTTCCATTCATAATTTTCCACCATGTGATAGAGTACTTTTAAATAATATTTTCTGTGCATGCTTTGCAGAACAGTGGTTTGGTCATGGCATGACCTTCCATGGATTAGAGCTACATTGATTTCCTGTGATTATTAATCAGCCATGAATTCTGTAGGAAATGGAACACCAACCCTTGGTCTAGAAGAGTTCCACATGCTCTCAAAGTTCTGGATTCAATACTGTGAACTAACTTTACATGAGCCTGCTTTTAAAATGTTTTATAAATGACGCCTTCCATTAAACCCTCCAGAGGACTTCTAGTTTGATAATGTTGTGATCAGATTCTGAATTCCAACCAGGTTTAATATTACTTATTTTATCTGGCCCTATTCCTAGGACCAAGACCACAGTGTTCTTTGGACTTGTTAGTTTGTTAAATAGGCATATTCCATCCACAAATGATATTTCAGTTTCTCCAAGGACATTACTTTCATGATGCCA
>JAWWLZ010000118.1:46294358-46327449 GCA_035041345.1 Poliocrania exsul
AGAGAAGAGAAGAGAAGAGAAGAGAAGAGAAGAGAAGAGAAGAGAAGAGAAGAGAAGAGAAGAGAAGAGAAGAAGAAGATTGAGGGGGGATCTCATTAATGCATATTAATATCTCAAAGGTGGGTGCCAAGAGGATGGTACCAGACTTTTTTCAGTGGTCCTCAGTGACAGGATAAGGAGAAATGACCATGAACTAAAACACAAGAAGTTCCACTTAAACATGAGGAAGAACTTTACATTGAGGGTGGCTGAGCACTGGAACAGGCTGCCCTTGGAATCTCCCTCTCTAGAGACATTCAAAATCCACCTGGACATATTCCTGTATAACTTGTTCTAAGTTACTTTCCTTTGGCAGTGAGTTTGGATGATCTTCAGAAGTGCCTTCCAACTCTGATGATTCTGTGATTCCATTTCATGACAGTTTTTATATTACCTTTGCCTTTTTGCTACTCCATTATTTGTAAATTAATTAAATGCCCCTTAGTGAATGAACCAATTTTGTCTATAACAACACTCAAAAGAAATGTGTAATGCAGCAAATTAAAATCAAACTAACTTAAACACTGCTTTGCTCATTTTTTGTTGGCTTTGTGACAGTGAAACATCATTCATTCTCCAGATGAGAAATAGGCTCAAAATAATATGGGCAATATGCAGAATAGCAAGCTCTCTTGAAACCTGTGACACCTTTGAAATAACAATGAATACAATTGTGCAGATAATATTGGATGGAAATAGTGCAGTTAAATTATCCACTGAAGATAAAAAAGAATGAATCATCAGAATGTTCTCATTCTGCCACAAAAGTAAAAGGGAAAGATAAATATTTTAAAGATATTAGGTGTTTTAGATAATTAGTAGTCATTAGGAGCTATTGAATAATCAAGCTTGTTTTAAAGGTCTTGTCTAGATATGCAGTTCTATTAGAGTAAAAACCTTTAGGAAAAAGAACTTCATAGTGCTAAATGCATCCCAATTTTTTCATGTGCACGTGGTTTATTCACAATAGAACACAAGTAAGATTTAAAAAACAAACAGGCAAACAGAAAAATGAAAAAACAAACAAACAAACAAATCACAACCAATGTACAGGTACGGGTGAGGTTGAAAAATGAAACTGATTTACATTCTTTTAACTCTGCATGTGAAAACCAGAAAACAGCTGAATGCCTTTCAGCTGCTGCATACAGGGTATTTCAAAGTATATGAAAGCTTACAGAGACTGAAGAATCCAAGAAGAATATGAATGTACTATCACTTTGAAAATGAGTACAATATTTTGTGACATTACCTCAGAATGTTATCTTCACAGAAGAGCTTGTGGACCAAAATGTATAAATGTTCCTTAACCACTCCCAGGCCATGTGAGCTGCCTTAATACTGGAGGAGGTTTCATGTAACTGTCTCACTGCTTCTTCTGTGAAGTCTCTGGACATAAGATTTTCTTCATTAAAGTTGTCATAGGATAGATTTTGCAATGTTATTTACGCTGAGTAATAAATATCACATGAACAACAATAGTTGAATTGAAATGTGTTTTGTGACAGGAATGTCTTCCAGTAAATCATCCAGAATTAAGTCAAGGCTTCACATGGTGTCCAGTGATGGCTTAAAGGAATAAGACACCTGCAAGTGTATTGGTGAAGAAAAAGCAAATTAAATTCAGACATCTCCTACTTGTCTAATATGAATGCTAGGATAAACTGGATCAGTGAGGCATTAAATACTTGTGATGAAGGCAATGTGGGTCAGTGATGTAGCTTGCTCTTACCCACACCTGAAATACATAACTACCTTGTAACTTCACTCAGCATGTCCCTTTGGTGCAGATCAAAGAAAAAAATCATAGAACTAGAAAATTCACAAAGAGAACATTTTGAAAAATTAACATTGTTTTGATTATGGCTGCTAGAATTATTGAACAAAAATTATGTACATTAACAAGGCAGGATATCATTCCTAAAAGTACTTTTTAGATAATTTTGATTTTAAATCAGTCTATCAGTAGTGTGAACAATACATTTTGTTAAGAAAAACTGCAATTGTCATAAAACATCTAAGTGCGCTACGTTGATGGACCCTCAAATCTGTATAAAAGGAGTGGATGATGTTTGAGAATTATTGAGAATAACACATGCTTTTGAACAAACACTTTTGGACCTCTGTCTGGTGAAATTGCACCATGGGTATAGCTTTCCTCTGTACTTGAAGCAGACATCATCCACTGACCATGTCAGGAGAGGAGGACATGTCCAGACTGATTTTTAGGGTTTTCCACAGAACAAAGGTTTTAACTGGAATCATATTATCTCAGATCAGCATAGCATTGATTTGGAGCTTGGTAAAGTGCTAGGTTCAAATAAGGGTTATTGATTTTTAGTTTAAAACCAAGAGTTTAAAATCTGTATGTGCAAAGTCAAAATTCAATGCCAGCATAAAATTCATCAAAGAATAAAATGCCAAGTGTGTAACATCTGTTTCTCAGCTCATGCAGACAGTTGTGGCCAGAGGTTGTGTAAAACATTCCCCTATCCTCCTAGGAAATTAGTAAGAAGCATTGTCTGCCACTAATTTTCAAATAAGCTACAAAATGAAAGATAATCAGTGTCTGTCAATGATGAGTGTAATTTTGAAGGGCAATTACAATCAGTGACTATTTTCTTCAAGATATTGGTTTGCAAATAGTTGTGGTCTGGCGCACATTCAGGGTAGCGATTTCTGCCTGCTTGCTGGATGTGGTGAGCTCCTCCGGTCCCCTGTGAGCTGCAGCAAAGCTCTCCCATCACTGCAGGGTTTAGTAGCATGACAGGACGTTTCCATAGAGCCTGAGATGCAGTTTTACCATCTGAAATATCTGTGTGGGTGTTTGTCTCTTGGTTCATTGCTTTACCAGTCACTGTGTCTAATTTGGAATTACTTTTGCTTCTACATGTTCTTTCATTCTTACCTTTCTATAAACTCTAGGCTGCAAGGAGAAGCTCCTGAAATCTCCTAATTAAAACTCATGTCCCATGCTAACAGTGTATAATCACTGCATCTGTGCTGCTTCAGTCAGAGTAGAGATTTCCAGATGTTTGCCATGTTTGGATTTCTTCGATCAAGTGTTAATATTATGTTTACTCAACACACAACACAAAAAGCAAGTGTTTTAATTTTTTCAGGCAACAGTTGGAGTTTTTGATGTTTGAGTTTTTAATGACTGGGGGCTTTTTCCTTCTTGTTTTGTTGTCTTCCAAGATGTTTTTTTCATGTTAGTCAGGGTGACCTTAAACTATATAAATTTCCAGCATAACCTGAGTTACAGAAGCTGAATTGTGATAGAATAGTGGGGTGCTGGGGGAGAGAAGAATATTATAATGGAGATATACCACTAGAAAGTTAATGTTTATAAATTTTCCTTATACTTTAATTTTTATGAGGCAAGAATACAGGGGGGAAGTGACACAAACAGATCTCATCTATAGATCACACAATACTGATAAAGTTATTGTCAGTTGTTGTGAATCTGCAAAATTCCTATGAAAACAAATCCATCATTGCATGGCAGCATTTGACACTGGGAACTCATGCAGCAGAAGCTGGTTGGGATTTCACAGCCAACAGCATATGACCTGCATTATTTGACAGCAGCCTCAAGAAAATACCAGTTGCCAGACCCAGCCTTCAAGGATCTGTGTCTGAAGGCTGTCGTAGCAGTGTGTTTACACAGAAATGACTGTGAAATGTGTTGCCATGTCAGTGAGACCAGCTGTCTCCCCTCAATGACTAAGAGAGTCATCTAGGTTGTGTTCCAGAGTGTTTTCCCTGCAAAGCTTTTCACTCTTCCCGGGACTTAGCAGTGATACTTGAGCAGTGCTACTAACATATGTGTGTTTACTAGTCTGACTGTGCAAGGCCAGCTGAAGATTTTTGGTACTATAAGTCTTATTTCTTCAGTGAGTGGGTATCTAAAGCTGTCTGAAAATCAAGCCTACAAATAAAAATAAAAATCACCTAATCTGCAGTCAGTTTTGGAAAATTATTGATATGTAATTCTTCAGCCCCCTGAATCCAGAGGCAGTAAGTTGAGGCCGGCTTGTACACAGTTTAGGTCAGTCTCTGGCTGATTTTACACTTGCATGCTTGTATGCAAGAGAGAATGCTAGCCAGCTCCAGCCTCCTGATTATCTGAAAAATCTCAGTTCAGATAGTCGAAAAAAAGTCTTTCTTAGGATTTCCAGCTGCATTTTTCAAGTGTCCACCTGCTGACCATGATATGTCATGGAGCTATAAATGATTTTAAGTACAGGTGTTTGGATTCAGAGTTTGCTTGCTGTGAGGCAAATGCCAGCTGTGTCTTGCACAACGCAGAAAATGAAAGATGCACACTAACAAAATCCTTTTAAGGCGGTTGGCCGGGAACTTTCTTATTGGAATGCATGCTCTACTTCTCTGTGATGTAGTTCTGAATGCTTGCTAAGGATAACAGTAAGTCTTCACATTACATGGATGTTGTGAAATGCAGCACTGTGTATGAATGCCATCATCAGTTGCTCTGATGAGTGACATAAAATCCCATTGTATAAATGAAAGAAGTTAAATAGGGATTTAGATACAAATGACATATTTCGAATGAGGAAGCCAAAGTAAAGCAATTAATTTCTGATCATGTAATAAGTGCTAGAGATTTTAGGCAGTGCTCATAACAGGAATTTGTGATATGGTGGAATAATGAGAAAAGACATTGAAATGCCTAAGATTATGTCACATCAGCTTCTCACAAGAAAAATGAATTAAATGTGTGTTCTTGGCTTTAACTTTGATATAGAAAAATTCCTCTTTTTTCTAAATTATTTATAAACCAGCAAAGTAAACAAAACTCTTAAACGTGTTCTAATTTCCTTTCCCTGCTATATTTTCTATTTCTACTGAAACATGCAGATATGTTTAATATATGCAGATATGTTTGTGAGTGGGGAGTAGTGTTCAAAATCCTCCTCTAATAGGCATTCTGCTCTCAGAAGCCACTGAGAATCACACCAGTGCCCACATAATTCTCCTGGGTCCCAGGAACATCAAATACTTGTGATCTCTCATGCTTGCTTTCCTCTATCTACCACCTTCATGCCTCTGAAGGAAAAAAGAAATCCATACAGATTCCAGGCCAGGGTGCAGGGAATGTTTACATGTTAGGGGTTCCAAGCTCATTCTGGAAGCACAGAGTATTCTTATGTTCACAAAAATGCTTGATGCTTACAGTAGGTTTAATTTTAATGAAGGTTGCTGTGATTTCTTGGGCAGATTTCTGTGTACCCTCATCCACCCTGTATCCAATAGGAAAGGAAAACATTATGGATCATATTCAAAAATAATGCATAACAAATACTCCTGTATACTGTGCTTGATCTTATTACTTTTACCTTCTATTTTTTCAGCTATGGAATAATAAATGTTTATGTCTGAAGCTGCAGTATTCATTGGCAGAGCTCAAACACTTGCAATCATAAAACAGAGAGAAAATACAAAAAATGTATCCTGTTCATAGTGAAATAGGCAGATGCCTAGGCTTTTTTCCCCCTAGGCATCCTGGATGAAAAATTGCATTTAGAAGGGATTATGAAGAGGTTAAACATCTTACTTTGCAGGTGTCTTAAAGACCAACCTTTCTAGTCATGGTCCATTTCGTCAAAGGAAGAACAGATGCGTGTTTGAAAACACAAAGAAGATGGAGGCTGGTGTTATGCAAGGACCAGAGGCAGTAATGAATCTCAAGGAGTGAATAAAAGATAAGAAGTGAAGGGCCTTGATTATTACTTTTGCACAGAAACAACTGAATATTTCAAGTTTATTTGATTATCCTGTCATCAGTGAACTTGCTGAGGAGGCATATAATCTGGTGTAATACTGCAAATTGACTCAGGAGAAACTTCTGCATAAAATTTTCTCCTTGTGTTTCTGCACTGGTCTTACTCCACAGAAAAGCCTTCCCACCACCAAGGTCTTATCACAACAATTCCCTTGGTCTGTATCATGTCTTGGGATATCAGCTTTCTCAGAGTTTCTTTCAAAATGATGAAAATCTGAAGTGGAGAACGAATCTGAGTAGACATATAAGTGCAGCAGCTTTCTCCCGGTTTCCTAGCACTAATCCAAGTTTCAATTCTATGCTTGCCTTCAGCACTGCTGTTTTTTTCCCTTTCCCTATAAACAGCTCTTAGAATGTATCCATAATTTACTCAAGTCCTGTCCTCAAGTTACTCTTGCACTAAACTTTCCGATGTGTCTTCCACTTCATCTCCTATCCCATGTTATTCATGTCCTATCTGAAATTATTTCATGAACTAATTACATGCAAGGCCACAAAAGGATGGAACTATGTTCTGTTGCTTATTTTCTAGAGAAATTACAGAAATGGACTGAGGAAAGTGAATATCTTTGAGATCAGGCACAATGTCTCATTAATCTTGGGTGTGGAAGAACCAGATAAACTTCAGTGTGTACTTTCTATTATCAAACTATGTAGGTTTATTCTTTCCTGAAAAGATTCTAGTAACAGAAAATAGCAAAACTGCATTCATAAATTATAAAAATATGTTACAAAACCCCTATCAGCTTATAGCTGAAAATTTATAAGGAGTAAAAATATTGTTTTATTCTCTAAACATTTTGTAAAGATTTGGTTATATGTTTAGGATAAGAAAAATCGGTATTAGTGTAACTTGCAAGTAGATGTCATTTTTCTTCTTCAAGATTGTTGAAGTATGATAAAATTGATAATATGTAAAAAAAATTAAAAAATTAATCACAGTCATGTGCTAATGGTGAAAAAGAAGAAATGTATGGACTGCTATACATCCCTTTAATTGCATTTCTTGATTTTTTTTAATAATTATCTCTGAAGTTATTTGTTTTATGTATATTTATCTTGGATTGACAGATGAAGATGTCTACCAAATGTCTATAGGGACAACAGAGGCTCTTAATTTTTTACTCAAAATGATGGACAAAATTGTGTCCAACTAAAATAATATAGATCTTGGTTTTGATGCAAAACAAAGCAGTCTCTGGTCTCTAAAGTTTGTGTTATTAGATTTGGAAAGTCAATTTACAGTTGCTGACAAAAAAAAAGGTTTTAGGCTCATAATTTTATTGTGTGATATTATAACTACATATGCCACATATATGATTCTACATAGTAATAGAATGACTCCACAAAAATACAGTAACATTTGAATTTCTAGGCTAAGCTATTCCAGACATAAATATTTCAAAGATAAAAGATAACACTTTTTTCATAATGAAAGAAAAGAAGCATATGCTTCTTGAAAATGACTTGTTTGATTTCCCAAACAACAGAAAACACATAAAAGAAATGTAAACAGATTTTATTTTGTAACAGTTACATTATGGATATGTATGTGTGAAAGAAATATATGGAAAACCGAATATGTCAGGAAGAAATGAATTAAGATGACAAATGTGCTAAAAGTGAATCCTGGTTTTTAACTTATTTTTCTTCATATGAGTTTATACATTCACCTTCTTCTCTACAAATACTTGGGTAAGACATAATGATTCATAGGCACTACAGATATGCATTTTATATTTTCATTTCCCTGTCATGTTGTATTGTATCATTTTCTGACTTCAGAGAATAGCCAAACCCTTTGATTAGACCCCTTTGGGGCCGCTGTCCAAAGTACTGGCAAATCTTACATGTGTACTTACATATACTTCACTGTCAAATTCATTATTATTTTAGTCAGGACTGAACTATTATTGTAAGCTAGTATTGTAAGGAAAAGTAGAAATAAGAGATATGAAAGACAGAATTATTTACTTGTTAGGATCATGGGTCAGCAGTTAAGTCATTGCCATTCTGGTTCTTATTAAAGCACTTACAGAGTCATACTTCAAAATGGTTCACAGTCCCACCTTGACAAGGCTATGGGGAAATTATTAGAGGTCTTAGATGGGTTTAATATGCAGTGAGGGCAAGGTCTTCTCAAAGCTTAAGCTGAAAGGTTTACAAAGGTGTTGCTTTACAACTGATCTGGAGATATGTAGCATTTTAAAATCATATCCAGAAGAATTTCAAATCAGATAAATCCTCCCATGTACTTCAGCCATTCCTAAACTTGTCTTCCTTCTCTTGCTTCTTCCATCTCCCAGCCCAGACCAAACTATATTGTGACTCAGATTTCAGGAAGGTATTAAGACAGGTTATACTTCTGTCATTATATATTTCTGGCAACCTATTTGTGAAAGAAGGCTAAATAAGTTCAATAATCATGTAATAATGGAAATGAAGGTAAGGAACTCTCATGTGCATGCAGTTTAGGGCCAGGAAGCGTCCTAAGGATAAAGGTTTTCCTGACCTTGGAAGCTCAATTTAATAAAAGAAGGGTGTGTAAAATCTACTATAAGTCTGAATACAGGCTAGAATTAATGAAATTTACTCAAGAGTAAGAGTATCTGTTATCATGATTGCTCCAGAATAGCTGTTCTCTGCCAAATCCTATTCCATATCTGAAAAATAGTACTGCCAACATGCAGCTTCTTAAATGTCAAATGTTGGTGATCATTCAGGACTAACAAACTGACTTGAAGTGAACTTTTCAACACTGTATGTTAGTGCACCATTTTAAAATCAATGTGGTTCATTGTAGAGATTCCTAATTTAAACAAGTGTACCAAAAAAAGTAATTATACCTTAAAATAAATTCTAAATCCTAACAAGGTGTAAATGTAGAACTGTAGAAACACAACATTTGGAGGTGTTATAATTTAACTTTAGGAAATAAGTCAAACCATCTTAAAGCTATATGTAGAAAGTTAATTATGGGGGGTTTTTTAGATTTCATTATTTTGATGTTTGCCTTCAGATCTATCCCCCATGACTTTTAAATAGCCCATAGAGGGGGATGGCAGTCAGACTCTGGGCCAAGAGCATCAGTGATACAAAACAGAGCCAGAAAACCTGGACCATCAAGAAGCTGGACAGATATATTCATAAATCTTACCAGATACTAACAGGGCACCTGGAACTCTGTATGCTTTCCCCTTGTAGGAGATGGGCAGAGGAGATTAGTACTCAAGGCAGATAAGCTGTCAACAGAGAAATATCAAAAGACAAGAGCTGTTTTTTACTGCAGTATGTTTTACAATTATATCACTTTTTCTAGAAAACTGTTTCTAGGTGTGAAACAGGGGGTTAAGAAACTCTTGTTAGAGTAGGCCACCTGTACATTCTAATACCAAGCACGTTCATGGCTTTGGTGCAGTAGATATTTATCCACAAGCAAAATTCTGATGGAAATCAGACCTTAATTTTGCAGAAATGGTGGAAAAAAAGACAGAAGTTTAGAAACATGAGTCTTTTGTGGTATTGAACATACAGGGTTTAAGAGATATTGAAAAAGTGAAATAAAATTAACACAATTTCAAGATAAATTCTGACCCTTTCTATGTGGATTAATAATGTACCACTATAATGTACTAATATCTCAAATGGCCATCCACTTGGTGGCAATTGTAAATTCTTTACTTAGTTGTTCAAAGTGCTCCTGTTTGTTCTACTTTTTACTTCACATTGTAAATCAATTCCCTGAAAAAAACCTGATTGTTAGAAATACCACAGTTCTTATATGAGTTTTCTTGCTTATTTGTTTAGTGAGCTTGAACAGGTCACTAATGTTCTCAAGAGATTAGTCTATAGAGCAAACTGGTATTGTAGTGCACAGATATACCTCTTTTCTTAAAAGAGTTAACTCAGGTGTGAAGAAGGGTCTGCGCATGGGAGTCCAGTGCTCTTCTGTGTGAACTGATTCACCCTACAAGAGACTTAAGCTTACCCTCAGTGATCTCCACCCATTATTACAGGAAAAGCTTGCTTTATCTTTTGACTATACACTTGAGTTAGGTACATGTTCACTGTACTGACATCCCTATATTTTTTAATCTTATCATGTCAATATTGTAACTATCTATATTTCAGTACATAAAATATCTCTTCACCTGGGAAGCCTTGAGATTGCCACACATGCCCACACACTCCTTTTGTAGAAAACTCATTATTAGAAAACAAAATATCCAAACCTCAACAAACATTTCACACACAGTGTCATTTCTGCAGGAATGTATGCTTCCAACACTGCAACTTAGACTTTCATCACTATTAGCAAGTTATTTCCCCAAGTTATTTCCTACATGCATAGCATGCCCAGGACCCCTGCTGAACCTGCTAGTGTGTAGGCATACTGCAGCTTCCTTAGTTTCTTCATCCAGAGAATTGGACTGATAATGCACAGCTACCACAGAGGGTACACAAACAAGACCATGCTGTAAAACAGAGGGGAACAGCAGACATGCTTTCTTATTTCTCTGGTTGTTTAGGAGTACTTGGTACTCATCCCACGGCAAATTATGTATTTTACATTTGGGAACATTTCCAACAGATTAGGACAAAGTTTTTTCAGTACTCAAATTATGTCCTTTCTGTATTCCATTCTTTTTCCTTTGTACTGTAACTCTCAGTCTCCTGCACATCTGAAAGTACTTCATCATCTCCACAAATAAGGCAGCATTTTTTACCTTTTCTATACTACCCTACCTGAAAAGTCTGTATCTTTTGAAGTTGTCACAATGTTTTCTTTATGAGCTTTATAATCAAGAATGTTGTCACTGCTTATTAGAGCTTATGATTTATAGAAAAATGTGATACTAGAATAAGCCTTTTTTAATATTTATTGTGTGATTTTATGCTTTATTGCCTTGAGACTTGAAGGTAACACTTGGATGTGCAACTTAATACCAAATCATACTAGTAACTGCGAAACTATCTATTCATCAGTCTTGTCTGGAAAATTTCATATGTTATAGTCTTTTATACTACTTAGTCACTAAAAATGCATACACCATAAAAGACACAGGCAGAGGGCCTGGGTGCAGGATAATCAATTGTCCTGGAGTAGAGTGGGACCAAGAATTGGTTTGAAAGTTTGCAGGTCAAGCAAATCATATGTAAAATAATACCAATCTTTCTCTAAGAAAATCGCATATTATTGATTTAAGATAAATGTCTTTCTGAAGGGAGTTTTATCCAGATACATGTCCAAGGGCACCATATTAAAAACATCAGAAAAATATATTCATTTTTTTTTTAAAATTGTTTTCAATTCCTCTGTTTTTTTGGCTGAAATATCTGAAATTCAAATGGGATTAGAATTTGCAGTCAACCTGAAAATGTGCCTTTCTCTGTTTAAAAATGAATATGTATTATAACAAGAACAACAATATATCTGGAAAAAAACCCCCAGACTCAATACACAAAAAACTCCCACACAAGTATATTTCTAAATTCATTGACAAGTATATGTAGACCATGACTGCAATACAGCCAAGCCTCAAAGTACATACCCTTCTTTATTTTAGGTCTTCTTTCCATTTACCTTACTTAGTGACAGATTTAATATTAGCCCAGACAACTTCATATGGTAGGAATGGTAGCACTACAAACTTTTAGCAAGATAATGAGCAAATAAAAAAAAAATAATTGTCACTTCTGGATCGATGAAGACTCTCCTAAGAGTACAAATGAGTATTTTTACAGGATTCTATGTTTATTGATACCTACCCCATATTCATTCTGTCCTGTTTTTCTTCTCTCATGGATAGTTTCACAGGAATCTGATGTGACTGAGAGAAACAACTGCTTTGCTCAAAGCACCAGAGGAGTCCTGATTCCTTGCTGTTACAGGGGTGGTCCTGTGGAGCTGTTATACTTACATCCCAAATTAATCATAAGCCAAGTGGAATAATGTAATTCTTCCTTCTCAAACATTTTTATTAAACCTTGGGATGTGAGACCTTGTATTTAAAGCCTTAGTAGAATTCAGATCGTTCTGAACGATAACTCTTTCTCCTCTCTGATCATGACTTCCTGCAGTATTCAGAAATCATGAATACCTGATTTTCAAGAAAGATGTCAAGGACCCCCAAAATATATCTCAGACATATATAATGAAATATTTTATTATTTATTTTTTAAGTGTAAACCTTTCATTTTTTATGAGTTTTTAAACAGATATTTACCTCTGACTTTCCAGGTGTTTCTTCCTTATTCAAAATAGATCCTCTCCCACTAATGCAGTGGTAAAATTAGTTTTGAAAACAAAAAATGTGATCTTGAGAAATTTCGAGTATGAAAGACACAAGGAGCACTATATGCAAAAATAAGCCTCTCTTAAGAAATCTGGCATGAAACTAATTTCTTCATATTGCTATTTTTTATCAAAATGGTCTTCAGAAAGACATCTTCCTTGTGTGTACTGAAAATTTTTATTTACATAACCAATTATAGCATCAGTCAGTCAGAGGAAGCTTTTGTTTCATAGCATGGCTCTAAATTATATGCTAGTTTCTGCAGCAGCACACCAACAGAAGCAGGATTTATACTAGAAAAACAGAGGTAACAAAAGGAGAATATTAAGAGCACGTCTAAATCATCAGCTACTCTGGGTGGTTGGTTTTTCTGTGGGGGAAGAGCCCAGAGGGTCTGGAAGAATCTTTAACCTCCATGACTATTGCATAAGAGATATACAGATATATATGTTCTGATTTGTTTCTAAAGGCATATGCTAATTCCCCACAATATGCTCTTTTTCTTTAGCAAACTAAAAATTGGTGAGCAGAGTAGAAGAGAAAAAATCAGGAGAGGGCTGGAGGGTGGAGACAATCTTAGCTGTACAGTTAGAACTTAGTTAAATCTATTTGTATTCTTCTTTGTATAAAAATGTGTGGAAAGTGGGTAAAATCTTACAGAAACATCCACTCTGGAGGAAATTTGCTTTTTTGGTTTGAGGTAAAAATCTGAAAAGAAAAGCTGTCCAGAACAAAGGTTTCTTAACCTTCTTAAACATGTGTATATAAAACCACACATTCTTATATGTGTGTATAAAAATACACACCACAACTATATATGCAAAATATATAAATACATACATACATGTAAGATATATCATGGGAAAAACAAATTTGTTTAAATTGTTATGAACAGCACCCTATATTCCCTTGTGTTTATACACAGTCCTGCAACTTAGTTATAAGTATTAAGGTGACTTATTGCTGGGCTATACCTTCTCCTGGAAGCTCCAAATTTTTGTTAACTTTATTCAGAGATGTTGTATATATTTTAAAAATGAGTACCTAATTACCCATACCCTCAGCTTGAGTTTCTTTTTGTCTAATAATTGATCAGGGCTTGAGGTTTTTTGGTGTGTGATTTTTGGTTTTGGTTTTTTTCCCCCCCTTGGTTCTCTAGGCATTGGTTTTAAACTTAGAAAAGAAGTAAGAAAACAACATATAAGAGACAAAATTTGTGCAGATATTGATTAATGACTAAGTAAGTGGCAAGTACTTATTTCATCTAGTTGTTAGCATGCTGTTTTTCAATTATTCTGAGTGAAGTGGGCACCATACAGTAGCAAACCAACTCTTTGCAGCACATCCTGAAGGAAGTTTCTCTAGAGAGAGACCTTATCAAACACCGTACAAGGGCTGACTGCATTGCTGCACTGGTAGGGTTTGCATTGTTCAGTAGAACAGTTTGAATTGTGTGATAAACCCTGTCTGTTTGAAGAAAAACTTGTAATACAGCCAAATGAGAAGTTTTACACAACTGAGAAAAAAAGAATGGAAAGCATACAAACGGAGCAGGAAAATAGGTGTCTTGGAAAAGGATCTCAAAGAAGATGATGCAGGGATTCACATTGGATAGACTGCTCAGTTGGTGCTGCCATTGTAATGCTGGGTCCAAAAGGCCTAATGAAATCATTAGATAAAGACAGATAAAAAGTGAATAGAAGGAAAGAAGTGATTTTGCTCCTGTACAGGGAAGGCATGCAGGATTTTTGTCCAACATTTATAAAAAGGTTGTTGAAAATCTGAAGAGATGCCAAAGAGAGATGTGAGAATGGGTTCAGAGGTACAGGAAGTCCCTTTCAGGAAGGTACTTTGTTTAAGTTACTAAAAGGGAGTCTGAGTAGTGAGTTTAATGATGGACATGAGCACCTCTAAAGGGAAGAAAACCTGGAAAGTAAGGGGCTCTCTAATATGGGAGAGAGAGGACCTGCAAGGACTAGTATCTGCAGATTAAGCCCAGGACAAAGGAAACACATCATTTTAAACAGCAGCTATGGTTAATCACTGGACAAATGGTGAAGGGGTATAGATTTCCCATGACCTAAGGTCTTCATATCCACAAAGGGAGCCTTGAGTCAACCTGAAACCTGCCAGGAGCAGACCCTGCATAAGTCAGAAGTTCATTAAGCTTGTTGCAGAAAGTAAGGGCAGAAAAGGAAACCACAGTCTGCATTTCTGCTTTTGCCAATCTCAACTAACCCAAACTCTAGACACCACTGTGGGTTTAGGAAGCATGGCAAGAGCCTGGCATAGGTGAGCTGGGAGTACTGCAGGTTTAGATACCTACTTCTGTCATAAAGTTTTGGTGCCCTGAGCAGAAGGAGGGGACAAAATACATGGAGAAATGCAGAGATAACAGCCTGAAAGGGAGTGTGGGCAGTGCCAGCCCTCGGTTCCTGCACTGACAGCCCAGTAAGACTACAGAACCCTGCTATGTGTCATTTTTTTCTATGAGTCATTGTCACATGCATGCTCATATATATGTATATACTCTCACATTCACCAAAATAGCCACAAAGCTATTTATTATTCATGAAAAGTCCAATTTCAGAGTCATTGCTTCTACCTTTAGTTCTGGTCTAAATTGCTTTCCTTTACTAATAAGCCAGTCAAAATTTTCATAAAAATTATTTCTAAATATGTTTGCATGTGTATCCTAAACTAATTTTCCCTAAATATGCATATAGATTATACAGATCAATTTAATTTGACTATGGAATAATTTTTCTTCATTTTTTCCTTGCTGAATGGAAGTATTTCTGCTTAATCAAATGTTGCATGTTGGAGTAGTCATAATTAGAGAAGGAAAAAGAAATATCCAAAGCTCTGATATATTGGTGGCATTCCCTGCCTTCACTTTGGAAAGCAGAATATCGAAAAAATTAATCTGAGACCTCTTGTACTTCAATAAAATTTCTTCTTGTAGAAGGTAATATATATTTTGATCACACTTTTTCTTTTTCTCTGAACTTCTGTTAACCAATTTCAAGTTGGATAGAAGCATATTTCTAGCAAATATAACTATTTATGGGAAGGAAAGGGAAAAGTCTCCTGTTTCTAGCTGGAAGATTCTTTCCTCTGAATATTGCATTAGAAATATAAAGAGATGTGACTGAAAGTCCAGCATTAGAACTTTAGATATAGATAATTTTTTCCCAACAATTTTTCTTTTTGCTTTCTTTTTTTCTTTTTTTTTTCCTGTGAGTTCTGTATGAAATATGTAGAGAGAAGGTCCCACACAGTCCCAGATTTTATTTTTTCTTAGAAAAACCTTCAGTAACTATAATTTATGAAAAACTGCTGTTAATGAGACTGGTACATATCCTACAAGTTAAGAATATGATTAAGCCACTCTTCTTTGATATTCAGATTCTACAAATTTAGTTTAGTGCCATTAAATCCTGAAAATACATTCTCTGCATAAATCTCCTCTGAAAAAAATATTTTACCACAAGCGCTTGTATATGTCTTCATGTAGAAGGTGTTTTCATGCCTTCATGGACTTACTGCGTTTTGGAAGACCTTGCCAGGCACTCTGGATTAACACTTCAGCTGTCTGTGTTGCTTAATCTTTGCTGTTTTTTTGACTCTTAGTACCTAAATGCATTTCACTTTAGTACTTGTGTCAAAATAACTGATAGAGTCAACCCAACATTCTTAATATTCTCAGAGATCATGGTTGTGACAACCATGATGACTGCTCAGCAAAATGACGGGTGAATTCGTTAATTCATTCATCAGTGTGAAAAATTTTCAGGTGGGGAAAGGCAGTAGATCTAGTGGATAAAAAAGTCCCTCCCAAAAATGTCTTGAAGAGATAGGAAGGCTGGGAATTCAGGGGAGCCCATGGATGATCTTTTTTTTTTTTCCCCCAGGATAGCTGAATAAGCACAAGCAGCAGTCAGGCTGCACAATACTCTAGTTATCTGCATGTATTATCACATTTAAGGACTAAAACAAATTTTCATTCCCTAATAGGGCTGTTGGATAGAAAATTATATCCACTTGGGGTCCTATCTTTTTGCAATTGAATAATAATTGTAAAGTTTACATTAGTAGTACCTCAACAAAACTAGATAGGTCCTCAGGGAAGCTGTGGTGAATTTTAAGTTTGGGATTTTTTTGTTTGTCTTCTTTTTCATCAGTTTGAATTTCTTAAAAAAGTTGACTAGAAACCACCTGGTCAACCCAAAGACTCACAAATACCTAGTAATGAATATGTATTATCCATCCTTGATTAGTAGCAGAGGCTCTGAAAATATAGCCTTCACCACCTTCTTAAACTTCTGGTAAGATATTTAGACATAAATTAGTTTATCTCTGATCAAGTCTCTGGCACTTGTCAAAATGGCAGATCCGTGGCTCCAAACAAAATGACAGTATCCCAATCAATATGGGAAGATAGCAATATTACATGAACATAAGTAATTTCAGAGTGATTAGTTCCTCCCTAAAAATTCATGCGCTTGCATTAGATTCAGAATGTGCCATTATTTCTTAATCTGATGTTAAATAAAAGGAAAGTCCAGATAACTTCCACATACAAGAATATATTGTCTTTTTCTTTGCTTTCCTGCCCAAAAGATGAAACAGGAGAAATACTGTCTTTTTGGAGTAATATTCATTGATTTTGCCTGTCTGCAGTACTTACAGTGGTGTCTTTATAAAATAAGTGCTTCCTTGCAATGACAAAGAGGCCATTTCATAGAGGGCATTTCATAAAAGTGTTGGGTGAGATGATAAAAGAATTGCAACAAGCAAGTTGTGCTTTACATTCTCTGAAAAGTTGTACAATGATGTATTTTCACTTATTTTGCTGAGCAAATAGTGAGTTACTCACTTTTATCTGTAATATCTTCTAACAAGCCTTCCTAGCTGTGTAGTTATGTGCAATAATATCCAGGACAGTAAAGATCTTCAAATTCAAAAGGGGAGCTTGTGTTATAAAATAAAGATGTTCCTTTACTTGAGATCTGAAAATCATTGCCTTCAGACAGGTGTATTTTCTGTATTAATCTGGTCCATGCGTTATGTTACATATCAGTAGGGCTAAATTCTAAATCTGAAAAAAAAATAAATTAAGAATTAAAGATACTCGGATACATTCTTTTCAAAAAGAAATATTAAAATATATTCTTACATCTTCCAGAAAAGCAATTTCAGTCAAGCAAATGTGCATTTATGCAAGATTGATTAGTGTTATAAGAAAAAAAAAAGGAAACAACAATAGATAAGCAAGAACCCTGATGCTGCAGTAGATATAAGAGCAGACTAATCAAAGCTTTGTTAGCTGATTAAGAATAAGCTGGTTTTGAACTAGAGGTCGTTACCTTTCTCTTGTGTTTTTTGCTTTATCAAACCAACGGTCTTCACGTAATTCAAAGGGATGGGGTGGAGGAAAGAGTTGAATAATAATTATTTTTGCAGAAAAGTAAAAGAAGATGGTGGCAAAATAGGGAAACTAAGTAACAACAAACTAAAGGAAATTCAGTAGCTTTTCTCAATAACTTCTTATTGTGAAAACATCTTATGTTAACCTAACAAATATATGTTTGCATTAATTTATATTTTTTCCTTCTGTTTTTGTTTTCCATTTCCAATAGTATTTTGATTCCTGATAATGAAATAGCAATTGATAAATAAGCTCTTCACAGGGATAACATTTAAATTTAAAGACAGAATAAATATTACTTGAAGCTTCTCAAAGTCAAAAGCATTTCCAAATGACTGATATTCACTGAGAAGAGGATCAGAAACAAGATGTTCTCTGGCCTTGAATATTTGCCTAAAAACGACAACAAAATCAACAGTCTCTACTATAAATCAAATGTTTTCTGCTTCACAACAAAAAGGAATAAATAAGCAATAACCAATGTGATTTTCTTCTATTTTTATCAGAACAAGCTGCTTCCTTTCATGATGAACTATGGAATAAAATGCCAGTATTGCAGCCTTCCAAAAAGGCTTGTAATGCTGTATAAAAAGAAAATGGTATACTACAATGATTGATTGCTAGTAGCAATTTTCCTAGCAGTAGAATGAGAGAAAATCTTTAGTGCAAGCACTTCATAATAATAATCCCTTCTTACTCCTATACCTTTTAGACCAAAAGGGGAAAAAAATGAAGTGGTGCTATGAGAATGTCAGAGTGGGAAAAGAGAAGATTTGGACAAAGAAAGTAAGGAAATTAGTTTTCTGAAAGACAGACACTTAAAAAAAATGTAAAATGATCTAGCCACTTGGTCTAAGACTAAAACATATTTAGGAATGCTGAAGTATCTAAGACAAGCCTATAAGAGTGAATGTCTGTAATTTCTACCTGCACACATCTTTTTCCTCTGTTAAAAGTGTGATTGATTACAGGAACTCCAAATGAGATATATTTGTATTTCCACTAATATGTGATTCTCAAATGGAGGAAAAGTATATTCCCAGAGTGCTTGAAAATCTGCCACATGGACAAAAGCTTTGAAATTCTTTGAAAGTCTTGGTCTGGTTCTCTAGGGAAGCCAGGATTCAAAATCCCTTTGGTGATGAGGTTACAAATGATGAGGTACCTGGCATCCGTTCAGATCAAGGGAAATACAAGAACATGTGGGCCTAATATCGTGGGATTCAAAGGAGCAGCTCTGTGAGTATCCACCTGGGGTACACAATATGTTTGTTACATAAGATAATTACATGAAAAGAGAACATTAAAAGAACATGATTAAAGTTGCAAAGTAAAAATCAAGGCTATTAGTTTCTCTACAATTTTGTGATTGGGCTCATGACTCTGCTATAGATGTAGATGCTTATATTTTTTATAGTCCCTTTGTCAACACAGGAAAGATTTAAAGGTACAGTCTAAAGGACACAGACTGAAGCTCCCTTTAAGGCAGAAAATCAAAATTAATTAGGACATCATATATTAACTCTTAAAAATGTTACTTTGTGGGAGAAGTAGCTAGAGAGAGAACACTTACTGGGTGAATAAGCAGAATTCTACTGTTCTGCATAATTCTCGTAGTGTTCTTCAGAGGATGCGCATCATCTCCAGCATAAACTGTGGGGTTGGTACTACCTGTGGAGCTATGTACATGAGGTCCATATGACAAGAACGTAGCCAAGTGTCCTTGAAATGAAAAGTCCTCAAAGGTGGATATACAAAGAAAAGCTGAAAACTCAGTGAATTTGAAGTTACCAGCAGGTAAAAAATTGTTAGGCTTCAGCACTAGCCAGTCAAGTGAAAAAAAATTACTTTATTTGTTACTCTTTGTTACATAGATTTGAAACTGAGACACTAAATGACTTGTCCTTGGTCTTATTGGGAATTCAGACCAAAAGGGATTGAGATGTCTGTCTAGCCTGTTTGGCCTCCTAGACAGCTTGTTCCCCTTTCCACTGGATATACTATCTGATTCTTCTCTGAAGTTAGACACGTCAGTCAACAGTGAAGCATTTAAATATAGGTTACCATTTTCTCTTCATTTTTTTCATGTGTTTTCTCATTGCACACTTTCTATCATTTGTCCTATGCACCTAATCTATCAAAAATCTGAAGCCACAGTCAGTGCTTAAGCTGTTTGCAAGTCACTGAAAGAATAGTGTTGAGTGGAGAAGTCATAATTTCACAGAGGTGAATTCATACAAACATGTAGATTTTTCCTGGAATGAAACTGAACCTGCACCATAAACTCCCACTGTAGCTGATTATTTCTAGCTTTCAGAGCAATTTTAAAATCATGTTAATTTCTATTAGAATTGGAAGTAATGAAGTCTCAAAAAGCCAAATTTTCAAGTCAGGTGAAAATATTATGAAAGTGGATGGTTTGTGTTTTGTGAGTTTTTCCCAAATGATTTCCTGGTTATTTTCTTGTTTTCCATCAGTGAGATACTAATTTACTCCATTGAGAAATTAAACACAAAACTCAAGGAGTTAAATCCTGGCTTGGTTGAAGACAATGGGACTTTTATTCCTGAAATGAATGTTGCAGTGACCCAACTCTTCCTCCCTAATTAATTGCATTAACACTTGGCGGGGCAGGGGTGGGGGGGGGGGGAGGCGGAAATAGGAAGTTTTGCCTTTGCCCACCCGAACAAATTGGAAAGTTATATGTTTAAATATGGTTGTTCCTATGAAGTACTGAAAAACTATTTTGGAAACTTTCCCGTCAAAGCAGCTATGTCCTTTTAGCTTGAATCTGACTAAGGACCCTGTTTTTAATTCCCATTGCAAGAACTACTGAATATAAAGCCATTAAAAGGAGCTTTTAAGATCATTTGAGAAGACCACATTTTTAAGTTTTAAGGCATTACGTTTTTGGTAAAAATATTGTATTTTTAAACTGAAGTCAATCTATAAAACATTTTGAAAGTCAATTATAAAATTCTCTTCAGTCCTTGAGTCTTAACAAATACTTCTTAGTAATTTTTATGTATTCCTCTATCACTGCTTTATTTTCTGTTTTGCTTTGTCATGAGAGTTACATAAAATATTTTAAGCATATAAACAGATAAACAAACCCCAAATAAATATATAATTACAAATAAAATAAATATTTATATCTCCTTGTTCTGACACAGGTAAAAAAATTATATGGTAGTGGAAAGCAAGATTTTACAAGGAAATGTTTTATAAAAACAAAAAAAAAAACCTAAAAAAAATATGGAACAATAATAGAATTTTTTAAGCATATTGGGATTTTGTTATCATTAAATGAAGAATGGATCTCTTTAGTCACTAAGGAAACAGGTGTATTCTGTGTACTGGTAATACCAGTTCACATATGAACTTCAGAGTTTATTCTATCTAGACTCTGCTGCATCATTCACTCAAAGGGAATGACTGTATGAATCAAATCACAAGTTATTGGATTCAGTAGAACTGCAGGGCTAAATACCAGGACCAAGCTGAGATAAGAAGTCAGGATGAGTGTTCATCTAAAGCCTTTCTATAACTAATTTTCAATAAACTGATATTTTACTTTAAAATTTTCTTATTCCAAGAAAACCAAGTAAACAGTGCTGTGAGAATATGGAGCTGATCTGTTAGTAACATAAGTTATCCTTTGGTGATATTTAAGAATTTGGTGTTCCAACAGGAATAGCTAGACACAAAATTTTGCATATCCTTGACTTGTTGTCCTATGCAAATGAAATTAAATAACCTTAGTGGCTAAAGCAAGACCGAAAAGGACAGAAAAATGCTTTCTCTTTAGTGATGGCAAAATAAAAAAACATATTGATAATACGGAAATGACAAAAAGAATATCCCATTGAGGTACTATCAACTATGAAGCTCTTCTTCCAGAAGACTGACTCCAGGAAATTAGAAAAACAGTCAAAATGCTGTTGGTTCCTATTTCATTACTTTGCTTCATACATATCAATTATAAACATTAGCCCTTTGTCAGGGCTAACTCACTTGAAAAACAGTTCTGTTCTCACATTTGATTTCCAAACACCTGAAAAACTGACATCCATGAGGCTATAAATATGGAAAAATATGGATGTAAATCCATCACCTTTTTATTTGTAGAAAACATTAAATAAAACTAATAATAATAAGAAAAAATAACCTAGTAGAAATTCCATTCTTTGCTGGAAACCTACTCCAATATATATATTTATTGTTGCAGTAGTAAAAAGAGAACTTTAAAGCAACAGAAGAGTATATGTTTGCCAGACAAAAATATTTCTCAAATTTCACTGTGCTGTCATAGGCACTCAAGAAGTGTTTTATTTTTTTACAAAACCCTCTTTTTGTAATTCTATTTGACTTTTTCTGGTTATCCTTCTCAGAAATCAGAAAGATGTATGCAAAATTAATCCCAAAGAGTAGTTACTTTACTTTTTCATGAGTCTGTATTTTCTGATAATGAATACCTATGTGGTTATTTCACATTTAAAGTAGTTCTCTAATGGTTCTCCTTTATTACTTTATAATGTTTAGGTCAGCAGTTTTCACATGTGATTGCCTTACATCTTCTGAAGCAAAGACTAATTCCTAGCTAGTTTCTCATCTGGATAGCTACATAGAGCTATCCAGAAAAAAGGAAAATTCTGTTAATGTTGTTGTTTTGTTTTGTTGTTTGTTTTTGTTTTGTTTTTGTTTTGTTTTTTTTTTTTTGAAAGCTGGCCACTGGAGCTGTTGAAAAATTTTAATTTGAAGCAATCTGTCTTCAAACATATTTTTTTCAAGGGCAGGAGTCTCTGCAACTACCTCAGATAGGTAGATTAGGTAATTCAGAACGTTGAATTAACTTAAATATCACATGAAATGTTTAACCACTAGTCCAGGAGATCATGTGTCTCTTACAGATCTTACATTAGTTATACCTGTTATTTGAAAAAATATCCTAGTTGCCTCAAGTGACCTCAATATCTGGCACCAGAAAACTACCTCAATCAATGCTGGGTTTTTTTCTATTTTAATCAATAAAAATTTTTGGATTTCATGTTTTAATTTCTTCACAGAAATTTTTCATAATCAATGTAGTAAACCAGGAAAAAAAATAGAAATATGTCATAATATTACCACAATATTATGGTGTGACAATGTTTCTATATTAAGGATAATTCTTCTGAAACTTATGCTTGGAAAAAAAAAAGTCAGCTGAAAGGAGATCTAAGAAATCATGCAGTTGTGAAAGGTACTGTAAGTATAGATAAAAATTAAATATTCATTATTTTTCTTTAACTGAGTGTTATAGTTGGATACCAGACTGCAGACTGTAAACAAAAGGAAGCCATTCTTTTACCAGAAGAGAGACAATTTTAAAAGGAATTTTTTAGATAGCAGTGTAAGCTAACTTCAGCTGTGGCTATTATGTATTGCTGTCAGATCATTGTTTGAAGAGGATAATTATATCTCACCTCAAAACAGATCATGGACTTGTCTTCTTGAACATTGCTTTGCCTCTTACTTTCTCTATCACAGCTGAAGCTATAAACGATCTGGCTCATTTCCATTGCCTGACAGACTGAAATGGAATGGCAATACCACTAGTCCCTAACTGTATGCAAGACTGAGAGCAGTAATAATCCACAGCAAAATAAATGAAAATCAGTAGCAAACATTTTCAGGGCATGTTCTGCATCAATTTCTAACTCTTCCCATTGTAAGTTAAATTTCAAAGTTCTCACGGTAAAGTCCAAGAAAAAATGGAGATGGGGGAGGAAATAGCACAAGTAGGTAGAGATTCTCTTCACTATTGTTTCTATATTCTAGGGTTTTACTTTTTAGGTCAACTATTTCTGTGAACCTACTTAGAGAGAGCTGTCAGGAGGTGCTCTCCCATGAAACAGAAATGAGAAACCCTTGCCAGTAACTCCGAGTGATTAATGCACATGGGACTATTTTATAAGCAAATGCAAATTATGATCTGCTTTGCTGGCTTGCCACATATGATTTCTTCAACGTTGTGTTTCATCTCTTAGTCTTCTGGTTTTGGATAAGAAAAGTCTGTTGTTTGAAGGAAACTAACTCCAAATGCTGTAAGTTCAGGTCTTCTCAGCTGTGCTACACTTGTCAAATATAACTAGTCTTATTTTTCATATAGTCATTGGATAAGCATCCTTACTGGTTTTGTCCATTGAGTTTTGGATTTAGGGATTATAAAGATCAATTACTTACAGTGGAAATGTTCTAAGAGCCCAATGCATTCTTTATCCTTCAAAATTTTACATTCTTTTTTGCTATATTTATAAAAAATTTTTAAATATTTGGACCCAGATTGAGTAAGATGTTAACGATGAATGTTAAGCTTATTGCAGTAAATTTTAAAAAAAAAATCCCATTAATTTCAGAGAGTTTTCACCTAAAACTTTTATATACCTTGGGCAGAATTCATTAAGGGTCTATGAGTCAGACAAGATAGGGCAAATGAGTCACCTCATCTGTGCTTCCTACATAAATAACCCAGGTAGAACAACTCTTAGTAGGACTGATCTGGCACTTAGAGCCTCTCAGATGTGGGTGAGGTTGCCAGTCTGAAAATGTCTTCCTCTTTCATCTAATAATGCAGGGTTTGTAGACAACTACCTTAAACTAAATGCCTGTCTTTAGATGTCTAAATTCAGAAGAAATTAATTTGGAAGAAACATATACCAATTGGTGTTATATATTTCATTTCTTTACATTTAGGCAAAATTAATCTTTCTTGACATCAGAGTACTCATGGAATTAAATCCCAATCTCTATGTGTATTTACCTCTTAAATTTTAGGCTGAAGGGGGAGGAGGGTTGGATTTTTCTTTACTTTACAAGGTTATCAATAAAGAAATTAATTGGTCCATTCAGGAAAGACGCAACAATTATACCACATAGCAAACACTAGTTACTCACTGACTTAAAGGAAAACTGTTATGAGAATATGTTTATAGAGCTATAAGGCACCTTCAGACCAAAGCCTCATTTGTGTCACTGAAAGCTTTCAGGTAGGTGAGGCAAAAAGGCATGAAGCCAAGAATGAAGAAGTCAGAAAAAGACAGAACAGAGGGTAACAGCAAAGAATGCCTGAGTGTTAATTTACAGAACACCTGTCATTTCAAAAGAGTTAGCTAGAGGATTTCACGTGCTGGCCCTACGAATGTGCACGTAGGCTGACTGTCACAGCAAGAGGAAAAGTATCTTGAATTTACCAGACCCAGAAAACATCTGCAGAAACAAAATTGCTATTACCCTAAAGCTCTGAGGTTGTTTATGCACTAAAATGTGCCTGCTTGCTTTTCCTTATAACACAGGAACAAAACAGAAACCTAACAATCATTTCTTTGGAGCTTAAAAAAAGGACACTATTCCAGTTGACAGTATGTCACTGAAAAAGTATTTCAAAGTGTTTCCTTTCAGATTGTAATGGTAGGATGTTTTCTGGGACACATTTTCCTTCAAGGAAAGTTGATGGACAGCAGGTGACCAATCGATCAGAAGCTGAGTCCAAGGAAGAACCAAAAGAGAGGTGAGGACTGACTGAGGAAAGGGAAAAGAAAACAGCAGAGATCCTGCCCTGAGATCAGTGTGGCTCAAAGAGCTTTCCCATGCTGCAGTGATTACTGACCTTGCTTCTCACCATGCAGTTGCCTCCAGCAAAGATGAATAAAACAGAAGTTTCTGAGCTAGTGAGGTGCTCTCACTTAAGAGAGGTGAAGAGGGCCAGACAGGTCCCACAGCAAAGACACCCTGCAGCTCCTCTCAGTTTCTCTGTATCCCCAGCCTCTGGCCAGATACTCTTTTAAGGTATACAACTCTTTTAAGGTATACAACCAGTGAGATTCCTCTAAGGCATCTTCAGGGAAAAAAAACCTCAGCGACCAACAGAAGATTATTGCTTTCTTGGTTACAATAATATGAAATATGAAATATCAGAGCTTATAATTTGTTTTGAGGTTGCTGATGTTGCTTTAAATCTCTTGTTATAACATTAAGCAAGCACTCTAAGAAGAGATAATTTTCCCCATATATAAATCTTAGAAATCTTAGGAAGCAGTATAGACTCCACATTAAAAATCAAAACCAAAATTAACCTCTAAGAATAAGAAAGAACAATAAAAATTCTGTATAATTTTGTAAAAGATTCTGCAATTAAATTGGAAATTCAGATCCCTTTTCCTACATAGGTGCTATAGAAATTGCTGAAGTAGGTGAGTTGTTTTTTTTTTCCTGCAAAATGAATAGTGGCTATAGTGGTTTTGGTGCAGATTTCAATTAGTTTTTTGAAGACCCATTGTTCTGTTGATATTAAAAAGAAAAAATAATTTGTCTAATCTCATCCTGTATAAGGAAATTACTTTTATTATACTAATTTACATGCATGTGCAGTGCATTTAATTCAGCAAAAGATGTCTTAATAATATAATACAACCAGCTGCCAGTGAAGTAGCAACAATTTAGAAACTAATAGAATAGAGAGAATAATACTCTTTAATGCCTTTCTTATGGATTCCACAAATCCTCTTGATATCTTCATGTGAGAAGGCGTCTATACAATGCTGTAGAAATTGCTGTACAAAGTGTTGGACAGTACCTTACTTCTGAACTGCAGTAAAATTGTACTATGTTGCCCTATTTGAAAAATCATTACTGTATTTATAATCTTTGGCACATTGGAAGGACTTTTTCACCCTTAATATATGGCAAGTTTCAGTTCCACCCCTAGAAATTCATGTAAGTAAGATGTCCCACTAAAATCTGATGTAGACATTTTGGTTTTGATGGTCTGTGATATTTTAAGAAGAGCATAGTAGAAACTGTATAGATTTCTATGGTTCTTAACTGTATTCCAGCAGAATCATTGAGGGACACTTGTTTAGTCTTAGTCCTTAGCCACCATTTTAGTACATCCATGGTCTGTTTTTCTTTAGAGATGAAGATTTCATCATCGCAGAATTAAAGAATGTTTAAGGTTGGATGGGACCCCTGAAGTCACATTTTCCAACTCTGTCATTCAAGCAGGGTTGCCTAGGCCTGGTTGCCCAAGACCATGTCCAGACAATTTTTGAAGATCTCCATGGACTGAGACTCTGTAATCTGTCCGGGCAACTGGTGCCAGTGTACAGTCACCCTCCTAGTAACTGCATTTCTTGATGGTCAGACAGAACCTTCTTGTCTTTCAGTATTTTTGCCCATTGCCTCCTGTCCTGACGCTGAGCACCGCTGGACTTCTATAAAGACTGAAATTATTATTTGCTTCTGGATGCATGTAGACAAATTAAACACAAAGAGGTTAAAGCACATCCACAAACACTGTCACTGTTCTACAGATCTGCAGGAATTGCAATGATGTCCCAACAGTTCAGTCATTGTCATGTTGTTTGTAGAAGTTAAACACCTGAGTAAGCACATGAGGTATTGGACTATACCTTGTATGTGATTTAAATGTCAATTGGTAGTCTGGATTCATTAAAAGAAGTGGTAACTACATGTTTTTATGTACGTCCTGTGCATTTCCAATGGTAAAAGCATGCCCTCTGCTTATTGCATTAATGCAATAAGATTCTAAGTAATTTATACTGGCAAGTGACATAATAAGGTAATACGTTAAGGCATACTTTTAAAATATTAGAGCTCTAAAGCTGCTACAGAATGATGAGAAATGAAGATTTTGGCTTTTCTTGAAGTAATGTGTTGTTACAAAGCAATTGTCATCAAATTATGTGTTATATGTTCATGCTGCTGCTTACTATAATTATGATCACAATTAAACTTCAAAAATTATTACTGTGCCTTTAGGATGCATGAAGCTGAAATGAAATTCTGCAGTGCAGCAAATTTTATTATTATTAAAGGCCAGTTAATCATAGCCAGCTGCAGCTGATCAATCTGGAAATCTCACACATTTAGGAACATGTCACCAAGTTGATTCATTTAATTTTGGTGTTGTTTTGCACTTACATTTTAGCCATCTCTTTGAAAAGAGCAATCTAAAATGTCTTTCTTCTTTCATTGTCCTTATCCAAACCATCATGAGCAGATTACACCTTTTGTTAAGCATTTCTAAGGTAGTTGGAAATCCTTTGTAAACAGATTTGGACAGTTGTATTTTTGTCATTAAAAAGACGCTTCTATGGATTTGAAAGTAAGGTATAAAATGTTAATTTTATGCTCTCAAATTAGACTTTGTACTCAGAAAATCTTAATTTCAAATTCTGTCTTATAGCATTATGAAATAAACTTCTGAATTTATAGAATTAAAGCATTTTTCTCCAGATTTTCAAATTCATAGCCTTTGAGGTTGTATACAAAACTGTAGTGCTTTAGTTGATATTACAGTGTAATGCTTGGTTATATATCAAAATATATGTTTATATTCTAACTAAAAATCCTTATGAAATGATAGATTCAATTTTACTCTTTTATTGGTTGGTCCAATGAGCATCTTGAATTTAATACTTGAATTACTGGAAATTTGTACTTTGGTGAAGCACAACAGAGTGAAGTATTTAATACAATCATTGTAGTTTTTGGTGTTTTTTGACTTTTTTAAACTGCAATAAGTAAATAAATCTTCACATCACAATAATTTCTGATCTCAGACAGGAGGAAGATTTCATGTATTTTGTTTGACCTCCCTTATAGGATTCAGACTTCTTAGTGGGTGAAGGACTCAAGTCCTTGACACAGCAAGAACTGTGCTCTCTATTGAACTTAACTCTGGAAGTTTTGTAACATTCAACGTTTATTATAACAAAAAAGCTGTGGCATGTCTTCCTACCTTCAATTACTCAATCCTTAACTTGTAACTGAACTATAGGTCTTTGTGTCTGGGAGATTGAGAAAAGTATGGGCTATGAGAAATCATAACAAATAATCTCACAAAAAGTAATTATTTAAAAAAAACACAGCATAAAAATTTAGTTGTAAGGAATGAAAGGCAAGTACATACTTCAAATTGATTTTCATTGCTACTTGAAAGCTTCATTAAATAGGTTATTGTCAGAAATGCTATGCCACTGCTATTGTGATATGTATTTCTAAATGTAAGATCAATTAATTTTCAATTTTTCACATTCAACTTATGAACAAAGTCAGGGACTTTAGAAAATAGCATCCATTTGTCAACTACTGAACTTGATTTGAATTTTCTGAGTTACACTTAATACAGCTATGCACTATGTATATGTGAGAATATGTAAGAAAGTGAGGGTCTAAAGTGAATGAGAATAGAAAGTAGAGAAAGGAATCAAGGACAGAGTTATGCCAGGAAAAGAGGCAGGACAGAGACTGTATGTCTGTGAGTATTAAAGGTGAATAAAACTGACTCTGACAAGTCTATATAGGAATATGAATAGTTCCTCAAAATGGTCTGTTGTCATGAAATTTAGACTTAAGATAAGACATAGGTGTACCTGAGCAATATTTTCAAGAAAGTATTAAAAAACCTGTTTGGTGAAATTATGATTGCATTCTGAAAATGGGATTTCTTAGACAATTTTACCTGGTAAATCACAGTATTGAAGTACTCCAGCATTCAGCAGTATTCAGCATCTTGAATTTTTATGTCACTCATTATCTGTGTTTAGCACTTGCACTCACCAATTTCACCTGAAGTGTTAATTAAATCAGTTAACTGCCAAAGTCTCCAGTGGTAGTCTTGTTCCTGAAGACACATATGAAATCTTGCATTGACTTCATTTTAAAGGTAATCTGTCCTTTTGCATTTAACTTTTTGTTCTTTTCTCTTTCAGTCTGATTCAAATTGACAATTGTACCTGTTTATAACTATGGCAACAGACACAAGCTTGTTTTTTTTTTCACTGTGTACATCAAGTATTATGTCAGTTTTTATAACATAGTAGACACTAACAAAGGCTTTGTTTTCAGTGTGCTTCACTTCATGGTTAGCTTTTCCACTATTAGTTGTTATTCAATATTTTAAATACAAGGCTAAGCTTCTGTTGTAAAGAAAATACCCTGAGTTTCCAAGTCTGAAGTATTGTGCAGTTCGTATTACAGTGATGGAGAACTCCATGTCATAATCCCTTAAATAGAAAAGCTACATTTCTATGTCAGTAAGAACTTTAATTTCAAAGTGTAAGTCACTTTTAGCTCCTCTACATTTCTCAGTTTTCATGAGAATGTACTGTATCATCAGGTGAGAAACACAATGGTAAAAGTATCCTCACCCCCAAGGATCAAGCCCAGAAATCTGAAAATGTATTCTAAATTTGAGTCTCAGACATAATCCAAAGTTAAATTAGGAGTATTTCATAATTTGCTTAATGAGCAAACACAATCATTACACTTTATCCCACCACGTACACTAAGCCCAGTAATGTCTCAGACTGAAACAAAGGTTGTACTGCTGATGGCTCTGTGCCTGCTCCCTATCCAAGTGCAACTTTGTAGTCAAATATCATACTTCAAACCTGGCAATAAATATCTTTGCGTGTTATTCCTGTATCTCGTAGTAGTTCAAATACTATCTTCCTGAAAGACATTTAAAGCAAAGAGGTTGAAAAGCCTGCATGAGCATAATCAGGAACAGCAATGGAAAGATAATACCATATTCTTCATTCTTCAGTGGACTTCAGATGTAATAAGTGTTTTCATAATCAGATATTAGAGAATAAAACCTTTTAAATGTCACTTAGATACACCTGATTCCTTCTAAAGTTTGTGTAATGACTATAGTTCTCAGACCTACCTCTAAAGTTAACAGGTTTCAATTTCATATCAGTATGTTTACGCTGTTCACTCATAAATGAATTAGAAATTATTGCCACTTCATTGCAGGTGGCACTTGGATTTCCGTGCACACTTACAAGAATTCTTATGATCCTGCTTTTATTTGTACCTTTTTAATTTCACATGCTATGAAAAAAACTGTTTTCCAGCAGAAAGAATGGACCTGGGAACTATCAAGGTTTTATTGTAATTCAATATCTGCAGCTATAATGGAAATGACTGGAAAAACTTTTGAAAACCTTTGAAATTATGTTTATCATATTTTCTAATCCATTCTAACCCATTTCTAATACAAAATATCTCTTTTATTCCTTTAAAGAAAATAAAAGGTAAGTAATAATCTTTTTTGTTAGTCATAAGATAGCTGCAAGAAAAATTGAAAACAATTTCCCCTCACTCATGTCTTTTTATGACCATAACCAAACCTGTGTGATTAGTGAAGACTTTTTTCACAGTTATTAGAATGGAATTCATAGGAATATAGAACACTAATTTTCATTATGCAGTTCGCTTTATAGGCATCTACATAAAATACTATAAAAGCTATATAAAAATATCTTTAAAGCTATACATTTATTTCATTTGTCTTAGTTGTTTCAAAAGAAGGATCCAAATTATGCATCCCTTTTCTAATCCAACAGAACTAGAGGCAGAGGACATGTTCTTGTTGTGGGCAACACATGACTTGTGTCTTGTCTACCATATAGTGAACAAGTAAAATTGTTTGAGCTCTTTGAACAAGCTCTGAATAAATTCTGAGGGGGGCAGCATTTTAGGAGCTGCTCCTATCCTGAAAATGTATGGGGTTGGTGCATCAGTCAGAGTCTACCAATCTTAGTCAGGCAGCAGTGAGCATTACTGGAAATGCATAAAGAGGACTCCAAACTCAGCCATCTTTAAAGCTGAAACCTGATTGCTGTAATGCTACCCTCTTTCCAAAAAAAAAACAACAACACCAAGAGTGAAAAAGTTAATTAAGCTATTGTACTTTCTCTCTTCCTTTGTTCTCTCTGTTTCTAGCCCAGAAGAGCACATCAAAGGTAACTCTAGTGCTGACTGGCCATTGCTTTGCAGAGGAAAACCCCTGGGGAAGTCCTGTGTTCATGCTGACCACTCAAGCTGCAGAAGCAGATGCAGGAGGGAGATGTTTGATGACTACCCCAGCATGACCCCACACCTGCTCTTTCTCCTACAGAAAAGCAGCATTTCCTGACAAGCAAGAACAAGTGACACTCTTACTGTGGGTGAGATTTTCAGTTCATTCCTGCTGATCACATTATTGCATACTTCTGTCTTGTTACTGCTGTTTGAGTGGGGATAAATTACACCTGCAGGTTTCTATTACTCTTGCTGATCCTGTAAATAGGTATCCACCAATTCCCATGAAAGTCAGAAATGCAGTTGTGTAGGATTAGTAGGAGACAAGAGAGCTTCCAAGACAGATATAGCAAGTTACTTTTATTATAAGCTTTCTTCTTCTTACAAACATATTGTAGTATAACCTTTTTATATACAACTACAAACATAATGTACTGCAGCTTTTTATAGGCTTCTAGTACCCTGTTTGCAAACTAAAGTTGTTTTTTGGTCTCAAACTCTTCCTTGTGCAATTAATTTTTTTTCATGGATGAGTAGTTTAAAAACAACTAATTTGGGAAAAAAACATAAAAACATTCTCAGTTACTGCAGTGAGTGGTTTTAATATTACAAAAATACTTACAGTAACAATGATACTGAGGGCATCTCATGGAGTTATTATTACATAAATGGCATGGTTTAGAGAGAAAATAAAAAGTGTGTATCCAAAACACCACTTACTAATGGATCTCCAGTCCACACTTTCTCTCACACAAATGATCATACTTGAAATTACAGAATCTATATATGTTGATAGAAGTTGTTCTTTCTCAGAGGAAAAGCACTGTTGCCTTTAAAAGCAAATAGTTTTAGCACAGAGTTGACTGAACAAATGAAGCCATATGTCTGCATTTACCACAGTCAAGTCAAGGCAGAGCCCTGCTGTTAATTTCTGGTGAGTATCGGTAGAGCTCTGCAAGCAGAACAGCAGATTGCTGCTTCAGTTGGCATTTGAACTCACCCTCCACTCTGTTTCTGGGCATAACCTGAAGGTGGACATCACTCTTTCCCCATGCGAGCTTGCTTGTCATGGACATCCAAGCACACCTTGCTACTGCTTCACCAGGCTGGGACAAAGCATTATCTCCTCCCTTTACAGAAGTCCTGTAACTGACATGATGACAAGCTTATAAGTGGCATGGTGGCAGTTATTTACTACCACTTTTTTAAGCTAGTATTACACCACAGAAAGAACTTACATCTGCCTTAAAGTTGTGCATTTATAGTGGGTGAAGCAGAAGGATCAGCATGGAAGGAAGCCATGAAGGCCAGCCAGTAAAGTCTGTGTGTTTGCTTGGTTGAGAGGCGAGTTTTATGTTCTTTTGTAAGAGAAAGTATTTTCCATCAGCATCACATACTATAATTTTAACTTTTGTGCAGTTGTGGAAAATATGATGAACTTTAAACTTTTTTTTTTTTTCCTGGAGAACTATCGGCATGGTTTGGTGTGAGAATACTGTGATAAGGAACTGGACTGTTAGTACTACTGTTTACATCTCTCTGTTCATAGAATCATAGAATCATAGAATCGATTGGGTTGGAAAAGACCTCTGAGATCATCGAGTCCAACCCTTGGTCCAACTCTAGTCCATTTACTAGATCATGGCA
>JAWWLZ010000118.1:46327549-46363225 GCA_035041345.1 Poliocrania exsul
ATAAGTTCCCTTCAGGTAGTTCTAGACAGTGATGAGGTCACCTCTGAGCCTCCTCTTCTCCAGGCTAAACAACCCCATCTCCCTCAGCCTCTCCCCATAGGACTTGTGCTCCAGTCCCTTCACCAGCCCTGTTGCTCTTCTCTGGACTCGCTCCAGCACCTCAATATCCTTTCTGAACTGGGGAGCCCAGAACTGAACACAATACTCAAGGTGTGGCCTCACCAATGCAGAGTACAGGGGAAGGATCACTTCCCTAGTCCTGCTGGCCACGCTATTTTTGATACAGGACAGGATCGCATTGGCCTTCTTGGCCACCTGGCCACACTGTTGGCTCATGTTCAAGGAATACATTTTATAAGTAACTTATAATATCAATGGAAACCATTAATTACCACCTTGATATGTAAATAATCCCACTGAATTTCAAATAACAGAAAAGTTAAACTTTACAGTAAGAAACATTACTGTGACTTTAAGGTCAAATATGCATTATGAATGGTACATTTGAAAATTCATTTTCTCGAAGTTGCAGGTTGGATGAGTTTTAGCTTCTCTGGTACACATCATGATAATAGAAAATCGGAAAATAAAATTACAAATGCTAAAAAAGAAGTTTTTATTGTCTATTTTAGACCTACTTGAGTATAATCAAATTTATTTAAAAGGCAAATAAGGAAACAAACAAAAAGCCACTCAAAACTTTGGACCTGAAACGTTATTTTACAATTGCTATATTAAATGTTGTGAAGAACTTCACTTTGTTTGGTGTATACTTGCACCTTGGGGTGCCATTGACATTGAATCTTCAGGATTTTCAATAACCTTTTTATGTAATTCCCAGAAAACAAGAGTTTAATCATAAAGTGACATTTCAAGTAAGAAGAATTCTTCAGTAGACCTCATATTGATCTGATATTGAAGTGCAAGATAGCATAATAGGCTTTGTTTTTTATATGGGCAACCTATAGATCAAAATTTTTCTTCCTGTTTTAAAGGGCCATTTTCAATAAAGGATAAATCCTGAGCCAAGTCGTTTGGGGGAAATAACTAAAGATTAAAATTTTTAATTGAGTTGTTTCAGAATATTTTAGCAACCATCCAAAATTGCCACAGTAAACCAAAAGCAAATTGAAAGAAAAACAAACTAAAGGTAGAGGATATTTACAGCAATAAACTAAAGCTAGAAGCTCAGAAAACTGACAAACTTTCTAGAGAAACATAAGGACATTTATAGATAGATTTAAGGATAAAGCATGTTTCAAAAAGCATGAAAAATAAATAAACTGAAGTGAATTATATTGATAACACTTTTGCTTGATTCATCTTCTGACTGATAAATCAAATATAGCTGATCAATGAGAGATGGCAAGCTCTACCCTTTCATTTCAATTACATGACAGGTGAAAGCATTCAGAAATAGATATTATGATAGAAAATGTCAGATGAGTACTTCATTCATATCATGTGATGAATTATTTTCCATTGCATCAGTAACTTTGGAAGGTTTTAATAAGAGTTACAGGAGCTAGACATATTCAAATGAGGATTTTCAGATAACTTGAAAACTTGCACGTACATGGTTCAGGAAAAATCCTTCATTAACATTAGTTAAATGTTGATTTTCAATAACTCATGGAACAGCCAATATTGAAAAAAGACAGTTAGGATGATCAAACTAATTATGTCTGTCAGTTTATCATAAACCCTGAAGAAGAGTGTGGACAAACTGATAATACTTTATTAATAAGGATTTAAAGGAAAGTAATGTAATTCATGCCAATAAACATAAGTTTATGGAAAACAGATCTTGTCAAGTCAGCTTTATACCTTCCTATTGCTGAAAATGAAATGGATTATCTCTGGATCAAAAGAACAAGCAGCAAGCTGTAGATACAGGCCCAAGGCTGAGGCCTTGTATTGGGTGTAGGAGGCTGTTATCCTTATGCGTGCAGGATATCTATCCGAATAGGAGATCCCCCTGGAGTAGCCAGACCAAACTCTTAAAATGTTCTATCTGTTTTGCTTCTATTTCCCTCAGCCTTCCCAGGTGAGGAAGGAGGCTTGGAGTATCCTCAGTAGGTTTCTTGGAATGGTCAGATTTTCAGGGGAAAAGAGATTGCTAGAGAGAGGTTTTGATAGTATGTACGTGTATACAATTTATGGAGGTAAAGGCAGTCAGAGTATGTATATTTGACACTGTTGCCATCTAACATAGGAATTCTCTATATAGCCCAGAAGTTACTGTTAAGGAGATCACTGGCAAACTGAGAGAATTTCATGGAGTAGCTATAAGGACAACTGGCAAACTGGAAATATGCTTAAAAGCCTGAGAAGTCATTCACTGGTTGTGAAAGCTTAGCAAAAATTAATGTGTGATTTGATAACCTCTTAGTGTCTACCAAGGAAACAGGAGTTTAATAGTGGAGAATAGATGTCCCATGGTTAGGAATTAGTGTTAAATAGTTCAGATTAAAGAAATAAAATGACATAATTTTTCAACTACAAGAGTTATAATAATAACCACTTAGCAAGGACTATAGCATTTTTTCTATTACTTGCTTTAAAGAACGTGATAATATACTTTCATTCAACATGTATTTTATAGAAAAGGGAGTTAAGCCAATATAACTACAGAGAAAGTCAGAACAGATGTGTTAGCGCTGCTGATTGTGATTCAGCTTACAGGTGTGATACAAAGGCTGTTACTATTACCACAGGTTATATGCCATAAACAGCTGCCCAAGAACTGCCCAGAATAATTTTGAGAGTCCATTAGCCATCCAGACTTTTGGGACAACTCACCAGCTGAGAGGCATAAGAATTTGCTTGGGGATGAAGTTCAGAGCATGCAACTGTTAATTTCAAAGGTGAAAATTCATTAAGAGACAACAACCTGGGAGTAAGTAGCAGGATACAATTACCCCACACCTTCAAGTGCCTAACTGAGGGATTATACCTTCGCAGGCACTATACCTTGTGCTCCTGTCATCTAGCTCAGGGAAGCATCTGTCAGAGCTGCCTTAATTATTCCACTAATAGTCTAGGAAGTAAGACATCTAACTTTGTGTGCTCTGGATATCAGTGCCTACAGGTAGGGAGGTGAATATTTTCCATTTTGGACAGCTATAAGCACCAAGGGAAAAGAAAAATGTATATCACTACAGCTTGTCCAAGGAACACACAGAAGCAATGAGCCTACCTCACACTGGAATTCAAATATGCGGACATATGTAAGAGCACAAATGGCACTAAGATCTTGAATACCTTTGACTTATACAGGGATTCAAGCAAGAATGCACAGCTTGACTCTGTGGATTTCTGCACTTCAGGTACCTCACTTTTCTACAAATTCAAAATTTAGGACTAGGATTACAATGCAGGTTGTAGTAGTAAGTGCAATTCTGGCCACACTGTTTTGTGCCTTACATAGCCTTGGGCAGTTTAGAGCTGTTAGTATCTTTCAGAAGAGTTGAACTATTTTAGTATTAATGTATATGTATATATGCAGTTTTATTATTCCTCTCAATCAGAGTCTTTTAAACTGCCCTTAAATATGAAAAAGACAATAAGTAGGGGTAGTTTTATAGTCCTGTTGACGATGGTAAGAGAGAGTCAAGACACACTCCTAAGTTTGTGTTTCTAAACAACTTTTCTAATCTTGTTAGGCTAATAAAATTTTTATTCCTTTGATGTGCGTATGTAATTCCCACTGGTGTTAATGAGAATTATGTGCACAATTCAACAGAATAAGCCCTATAATTTAAGAGGTATTTAGAGAGGGGCTTCAAAGAAAACAGTAAATGCCTGTGATAAGAAAACTGAAAAGTTTGAACATTTGAATAGCAATCAATTTTTTAAATGATTTTGAATTTTCTAATATATGCCAAGAATTCTAGTGCATGGAAGTCCAATACATAGATGTCCAATCAAATTTTACTAATCTAAAAAGACTAGAAGTAAGAACATAAACACATTTCAGGCTTATTGAAGTATGTAAGAAGGAAAGTTATTAGATTTTATTTATTTGTAGAAAACTGTAAAAGACAAAAAATGTGAGGCTTTGATCTGAATCTTCTTCAATCTAAAAGAAATCCCTATTCAGCTCTAGGTGAACCAAATAGAAAGAAAGCAAGTCAGACAAACAGATAGAAAAGGACTAGATTTTGCATTTTCATGCATTTCTAAATCTCCTTTTAGGTGTAGAATTTTGATTTATTGTGGATTCAGTAATATATGTGTAACGTTTACAAAAGAAATAATTTAAAAACTTGGACTGCTCATCCCAAATAATATTCATTTGATCTAAGATCTTTTTGCTGTAGCGTCCAAGGATGTCTGTAATATTCCAGCTAAGACCTTATCGCAATAATGCAGAGGTCAGAGAAAATCTACTTCAAATGTCATAGGCACAAATTTTCTGCATGAAAATTGCTTTCTTTTCTGTATCTCTGACTTTTTTTTTTTCCAGCAGCATAAGGTTACTTGTCCCTAATGTTTTTGTGATTCAGATTATTTTGCAGGTGTTTTTTTAGTCAATGGCCTAGCTTGCTTATCCCCATCTATATCTAATATCTTGGCTGAAACAATAGCATGTTTTTTTCCTGTCCGTCTCTCAAATCTGACAAGACTTCTTTGAATTTCATGACAATAATTGCCATCTTCTTGCCTTTGTGACCCTTCACATTTACTGAGCACACCTTCTGTTTGTTTTTCCGGGTCATTCAAACAAACATTTTATACCCTGACCCTTTGAAGAGCAGAAGCTGCTCAGCTTTCTATTTATATATGTCATTTTCATCTAAACTATGCTTTTCCATATTCCTTCCATGGAAGGCACACAAACTTGTGTTGAAAACCTTACTGCAATTGCAATATAGTATCTGATGTTCCTCCTCTATCCATAAGGCCTTTACATTTTGTAGGAGGAAGTGAAGCTGGTTAGGCATGATTCATTCCTGAGACACAAAGGTCGGTGGTTATTAATTCCTCTGCTTTACTCAGTGTGCTCACAGTTTTCTTGTTTATTGGCTCCATGTTTTTTTCTGCAGTTGAATTCAGGATATCTGCAACTTCCAGGCACCTCCTTTATAAAGCAATGCACCGTTTTTGTTCATATCCTTCTGTCATAGCTTTTCACAGGCAACCCAACACTGAGCTTTTATTTATGAATTCTTTCAGTGCTCTGGAAAATAAAAAAAAAAAAGCCATCAGATGAAGGCAGTTTGAAAACACCTGATTAAGTCAAGTATCAATTTGCTCCTTGCTGAAGTCTTGATCCTTCATGCATGATATTACCTATGACAGCAAATGAGCTTTTTAGCAAGAGTGGGAAAAGTCATTTAGTGTTTAGAAATTTTCAGCACCGGATGTCAATCACTTTCAGTCTTAGCAAAAGCATATTAAATCTCTCGTTTTCATCTTACCTCTGGAGCACTTACTTGTAACTGGTTTTCTGTGATAATTCATTTCCTCCACAGGTTTCCTTTTCTAACTTAGTTTTTCTAACCCAAACTTTAATTGCAGTGCTGCATTTTTGCACCCATCCTCAGCAGTCTGACCTGTTGTCTCTTTTTTATGCTGTTCACCTTGTGCTTAAAATGACAACAAGATTACAGTTTCTAAGTTTTGTGCCCTTGATATTCTTGGAAATTACTAATCTCTTTTGCACCTTCTCCTCATAAAAGCCATTTGAAATGATCTTTCCTTCCAATTCTCTATTTCATTGAAGTCTGACTTTCTGAAAGCTATTGTTTTCATTCTGCCCTTATCTGTGCAATCTGTTTGGGTCATGAAGCTACAATGTCATGTTCACTCACATCCAAGCTTTAATCCGATGGCCTCAAAATTCTTTGCTCTTGGTTGAAATAAGATATAGAATTTCTCCCTTATGAATATCCTACAGTTTTGCTACTGATTAGAAGAACTTGCAGGGCAGTCAATGTCTAGCTATGTCCTTATTTCATAAGTTGTTTCTGTCATAAAACATTTTTACTGATGATTATTCATTTAAGGGTTTTAAAGGATCAGAATAACATCACTTTTCTGGTTTACAATTGCAGCAAATAATTCTGCTCAAAATTTTTCACTGGCTAATTCTCTATCTTGTAAGATTCCCAGTTAAACTTCTTCTATTTAATTTTATCTTTATTTCCATTTTAGTGCCAGATATGAATCTCAGCTATGACTGAAGATTCAATGTTTTGAGATAACTCCCCATGTAACTCTCATATCCTTTCACAATAAACTTATTTCTAACCAATTCCTTTGTTCTACCTGTGTTGCCATCTTGCCTCTAACTACTTGTTCAGCACAGTGAACTTGAGTGCACATATATGCCTGTGTCCATGCCTGCACTTACCTGAATAATGAACTTGGAGGGTGATTTTGCATCCTAAGGAGGCTAAATAATAACAGACAAAGGCATGTTTGATTAGAAGTACAAGTGTCAACTAAGCTGCGTATAATATGTGGATTTAAAAACCTCTGGCCACAGCAGGCATATCCATGAGAACAGTTTAGCAACTGCAGCAACCTCAAAAATGCTTCAAATATTCCCTATTATGGAAAGAAAGAATGTTGTAGCCATATATAAGCAGCGACAGTTTCACAAACCTGCATAGATTAATAATCTTTATAAAACCTGTTCAACAATCAATTTTAAAAAGCATTTATTTTTCTTTTTCCTTACCATATATACCTTTGGTCATGCCTTTCTATTTCTTTAGAGGTTCTGGAATTGGAACTAGACAGTTTGATTTACTTTGGCTCATGTTCCCTATAAGTCTGCATTTAAACATCTTATCCGTGAAAGACAAATAAAAAGAAAACATATCAAGGATGCAGAGGTCTGAGAAAATTGCAATGTTTTCTATCCTGGAATTAGAGTACCTAGGAATTATAATTTCACTCTGCATTAAAAGCAAACTGTAGTTTTTAACCCTCTGTGTCCTCCAAATCATGACTCAGTGAGGCTTTTAAACACCTGCTCAACTTCAAAGTATACTCACAATTGCTTTATTGGATCAGGTTCTAATTAACTCAAAAACATAAATGGACCTTATTAAAAGTCAACAAGCCTGTGCTCTGTGTCTTACTTTCAAATTATTTCATTTGAAGCACAAGGATCCAATTAATTCCAATGGAGCTGGTTTACAGATATTAAATTTGCATATAAAGTACTAAGTTGAGGCAAAATTGAGGATTGCCGATGGTCTAAAGGCTTTTGATTCTACAGCTGTCTGCAGAGCAAAGGTATGTTTGCGGAATAGTTTCTTGTCATTAGACAATTTTATACATTATATAGATTCAACGTTTTTCATCCAGTGTTAAGTTCATAAACACATCTTTTTTAAACTACCAATACATACTCATGGAATAATTTTCAAACATACAATAAAATAAGTTAATGTAAATAAACAATAATGTTTCAACACTGGAAGTGTCACATATCGAATTTCTCAAAATTAATTTTTGGAACATTTTACCTGTATCTTAAGACGAATTTTGGTTCTCACTTACAGGATTACTGTGGAGTTCCTTATTAAACTGTCACTCAGAAATTATAAGAGTGGAAAACCCATTACTGTGTTAATTAGGTCTGTGGAAGTTTTCAGACTTGTGACAGCTGCCCGCATGTGGCTCAGCATATATATTATCTTAGTGGCAATGCTACCTCTGTTGTGGTAGAAGACTTTCTGCAGTCATTACAAAAGGGAAAAGAACCTTGCTTTGCCCCTTAGGGGGCAGTATCTCATACCAGGAAGAAGCTTCAAAGGTTCGATTTGTTTTCTTGCAAAATATGTGTAATAATAAAACATGCTGCAGATTCATTGCATTTTGCTCTTTTTTATTTTATTTCTTACCCAGATATAGCTATCTTGCAAAAACACCCAATTACATTCATCTAGGTACAAATGTTACTGAGAAAAAATTAGGTAAGTGAATACCAGAAGATTATATTGTTCAAATATGTTGTGCTTCTTGCATGACTACAGGATTTCAGGAAATAATTCCATTACAATTTAGATGTTTGTATTTCTAGACTATACCAAATGGGGTCAGGTGACAGGTAGCTCTCATATCTCTTAGTATCTTTCAGCTGTTAATTACTTTCAATTTCAGAATATGGGGTGAGGCAGAACTTCCTAATGTGCCCTTGCAACAGAGACTAACCAAATTTTCAGCAGTGATCATAAAAGTAATGTCCCTGAACTGCTATTAAGCCTTAGGCTGCAGTGTACCCCATCTGTTACTGCAAAGGAAACTAAGGCACAATATTCAGAACATTTACCTTCTCTAGAGCAAATTCATGAAGGCCTACACTTACCTCTGGTAAATGTGTAGTAGCAAACCCCACCTCCATTGATAGGAACATGTCTGGAAAGGTTAATTAACTCCTTCAAATTGTCTTGAATTTGCTCAAAACTGTTATCACTTAGTAGCTAATACTCCTTATAAACCCTAAAACTCCATATGATCACTAATAAAGCATTCACTCCTTCCAACATGCTAAGTCACATTTGAAATGCAGAATACTCTTTGCTAAGCCATTACGGTATTTCTTAAATAGTGTCTCAAAAGTAGATACAGTGAGTCAGATCAAGCCCACTAAAAGCAATAGTATCACCTCCTGGACCCATTTCAGAAGGAAAGTACTCTTTTTGCTCCAGCACTGCTTCGGGAGATGCTGCTCAGCAGTGTGGCAAGCAGATGTGGTACACAAACTGAATCATTCATGGAGTATTCATGGGCTGACATAATACTTATACAGGTTGCTGTTTCTGCTCTTTAAACAGTAGAACAGTCCAAACAAGAATCTGCTGTCAATCAGATCAGAATCTGCTGTGTCTCTCTTTGCCCTTTGTGCCAGGGTCTCATGCTGTGCACTTCTGAGAAAAATGACTTAATGAATTTTTCCCCAACCCTGACTTTGATGACTCCCTGATGTTATCTTCACCAGCTTTCCACTCCAGTCTCACTTTCTTCTGCATACCATTTCTCATCATATTTTCTGTTCCATTTTTTAAATTCATCATTTAATCCTGAAAATTATGTAGAATTTTTGGTGTTTAAGGGATCTTGGACTGCTCAGCAGAAATAAGCAAAGTCTGCCAGTCATTAGACAGCCCAAAATTAGTGTACAATCAAAACTTTTCCCATGCATATAAATTATTCCCTCTCCCAAGTCATAAAGAACAGATGTATGAGATTTTATCATCAGAAAGTTCTGTTGACTAATCAAGAATCACTAATTGAGAAGGGAAAAATCTTTCTGCTCTTTGCATTTGATCTGAGCTCATGAACTTGCTTTCAGTAAAAGGATGAAATCCAGAGCCATTTGGCTGGAAAAGTTGTGATCAGCTAGTAAATGCAGTAATTCAGCCAGAATATTTACAAAACGGGAAAAAATGTTAGCTATGTTTGCCTGAGAGCTTTGTGATCCCTGAAGGGGATGTATGACTGAGCTACTAAATTCCAAGCACAGGCAGCTAGAGTATGAGAGAGAAAATAGCTATGTGAAGACTGCCTGCTCAGTGTTCATGGTCTATCCTTTACATGATGGAATAATATAATGGTTAAGTTAATTTTTTTCCTCTCTGAATTAAGGAGTCTCTGCACATGGAACTCACATGTCATCTTGCTTCCAGCACAACCGCCTTTGGAGACCTCTGCTGGACAAACTTTTAAAAAAGTGGTAGTAATCCATGTTAGAACAAGGAAATCAGAAACATATTGGCCTTTTGCCAGTAAAAGACAGTTGACATTACTACCTTTTCTTGAATTAACTTTTTGGTGATATGGTTAAGACTTTCCAGACAAACAGTGGATGAAGAATCACATTTTTTATCTGTCTCCACTAAAGCAGGGATGCCAAGAAACAGTGGATTTTCAGTAGTAGGCACAAGTCAGGAGCTTCTATGAACATTTCAGGCTTTCTGCTGATTTTATCAAATATGTTTTAGTGTCTGATACAAAAAAGAGTTAAAACATGGGATTATGATCAGTTTCTTTGACTGTGTTCTCAGAGGCCGTATCTGTCCCCTCAAAAAGAGTTTGGATTTTTTTGATCACCTTCATATCTCAAAACTTGCTCATTATCATAAGTAACAACATGTCTTGTGAGGGTGCAAACTATGGTTCTGTACTGTGGTTACTCAGCTTATTTTTTATGTCCAGTGGAGAAATAAAGTGTCATATCATTTCTGATTCAGAGAATTTATGCTTCAGAAGTCAGTCAAATTTTCTTCTTGCTACAACTGACCAAAACCAAACCCAACATTTTTACTGTTGAATGAAGATTGCTCATCCACAGGTATAAACCAGACTTCAGTTACGAAGATTGTTGAATGGGTGTGTGAAGACGATCTTGTTTAACAACTATAAAAGGTTTCTAAAAATATCATAATTCAGGAATCCTTTTGCAGCAGAATTCAACCCAGCAGCTCTAACAAAACTGGCAAGATGCATCAGCTGAAGTTTTCATGACTCACAATCTATGCAACAGCAATAAATTTATGACTTTACTCTCAGCTTATACCTAAGCTTATTCCAATAATGACTCTGTATAACATTCAGACCATTTTGTTTCTGACAACAACAATTTGACAAAGGAAATGGAGAAATAGATACCTTTTTGGCATATTCTAAGAAGAAAAGAATAAAACTTTATTTTAATACCTTGAATTTGCCTTTCTATGTCAACCGATCTCTTGCAACCAGAAATTTAAATGCTACAGTATATTGTAGCCACACAAAACACCAGTCTCTCATGCCAATATATTTATTTCCATTTGAGAGGCTGGAGGAGTATTAGATTTGTAACAGCAATGCTATAAGGAAACACTTGGTCTCCTAGCTGCCATAATTATTATCAGCTGCAGCTTACTGGGTTTCCTCTTATTAATGTTATCACTTGGCACAGATTATTATGCAGGTTTAGCCAGTTATTTAGCCATCTGTGAAGTGGCTTAACTCCATAAAGCCTGATACTTAAAAAAAAAAATCTTATTAGTTTTGAGGAGTATGAGTTCATGGCATTGTCTGCAATCCAGTTAAATAAAAATTAAGTCAGTTGGTAAATTTCTACAGTTAGATTAATTGCATATAATAGCCTAGGAAAATATGGGGATTAGAGATGAAACTAAATCCTTCAATAATGCCTTCTTATGCTAGACATTTTTTGGATTCCCTTCCACACCTTTCTTTGCAATAAAATATGTAAAATTTTAACCTCTCACTAAATTATCTTCCTCTAATTATTCAATTTTCAAATAGAATTTTTTCATCCCTTGTCTTCATTTCGTGGCAGAAAGTAGAACAAATAAATTAATTCCATTAAGAGACATTGGAAGTATAATTCTGAATACTAAATCTGGTCAACAATGCACTGACTTATTGAATCATCTTGTAGTAAGTTGAAAATTATTTTAACAACCCACAGTCTAAAGTATTAAAACCAACATCAAACCCCTTTTGTTTCACCTGTAAGAATTAAAGGGATCAAAGGGCTGGGCTCTAAACACTGAGTTCTCTGCTCATGTATTCCCAGGGACCTCACTAGCAACTTCAGAGTTTGTATAAACCACTGATACACACAAACATTGCCAATGCTTATGTTCCTATACCAGCATAGTGTCCTAAGTGTATCTATCTGCTCCAGTCTCCATTGCTTGGGGCACAATTTTTGGAGTAGTGCACCAGAAAGATCAGAATGTCCAGAAACCCAGTGCTTACACTGGTTTAAAGTTGAAAACAAGGTTACTTATGTTGCTGTTCTCCCTCCCTGAAGGGGGCAATTTATTTTAATCATGTCTGATGGGTGCTAGATCAGATTAAAAAACCAAACAACCAAAACAAACAAAAAACAACCAAAAAAACCCAACAAAACCCCACTTATTTTTATTTTAAAAATAAATAAATAAAATAAAATATGCTCTTTTTTAATAAAAATATGTTCTACAATAGAAAACATATGAACACAGAATGAAATCATAGAACCTTGTTGATGGTTGACACATAACTAAAATTTATGATACATAATTATTTTATCAAGTGATAAAATAGTTCCCGTTTTCCACATATTTTCTTAGATGAATGGGAGTATTCAAAAAATTTATGTCCATTGTTTGAGCTACAAATATATGAATATATACACATATATACATACACATATAAAAAAATATACGAGTAAAATTCCTTCCAAGCAATGTATAGTATTCAAGGATACTGACAGTTACTGCAAAAGGGAACAGGACAAACTGTGTCCATGGTGGATTTGATGAGCAGAAGGGGATTTAAAAGTGTGAAGGAATATTCAGATTAATCTTTATTAGAAGTGTTTGTAAAGTGAATTAATAGCCTAGAGGGAACAACCTAGAATAGATCATGTGGGAAGTGATAAGGGTCTCCATTTTTGGATGTCTTTACCAGCAAGCTGAAAAATACCAGGAAAAATACAGTTAATCTTACATTAGAGGAAGAAAGCAGACCTGCTGATCTCTTGAGATCCCTTAGACACCCAGACCAGAGTTGTGTACATCTTTCCAGAGGGCAAAGGCTGGAACTTCAACTTAGGCATTTGAGAGGGCATCCACGTGACTGTTTTAGTTTGGCAAGGAGATGATTTCCAAGTGAATTTTGCAGTTGTTCTCTCACTGCACCTTAGTTTGCATAGCAGAGGACTCTCAGGAGGCATGAACTCTGCCCCCTTTAGGTAAAACAGAAGTGGAGGATGCACTCTGGGATCCCACTTAATAATTTTTAGCTGCTAATAGACAATCAGCTAAATATGTCTGGAGGAAAGCGACTGCAGTCACAAAGGTCCTTACACCATCTGTGTTGCTCTACAGAGCCTCTCCTGTTAAAACATTCCTCTTGCTAGTCTAGTAAGGCTTTTACTGGTTAAAACAGTAAGCTGTTGCAGCCAGGATCTGTTGTACTTCTGAGTCCTGTACCATAGATACAAGGAAAATCAAGTAGAGTAAAATAAAAGAGGAAGAACTTAAGATAAGTCCTTTTTAGTCCCTTTTAAAAACACAAATAATTTTATTAGATCATATTTATACCATATTATGTCATCTCTATATAGAAGAAAATGCATTCATAGCATTGAGCTTCAGTCACCTGAAGGCAAGTCCACAGTCATGAGGAAAAATTGGTCGGAAGAACTGACCAGGTAATGAAATGGTAAATTGTCTGTATTGCAAGAAGTGGCTTCTCTGACCAATTGCATAATGATAAGATTCATAACTTCCAGTCTGCAGACATATTATGATCCAGCTACAAGGTGATGCAGATCCTCCTCCAGATATTCTTATTTGGTAGAGACTTCAAAGTAGCCAAGTCAGCCAAAAGAAGATGGTGGAATATTTTTGAAGAGGCATATATTTAGGAAAACCTGAACTGCTAAAAAGCTGTAAATATTTGTCTTTCTTATTACAAAACCATTTTTCTTTCTACTAACAGAGCGCTATTTGTATTAGCTTTGATTACAAAAAAGCACAATCATCTATTCATATAATGAAGGACCGTCTTCTCTTTTAAACACAGACTGAGTGCTGGTAGGCTGTAGTATTTCACTGAAGGCTGAGCTAGACTGAAGATAGGGGACCCAGCAAGGAGGAAGATAAAAAGGGCAGCACATTCCTGTGTGAAATGTTATATTCAGGTTATCTCAGAATCAGACACTGTCTTCCACCCCTGCACACGTGTGAGCTGGCGCCTGCAGGCACTGCAGGATATCGTTTCCTCACGCCCAATGTCACCATGGCAAGATTCCGAAATTGCACCTGAGTTTAACTCTCTCACAGATATGTGTTCCAATCTCACACTTACCAACACCTGTACAGCTGAATTGCAACAAATGCCAAGCAAATGGGAACTCCCTGTGGAGCTGACCCTGCCCAGGGTACTACCTTTTGTATCCCTACGGGCTCCTGAGGTGCATATATCCAAAGCAGAGGTAGGTTCAGCATCCAGCCAGCTTTCTTCCACAGAAAATGTCAGGCTTTGGGATTGATGGTTCTGGTGAGGAACGGATTTCTAGCTCTGACCATTGGAAAATAAACTGTCCTATTTACAAACAACAAAGAAACCTTTATTAAGGCAAAAGTTGGTGACCTTGACTGGGTTGTAGAAGATGGCATTTATTTCCTAATCAGTGTCTCTATTTCCACAAAAAGAATGAATTATGCCTCAATCAGAAGCTTATATTAAAAACAGAGGTTTTTTTCTTTATGTGGTCCCTATCTGAAATAATCTTTGGAACTAAATTATTTTCTTCTCATATTTCACACTAGCATCAATTGAAATAAAAACTAACTTTGAGAAGTACAACTTTACTCATTTACTTAGGGAAACGTCAGCACAGTATTTAAAGCAGGTATGGCAAAAGGATGATCCTTTGATGCCTACTTAGGCCTTTACAGGCATCAAATCTGAATTATTTTTTTTAAGGAGAGTACACTAGAAAAATGAATGTTGTGCAGTTGGCATATAAATATTCCTTTGGCAATTGTCCATGACAGCTGGCTCTCCTACGAGAACAGGTGAATTCCCCACAACCATTTCAGTGTTTGAGGAAGTTGCAATTGCTGCAATAACTACTGAATACGTAGTTCAGGTTAGAAATATGTACCAGGAGACAAGGTTACGGATGTTTTCCACAAGGCAGAAAACAAAAGACCAGTTATTTAACTGTTACAGGTGGTGGAAGACAGGCGAGTCAGGCTGTTTTGTGGCTGTGTGTATGTGAATTATCCCACATAGCTCCTCAAGAGAGCACTTTTTGAACAAAAACCCTCAAATCAGCTCACTAACAGCAATCTAGAATTTAAGAAATTTTTTTCCCACTTGTAAACAGAAGCATTTTGCCTCCTGCTGAGGTGAATTTTCTATTTTCTTATTGACATAGTCTCTAAAACCAGCAATCTCTAGCTTTTCACATAAAACATGAGGTTCTTGCAGACTTGCTTCATAGCGTCTTGTGAGCGGACTGTGTGAGAGTATTCTTTTGACAAGGTAATTACTGCATGCCACTCATGAGGTCACTGGAGATTGCTGCACACCAGGACTTTGTTCTCTGCTTTTCTGGGCAATTCTGACAACAGAGCAAATTATCCAACAACACAGTTGCAGTCCTCCCTTTAGAAAATCATAATGAGAGAATTTTTTATTTTTAAATGCATTGGACAGTCCCACAAAAAAACCCAGACATTGTGTGTATTATGCTGTACTGTTACAATGTTAAGTCTCCAAAGCAATTTCTCTTTGAATTCCAAACAAAAGGGAAATGAACTGACAAGTAAAACCAATCCAAATAATCAAACACCCAGAAATTATTGGCTTGAAAACATTTTTCTAATTTCTTTTTATTTTCTTCATGTGAAACCGTGAAGTTCACTAGGGTTACATTTTTAAGCTTTTCTTGGCTACAACAGGGAAGTTTGCCTCTTAGCTGAAAGTTAAGACTGGCATAGACCCAGGACTTGTGGCTAAAAGGCAAACATCAGATATCACAGGAGCCATGACTCGCAACTCCTGGTCTTGAGTCCTGAGCTAGTCACAGAAACAGCTGGCTTTGAGGAGATGAGTAACTGAGGTGACATGCCAGATTCAGGGTTGCTATCATGAAACAGAGGCCAGAGATAGCGGAGTACACGCACAAGCACAAACGTGCTTCATTGTGTCTTTAGTCCTTGTAAGACAAAGAACCCATGGTGAGACTACAACTGTGTAACACTGTTCTGTTCCTTCTGTGTCTTCCTGTGCCATCCTTCTGAGCTCTTCCCACCCTTTCCTGAGTACCCTACGCAGCTCAAGTCTTTTGACATCCACTTCTTTTCCAGAAATCACTCCAAAAGATTTTTTAAAATATCATATCTATGGAAGAAAAACATATATATTGTTTATTTTGCCATGGGTTGTGTTTTGCATGCCTCTTCTCTTTCCAACTTTGCCCCCTTCCAGTCCACAAAGCCAGATATTGTGTAAGGCTGTAAATGAGCAGCCAGTGCTAGAACTGGAATGCCAACTTCATTGAGACAGCAGTGAAAAAGAACATGAAAAGGTCATCACTGCTATTCTGCTCAAGAGTAACCTGTCTCTGCATTAGCTATCTAGAAAAGCTGACCTTCCTGGACATTTAATGCTAGTGTCTAAAATGAAAGTTCCTAGATCACTGCATTTTTATGCAAATATACTGTTATTTAAATTTCCCTTCTCCAGGAACTGTCTTGCTCACAAGGGTTAGCTGTGCGGAAAGCTGGTCATTTGTAGTAGTTATTTCTGCATATTTTGATCTTATTTAGAATGACATTTAAATTTTAAGTAAAATTTTGGTGATTAAGAGAAGAATCCAGTGAACTGATGGAAAATTTCACATAAGTTCGAAAGATTTGACTGAAGTAACAACTTTTATAAGTACCTTCAAGTGAGTTACAAAAATAATAACTATTTATTCTTCATTGAGGATGAAAACTCATGTCCATTCTTGCTTATTTGTAAGAATGTGTTAGTAGTAGAAGTACAGGAATGAAGAGGAAACTCAAATGCTCCATTTGTTCTCTAGTAATATTTTTTATGTATTTGGATTTATTATTCAGTAGGATCCAAATAAGCAAAGGCTAAAAAATACAATGTATTTCATCTTTCTTGTTGCTGAAGTCACGTCTTTCAATCCCTAATACACTGACTCTATGAGTCCCAGAATAAATACTAGAAAAGATCTTGTATCTGTGTCCTGGAACTCAGACATCCACTCATGTTTTATTAGGTCATATCTTTTTTTCTTTAAAACTTGAAATCCTGAAACTACCAAATTTCATTTCACTACAAAAATATTACACATTTTTTAACTTGTAAAATCAAATGCAGGGTATTTGAGTGAATATAGATTTCAAAGTTAAAATGAAACTTGTGTAGCTAAAACTGCATGCATCAGTATTTGTACTGATTATCAGGCATAATGTAAAGGGAAACTGGAAAAAAAAATGTAATCTGTTATTTGTGAAATCTATAGAACCAGGTATGAAAATAAGACAGATTTCATGTCTCAATTCAAGTACTTTTATGTATACACATTACACTATTGGTGACCTTGCAATGCACCTAAGATATAATGAAAACCAAAGTTAAATCAAAGTGATACTGATTTGAAATTTTCATATGAATAAGCTTCAACAAACATGTAAAACCTCATTCCTCCTACATAAAAGTCAAAGCATCTCACTCTGATTTAAATAAAAGTTGTCTTTGTTAAGAGAAAAGAAATTTCTTTACCAAAATAACAGAGACTGCTATGATCTTTCAATAGAATAAGGTCCTGCCTTGTAATTAGACATATTCTGAGTTTAAAATACCACTACTAACCAATCATAATCTTTATATTTTGGAAAGGAATAGTCACACCATATGTTTTGCAACATAAAAAAATGTGTATGTCAAGGTTTTTCTTATACCCACAAAAAAAAAAGCTAGAAAAACCCTGATGATATATTTTCTGTCTGTTAAATTGATGCATTTTAGAGTCTGTTTTCACATTAAGCTTTATAAAGTCTTCAAATATGTTTTCTATCAAGAACTCAATGATGCATGAAGATTAGGTAGGTTTTCCTTTTGTTTTGAAGGAGTTATCCCAGTCATCTTATATTCTCTGGGAATTGACACTCACTTGAAAACATAGCCATTAATTTCTGCAGTACACCATCCTGACCATAACAATAATGAAGAAATTTATTTCTGAAGCTTTAAGAGGCCCTTCAGATTTCAATAGCAAATACCTGTATGGAGAGTCTAATCATCACCTTATCTTCAAAAGCCTGTAATAATAATTACAAAAAATGAAAAAAAAAGTAGAGTTTGCAGACATGTTTTTCTGGTAATTGCTCATAGAACACTTCTACTATAAGCATATTTCGGATAATGAGGGCTGCAAAGACCAGTAAGCAGCATCAGTCTCCCTTCCAAAATACAGCATTTATTGCTGGAACTGTCAGAGCTGAATGGATTCAGCATGTGGTGCTTATAACAGTACATTAGCTGTTATGTGCTTGACATGTGGCAACAGCTTAAAACCATTTGGAAGAAGAGGCTAAAGCAGGCTTCTGCACAGTGAGGGATCATATTGCTGGAGCAAACACTACTGCATCTGTGAGGACAACCTACAAACACTGCCTTTCAGATGCTGGTTTGCATCTCACTGTGAGAAACCTGCCTTTGTGGTGTGAGCCTGCATTTTGTAAAGGCTGCCTGCTCATCTGCATTGCAGGTGAGGTAAACAAGCCCCTGCTTCCCCAGGCCCCTCAGTCTGAAAACAGATGCCTTTAAAAGGGTAAAGGAGTTCACTCTTACCTGAGATGTCACCAATGTCTACATCAGAACATCATTATGGCGTAAAACATGGTAGTATAGAGCAAAACCAGAAGAGATTTGGAGCTCCATTTTCCTGGACTAAGACATCAAGTGCCAGGACCCTGCTTTCAAAACAGCAAAGCAGTGCACTTACCTGAATAGCAGTCAAGTTGTATCTATTCTTCTAAGTAGTTGCAGGTTTGAAGCAAGAATTACTGGATAAAATCCAGTAGTGTACATAGGGCAAAAGGTCCAAAAGACTATTCTGATGTCTTCCTTTTAATACTTTAAATTCCATGAATACCAGACATAAATGCAAAGCCAACAGTCATAAAATTACTGCTGAAATTATCTTTACTCTCCTACAGTTGCTACTGCCCAAATTCTTCTCCAGTTGTATTTCTAAATGCTCGAGGAAACTTGCATGCTGTTACCAACAGGTGTAGGCTGGTCCAGACGAAGGAGGGAAATTAATTCTAGGACCTCAGCTCTCTCCTAGATAATATACTTCTGTTTTCCCCCTGTGTTGTACAAGCTCTGCACCCACTCACTCACATCCTACTCTCTCAACTGGGGAAAATAACACAAAGGAGTAACAATTCTCTCATGGTCTTTCGATTTCTTCATAAAGACAATAAAGCACAAGAGCAGCACATATATCCACACTCTGTACTGTTTTAAAGGCAGTTTTATCCTGTAATTATTGTACAATTCCTATGTAGTAAATATGATCTAATCTAATCTTAGCTAGGAAAAATAATAGGTTCATCTCCACTTAACTCTCATGTTGATAGATATACTTCCAAGAGATGCTGGTTTTCATCATAGCTCAATAATATCATTTCATGGGAAACATTCATGTAAGCTTATTTACATGGTATCTAAATGCCTCACATTGATGTAAAATGAATATTTAAGAAGTATTTGAGTGAGACATCCTTTTCCCAATACTACAAATACTATTAAGCAAGCAGTTACATCTTTCTTTTAAAAGTAGAAGAGTATGTATTCATTTCACTTCTTTAAATCCAGTAGTTAACAGAAGGGCTCCAACAAGATATGAAAGACATGTCTAGAATTTATATTGAGGCCTAGATACTTCTCAGGAATTACTAACTTAGTGCCAGACTGTTGGCCATTTAAAGAATGAGAGCATTTCTCCAACTTCAGTGTTGATACTTTCACCTTTGAATGGCACACTTTCAGATTTGTGACCTGGAGAAGTAAGAGAGAGAGCATAGATGCTAAGCAGATCTCTGATATGGGGAAGACTGGGATTTTCACCTCTCTTTGCATGGTTTCTATGTATCTGTATCCTCTTGTAGTTTAAGGTAAAAAAATTGGAATGAGAGCCTCCTATGCACTCCCTGTGGGGCATGACCATTAGGCTGCAATGTTGCTCTCTCCCTAGTTTTCTCCTCTGGCTCAATGACTACTTAAAAACTGCATGCAGTTTGAAACTTTTGAACAACACAGAATGAAAGTTCCCTATGTTTCACTTGTGTCCAGCTGGGGAAGTCTAAGGCATTTGTACAGGATTAACCTCTTAGGCCATTTCTTCATAATCTTACAATAGAAACTTACTTTATTAATAACTAAGTCATAGGTTTCACTTTCCAATGGACACTGCTTGAAAACTATTTTTGTAGAAGGCACATTGCACAGGGGAAGTAATTTTTGATTGTGCAGAGCTTCATGCCAATACAGGTGTATGACTGCTGAATTTCTGGTGACCACTGGGCACAAGTGGCGATACAAGAGCTCAGGGAAATAAATACTTTCAGTGTTAGATGCCACCTGGGATGAGGTTTTAAACCTTCCCTGTATTGGAGTCAAGTGCTTAAATTCAAATACTTAGTCTAAACAGAGTTTTGCACAGAAAGTCTCCAAGGAAAGGTTGAGTAAAGTAATTAATCCAGTCTGAGGCTAACAACTGCAAGAAACAGTAATTCCTTTCAATGCAGGTGTAGAGACAAATGGCATTTGGGAAGAAGGAAGCCAAACCAGGTGTCCATCATGGTTCCCTCAGATTTTACAGACCTGTGAAAGAGGTAAATGTTCAGTAGTTATTAGCCAGTTTTATCTTGCTGACACATGAGCAGCTCTCAGTGCTGCCATCATCCTTCTCTATTTCCTTTGTTCCTTTTATTTATTTGCTAACCCAAATCATCACACTTCACCTTCAAAGAGCAGGCAAACCCCTGAAGGCTGAGTCTGTCTCTTACTGTTTGCACAGAGCACAGTATGATCCTGACAGGAGCTGCAGGAGCACACAAGCTTAACTTCATTCATCAAACGCTTCTAAACGGAAGGAGTAATTTGAGGGAACAAACTGACTCCAGTGATCCTTGGGAAGAGCAGACTGGGGATTTTCTTGATTGGATTTTTTTTTTTTTTTGTGGGAAGTAGGGGCAGGGGATGGAGTGGGGGAAGTGGTTTTTCGGTTTTTTGTTTTTCTCAGAAGAATTGCTGCGCCAGGACTGTGTTATAGCAATGCTGTTTTACCCTGCCACACCAGCATCATAACCAGGTCACTGGGTTTTCTTTCAGGATCTTCAGACATTGAATTCTGAGGTTAGATTTTTATTTTATTTTCAAATGTAGACTGTGCTTTCTAAACAGACTTTATCTATTTCTTCTGCTTTGAGCATGTTCTTACAGTATAAAACTTCTTTCCGTAATATCTAGGGAGCCAGCACGCACTGGCCCCAATTTCTACCTCGTCTCCTCAGGTTGCTATCACAGTTAAGTATGTTCTTTTGCAGAGTGCAAGAAAGAGTGCAAGTCCTCTCAGCAAGACATTGTTCACAGAGTACCTCATCATCTACTTATATGGTGTAGTTTAGTAAGCTGAGTCTGCTCTTTCCCTTAAAAGACAAAAGCCCTAGCAAATCATGGGAAACCGATATATTGACTTTTGAAAGCAATGCTTATTACTACCTTATTAAGTAACTGCCTAAACAGCCACTCTTCAGCCTCAGCAGCTAAAAATGATTGAAGAAGTGACTATTCTCTCTTTTTCACAACTTCCCAAATCCACATGAAAGTTATATGAAAAAATCATCATTCTGCTGCCTTAGGGGATTGCAAACTGATTACTAAACTAGGTAGCTTTGCTATTGAAGTGATAGTCTCTCCTGTTATAACTGTTGACTACTGAGTAGTGTACTAGCTATGTGACTAGGTTCAGGAAAAGTCCATCTCAGATATAGCAGTCTCTCCTTGACAGGTTACCAGAATTTGAAGTTTCCTGGGAGTCCTCAAAATTCTACATCTGCCAGTGGCACCTAACTCTAACTATTGGAGTTCATCAGAGGAATTCATTTGATTTTTTTCCAACCTCTGGGTTTCTGGAAACTCATGACTAAACACAGCAACATATGCTGCCTTTATTATCTGAAAAAATCAATCAACTTGAAAGTAATGTGCTGCAATTATAGATAATTTTATGAGTTTACTGTTTCACCATTTTTTAAAGTCCTTTTGTTAGTGGAAGCCAGAGGACAGAAGACAGGGAATTTGCACACACACCAAGAGGTAATCTTTCCCTAACTGAATGGAAGGTAAACTAGATGTCTCATTTCTTTTGCATCCTTTAAGACACCCCATAAGCACAAAGACAGATTATAATAATTTACCTGGACAGCTGATGAATTGCATGAATTTGTTCAGAAACTAGCAGACTTTTACAGCCATGGCAGTCAACAGCCAGCTTGTGTGTTAAGGCTATTTGTCAGCACTATGAGACAATAACCATTATCATATATCACTTTAAAAGTGGTACGTAGTTTCTGTTTGGGGTTTGTTGAATTTTTCTTCATTTTAGAAGGAGTTTTACTGAGCACCAGTTTTCCAGTATCTATAGAAGATAATAAATGAGCTCAAATCTAAAAACAAAAATATAGTAAGTGGAATGAAGCTGTGATGCTTTGTGACTTACAGAATTTCTCATGATAAGTACAAAAAATGTAGAAAGTTAAACTGTATCACAATTCTGCAGAGTAAACAGCTATATCCTCTTAAGACAAATTTTTTGACTATTGAAGACTGTTTCTCCTCTATACAAAATCCAAGTATCTGTGAATAAAGAAACCTAATCACACAGCGACAAAGTACAGTGTTTTTACCAGAACTAGCAGGCTTGAGATAAAATACATGAAGAATCAACTTTGTTAAATGAAACAGAGTGGAAACGGTGCTTACTTCAGCAGTTAGGATCTACTCCCCCAAGAACTGACTCCCAATTTCGGGCTGAGATCCCCCCTCAGCAAACCAGCCTTCTTTAATCTCAAGAGGAGCTGCATTCTAATCAGCAAAGATGAGTTTCAGATAATTCTAGTGGTTAGTCCTGCTGTAAATCCTCAAACGAAGCCTGATGATGAAAAAAGAAAACGAATTTTCATGAGAGCTGTTGATTATACTCATGTACTACTAACTCAAGTATTGCTTTTCAATTAGATCGTGGTGTGCTCAGCCCCGCAAGTCAGCAGGAAGGTTTGAAAAGACGTCTTGTCCTGAATTAATCTATTAGCATAAGTGTTTGTGATGTTGTATGTCAAGCTGATCCAAATATAAACTGATACAACATGCTTATTAAAAAAAGTAAAAAACTTAAGACAGTCTTTCAGCTCACTTACATTGCCACCTGAAGTTTTCCCTCATGCTTTTTTTCTTAACATTTCCTCCAAGCCATTGCAAAAACCTTGGCTTCACTCTGTTCCTCTCTGCTTAGACAGAAGACTGTCCAAAATTATGTTTTCCTGTATGAACTGGAACAAAAAAGTACTGTAAATCAACCTGAAGTTGTTAAGCGGGTTTCTACTTTTACAGACATTATTGCTCATTTATGTACTGTGGGTTGCTAATGGCACTTATTAAAGCTTTCTTTTACTAAGAATTTTGTGAGATGTTTTTATCATTTATACAGCAATAACTACCACTTGATTGACAAAGCTTCTTCATGAGATCCATCACAGATGAGAATTCTCGTAGCACAGTAATGATTTGATTTTGACAAAAAACACACAGGAAAAGAAAAAACAGTTTATCAATAGAAGAGAAACAGTCTCAGGCCTAAAAGGATATATATATGCCTTTAATTTCTTGTCTCTTGAGCCACGAGGAAAGAAGGGAATTTACTTCCTGTAGATGGGACAATAACCATATGAACAGTTCTTAACTGCATTTGGCCCAAAATTTTTCCAGTTTTAAAGGTATCTAAAGAGATCCATGGCAAAAGAATGGGAATAAAAATTTTAAATAGGCCCATTTTTGGGTACCTGATATATGAAGGCATTTTATGCTATCTTCTGACTCCATACTATTTTCCATACATTACCTGCACTGGCTCCCTCCTCCTAGACTCTTGAGGGGCTATTAGAAATGGTAAAATTAAAACAAAAGGTGAACATTTATATTCTGCTGGAAAATGCATTTGATGCAGAGGGTTCTTGTTACTAAGAGGCAAAGAAAATCTCAAATCTATGAAGGAGCAGAAAGTGACTGACAAATCTCAGTTTATAAAACTTGAAATATGTTAAAATAATGAAGCATTTAATGATCTGATTTTATTTTCTTTATCAGTTTTAAGTGCTTTGAAAATTAATGTTTCAGGAATAATTTATTCAATAACTCTGGAGGCACATACACTAGCACTATTTGTCTGCAAATATTGCTTGGACAGTGAAAATCAATAGTCCCTGTTGTCAAACTGTCCCTGGCCTGGCCTGGACCCAGGCTAACAAACAGTGACCCTTGCCTGTCCCTGGAGAGATCTGGCTGTCAGTCTGGGCCAAGGAGAGAGGCTGATGGGGTCTGCCCTGCCCTGGAGAAAAAGAGCATTTTGTGGGAGAAACGTGGACTGTTTTGTACCTGTCAGTCTCAGTGCCAACACGTGTCCTGGACACATTAATTTTTGATACAGTTATGGTGTAACCCACCTAAAACACAGAAAAGAACATGGTAATATCTTACTTTCACTCTGAGTTTAATTTCTCTCACAAGTAACTCTGGAAGACTTTTAGGGGCACTTCAGCTCTGCAGCACCACAGACTCACACATAATAAACATAAATGGATAAATAAACAAATCTCAGCAGGCTAAAACAGCCTGAGACAGACCCCTGGTTGTATATATGATTATCCACATATTTCATCTGTTTACGTACTGTTTTTTCCTCTGTGATTAGTCTCTGGTAGAAATTATCCTCTGCCAGAGCAATACTTTTCTCTTTTGTTAGTTTACTACATAGTTCTCACTGGCAAATTACTGTGTCAACTTTATTGGCACAATTTAATGTCTTTTACAAGGAAACAAAATACTACAACCAGAATAACTGGTTTTTCAAAGTTACGATGCAGTGGGCTTTCAGAGAACAAAGTAAATATTTAATTAGCAGCAAGTTATATAAAGTAACTACCTCTATAGGAAATGTACTTTCCCCTTCTCTATGTAAGAGATTCATTGTTTCAAAAGTGGAATTTTGTCAGAATAGTGACTGTAGGGCACACTTACATAAAAGGAAAGAATATCATGCACCAGTAGTGATCATAAGTAATAGTTAGCCATTATTGCTTTATCTTTTGGCGAATATTCAGAGTACCCAGACCATATTAAAGAAGCCTCAGTTGCATTCCACATAAGGCTGTCTGTATTTTAAGTGTTTATTGCATAGAAATCTCAGAAATATGTGTGTATTTGGGTAAACTGATGTTTTTAAAGCTTGATATATTCAAAAAGTGACAACACCTTATTACCCTAAATTACTGTCTGGAATTGTAGAAAAGGCAAATACTTTTAAAAGCATTTAAAATGGAAATAAGAGACCTGCCACAATTTCTTGTTTTGCCTGGATAGTTTTTCTGCTGCTTACTGTAACCCTCACGTCTTTTGGAAGTCCCTGTCCTACCCCTGCGCTGCTCACAGCATCTGCTTCTGACAATCACAAAAATTGCCACTGTCTTGTCTGGCTCTGTGATTTCTTCCATAAGCAATGCTGAGCAATTAAGGATAATTAAGAACAACTAATGAGATAGCCTCAGTGAGTTCGAGTTACTCTTTTAAAGTTCTGCTTCGTCAATGACCCATCACTGATAACATTCATCTCATCATCCAGAGATTGCAACAGTGAGGAAAGATCTGATGTGGATGTTGTGAGCACTGGGAAAAGAGGATAGTCACATAAAGGATCCTAAAAGCTCAATATTTACAAAACAAAAGTGCTTTTTCTACTAGCTGAGGAAAACAATGAGATACAGCCTCCTGAGGTTATGTGGGGGCCTTTGACGTGGGGTATTTCTCTCAAACGACAACTAGAGTGGCAATGTGTCTCAGGATTGACAAAGACATTCACAGTGCAAACAGGGATGAGCTGATAGAATGCAGACAGCTCTTGAGGCTGTCTGTGCCACAGGCTTGCTGACCCAGGGAGTTGCCCATGAAGGGCCTTAACCTCAACTCTGGTCAATCTGTGAGCTAGTTCTGCCTGTTGACTCTCAAAGCTGCCAGCTGAAGATCCATAAAATTCTCAGTGTATAGGCAAGCCTGAGCAATCACTGTGTTCAGAGTCATGGCTGCACAGACACAAGGAAGCAAGTACTGGATCCTTGTTTGTCTACTTTCATTTGTCTTCACTGTCAGAGGACACTGAAAGTACAAATATAATCTCTCCTGGGATGCTCTTACCCATGTAATCTCTTCCACTGAGTGGTGTTTTCTCAGCAAAGAATCAGATATGTGGGCTCTTTTCAGAAACCCTTACTTTAACAGTCTTGAGAGGTCTAGACAAAATACATAAACCTTTTTCATAGGAAAGTGAAATAAAACCATCTAAAGAGCAATCCTGTAAATGCTGAATATACAGCTGATTTACAGAGAGTTATCCATTTCTAAAATTAAGCCCTAAGTGAAGTGTTTGAATGGCTGGGCACCAAAATTCATACATTTTGAGTATCAGACTCTTTATCAGTGATCATTGATAAGCACGGTAGAATTGAGGCACTGTTACATTAGATATGAATGCCACTATCTTTATTAAGGTTTTGCTTTTAATTATGAAAATATTTCATTTTTTTATTATAATAATCATCCTAGAGTATACTGACATAATGTTATATTATAAAATAACTTTAGTCCTGCCAGTCTCAAAGGTGTGTGAAATTATATAGATGAATTTTGAGATTTAGAAAGTGCACTTGAGATATCTGAAAAAGGAAAAAATCGCTAGGTGTGCTTTCATGGTTGTTGTAGTTTCACTCCAGATGGCAATCAAGCCCCATGCAGCAAATCACTCACTCCCCTACCAGCAGAACTGGGGAGAGAAGCAGAAGAGTAAAACCCAGAACACTCATGGATTGAGATAGGGAAAGCAAAAGCTGCACACTCAATTAAAACAGAACAAGGAATTAATTCAGTGTTTCCCATGGACAGGAAGGTGTTCAGCCATCTCTGGGACAGAAGGCCCTCATCACACTTAACAATTACTTTGGAAGACCAGTGTCTTCAAACTTCCGAACTTCAAACTTTCCCCCTCTTCCCCTTTTCTCCCTCCACTTAATATACTGAGCACGATGTCATAAGGTCTGGAATATCTCTTCGGCCAGTTTAGGTCACCTGTCCCAGCTGTGTCTCCTCCCAGTTTCCCATGCACCCGCAGCCTCTTTGCTACTGTAGCAGTACAAGAAGCAGAAAAGGCTTCGGCTCTGTGTAAGCCCTGTTCAGCACCAATAAGAACATCTCTATATTATTGACCCTATATTTGGCACAAATCCCTAACATAGCCCCATACTAGCTACTGGGAAGAAAACTAATTCTACCCCAGACAAAACCAGAACAATGGTAATGTATCTCTTACAATATGGAGCACTCTGGAACTGTGAAAGCGCTATCTCTTGTGCTGGGCCTGAGTAGTAGCACCATAGTTCAGTTTTGTAGTCTTCCACTTAGAAGGTATAACTAAAGTTATGTCTTTATATGACTGAATTCCCAGCTAAGGATGCTGAAGACTCCCCTCCATGGGAGAGGCCAGACTACCTTTTCTATCAGGAAAGGCTGAGAGAATTGAGATTGTTCGTCTTGGAGAAGAGAAGGCTTTGAGGTGACCTAATTGTGGCCTTCCAGCACCTGAAGGAAGCCCACAAGAAAGACGGAGAGGGACTTTTTACAATGGCATGTGGTAAAAGAACAAGGGGGAAGGTTTAGATTACATATTAGGAAGAAATTTTTTACTGTGAGAGTGCTGAGGCACTGGAAGAGATTGCTCAGAGACATTGCAGATGCCCCATCCCTGGAAGTGTTCAGTTCCAGGCTCTGAGCAACCTGGACTAGTGAAAGGAGTTTCTGCCTATGGCAGGGGCTTGGAATCAAATGATCTTTCAGATTGCTTCCAACTCAAACCATTCTGTGATACTTTGATTCTAAAGCATATCATCCTGTATCTACTTTCTGCTTCAGAACTTCTGTCAAACTACATGAGATAGGTAAACTGATTAGCTGTGAGGATTACAATCTGATACAGAATAGACAAAATCTCAGAACCTGCTTTTGGAAGCAAATAAAACCCCAGTTGCAGATACCATAGCTTTAACCCATCTTGATCATAAAACATGTTATAACAAGCTTTTCTGTATGTTGGAACTAATTCATCATTGTGAAATGAGCTCACAGACAGGATTAATTTTTAAACTCTCTTCTGTTTTCAAGCTATAAAGAGACCAAAACATTTATGACAAACGGAAGCTGCACACATTATTTCTATTATGAAAGTTTGTTTCCTCTAGAAAGGTGGTAAGAACAAGGAGTTGCATTTTTACCTGTCATCATTAAAGTTAATAAAAAACCCAGTTAGAATCTGATAGAAATTACACTTTGTAGCTTTATAATAAGTTTGTGTGAAGTTTCTGGATGCTACACATAAACCTTAATTTTAGAAAAATCATGATATGCAAACATACTATATTCTATTAATATTGAGCCTCTGGGACAATACATATATACTATTTTTCCCTATTGTCTAAATTCTGTATATTACAGGAAAGTTTACATTTTTAATAATATGCATGTAATTCTATTCTTTCTAATAGACAAGAGTACTGGAAATGTCAGGGTTGTAATCATTAGATTTTTTGACTGTAACAAAACTATTCAGATTGTATTAAACATTAGGAACTTGCCATTGGTAAATCAAAAGAAAATTTACAAAGGTTGAAAACTGTTATTTTATTTGTTTATTATTAGAATTAAGGACTCAGAAATTTCATTACTTAGATTTTGAACAAGATGTTCTTGTCAGAGCTGGGAATAAGCTAGAGGTGAAATTTGGTCTTTCTTGAAACTAGAGAGAGTTTATTATTGACATTTTAAGAAAATCAACATTTGTTTCATGCATCTTGCCTACAGATGAATACTTCCTGTCTAGTGCTTCAAGCACAGCTGTTTGGGGCATGATCATGCTGGTACTGAGTGGATATCCAGCTTCATCTTAAAGGTTTTTTTGTTTGTTTGTAGTGAGGCATCAGAATCCTTTATGTGTAGTGACTGTTTCTTGCTTTTGTCTTGGCTTGTACAATGTGTCTTACTGCAGAGATGCAATGATTGCATCTATTTGTTATGTGAGCTGCAGGGTAAGTTATTCTAAGAAATATGACATTGCCAGTTAGGGGTCCAAATCTTTTTTTGAAAAGTTGCTCCAAGAGGTTGATAAGATACCATTACAGACATATTGTCCATAGAAGTTGACAATTCAGTAGCATATTTCTTTTCTTAATTTTATTTGCTAAATTTTATATTTATTTTGTCAAATACATACTGTTTTCTCTCAGAGAAACATCAGTGATCCAAATCAGAAAAGATGTGGAATCAGTTTATACCAGAAACTGTAAAAGTTTGGTCAGTAACAGGAAGGCAGTAAAAAAATCTTGAAATAATTTAATTGACAGTCGCTCTGAATGACAGAAAAAGGTCTGGACAATTACTTTTATGAAACAACCCTAAGAATTGCAATGCAGAGTCTCATCCAAAAAGCCAAACACAGAAATAGAATGTAGGATTTTTAATGGAATTTCAATGGAAGCAGAGCAGCACAAGTTGAATACAACCAAATGCTAAAGAGCTATCAGAGGACACAATATTGCTTAGGAAATACTTATATAAAAATTGAGCTGATGGAATAGTAATGTTCCAATTGTCATACTCACAAAGACAAGATGAGACAAAAATTGCCTGTTTCACACTGTTCCCATCCAGATTTGGCTAAGATTAGTCACAACAGTATATGTTTTAGTGTAAAATGTTTGATATTCTAATCTCTGCTTCCAAGCCTTTTTAAGAAGGCTGTGTGACAACCCAGTACCCACCTGTCAGAAGATTGTCCTCAGGGCTAAAGGTGTACTTTGCCACCTTAAATTTGTCAAGATGTCCACTGGTGAATTCCTCCACGTTGAACTTCTCTCTATTCTTTTATTGTCACATACATAATTCACAGGCAAGTTACACAAAACACAGCTCTCGGTTTTTAACTTAAAAAAATTATCTCTAAGCATTTTATTCACTGATCTCTGTCTTAAAGACCAAAAATACTTTAGTATTTTTATCTGCTTTATTCAGAACAGAGAACATTAATCTATGTGTTTACCAAACTGATCTCTTACCTTGATTCCCCACATGAAACTCAAATCATATAATTTGCAGCAAAAATATGCCCTGAATGGCAACTTGCGCCTCATTCTCACTTGTGTTATCATAGAATTACTTTCATGTATTTTCTTAACTTTTCTCTTCACTTTACAAGGAAAACTTTTTTGAAGTTTTGCACCATAATACAATAATATTCTTCAAGACATATTTGGCTGCATTTCAAATCTACCCAAACCTTTTTTGTTCCATTCTTGTTTTAAGTCTGTGGCATGTTGAGCCTGGCTGGACACCAGGTAGCCACAAAAACTGCTCTGTCACTCCCCTCCACAAGTGGACAGGAGAGAGAAAACATACCAAAATGCTCCTGTGCCAAGATAAGGACTGGGAGAAATCACTCATCAATTTCTGACGTGGGCAAAACTTAGGGAAACTAGTTTAATTTATCACCAATCAAAACTGAGTAGGATAATGGGAGAGAAAGCCAAATCCGGAAAACACTTTCTTCCCACCACAGCCTTCTTTGCAACCCTAACTTTACTCCTAAATTCTTTACCTCCTCCTCCCAGCAATACAGGGGGATGGAGAATTGAGGCTGCAGTCGGTTCATCTCACATTGTCTCTGCCACTGCTTCCTCCTCAGAGGGAGGTCTGCTCACACTCTTCTCCTGCTCCAGCATGCTGTCCCTCCCACAGGAGACAGTCCTCCACCAGCCCCTCCAAAGTGGGTCTTTTCCATGGGCTGCTCCAACATGAGCCCCTCACACAAGGTGTAGTCCTGCAGGAACAGGCGGCTGCAGCGTGGGTCCCCCATAGGGTCACAAGCCCTGCCAGCATAGCTGCTCCAGTGTGGGCTCATGTGTCCAAGAATATAAAGGTCCTGCCAGGAGCCTAATCCAGCATGGGCTTTCCACAGGGTCACAGTCTCCTTCAGGCATCCACCTGCTCTGGCATAGTGTCCTCCATGGGCTGCAGTTCCAGTGTGGACCTTCATGGCTGTGGTCTGCACCACCACTGTAGGAGCTGAGGGGAATCTCTGTTCCAGCAGCTGGAGCACCTCCTCACCCTCTTCCCTGACCTTGGTGTCTGCAGGACTGTTTCATTCACATATTCTCCCTCTTCTCCAGCTGCTGTTGTGCAGCAATTATTTTCCTTCTCTTAAATCTGTTATCCCACCATTGCTGATGCCCTTGGCCTTGGCCAGCAGCAGGTCCACTTTGGAGCCAGTTGACATTGGCTCCATCAAACACAAGTGAAGCCTCTCCCAGCTCCTCAGAGAAGCCCCTCCTGTAGCCCCCCCACTACCAAAATCTTGACAAGCAAACCCAATACAAACATTAATTTAAAATTAATTTATAAATCTTATTGAAGATTTATTATCCCTTTTTTGGAACAATAATGGATGTGCTAAAATTGCAAGAAGTATTTATCACTGTAATATCTCTCCACGGCTCGATAGGTCATCTTTTTTTTTCAGTATATACTCTTTAAGAAGGTGTATGCTTTTTTGTTTAAGGCAATATGAATTGAGAGTGAGAACAAACAACTTTTATTGTCATAAAACTTGACTATTGCAAGTACTTTATAGCTGCAATGTCTATGTTTAATTAGTTCATATTTCATATAACAATAAAATGTGTTTTACTGTAAAATACTTTCTAAAAAATATTAACAACTTGCTGTTTATGGCTTTTTTAATATAAAGCGAGCTTGGATGGGCAATATCTCTATGAACATTTGCTCCTTTATTTTTGCAACATATAGATTGCTTTGAGTAATCAATTTCTGGTTTTGAATTTTGGTGCTGCAGTTACATTTCTAAAATCCCACAGATCATTATCAATTTTCCTCGCAGCTTTTTAAAATGCTTAGCGGTACAGTAAAAAACAGGTTTGCTAACCTTCCTAATGGTCTAGAAGGATCAGGTGACCTGCACATGTTCTATTTTTTGTAATTTTTTCCTCTTAGCAAGCTATTTCTACCACCTTACTTTGATAGCTTAATCATTTTTTTTCAGCAATTTAATTCAGTTACCCTCCTCTGGTATGCAAGCTATGTTATTTTTTGCAACATTTTTCTCTCACAAATTCATGAGAAACCTTTATTAATTTTTCTACCCTCTCAGTAAGACCTAGTGGACTGTACTTATTATGTATTAATAATATTAAATTACTCCAAAGTGTGATTTCCTAATTGTTTGAATTTTGTTTCAGTCATTACTCTGTGAGCTGCATGCTTTGTGACAGCTGAAGCAAAGCTGTCTAGGCAGCACCAGGAAAATGGCATTTAGAGGAGCAAGCAAGGGAGGAGGCTGCAGCTCACAGGAACTCTCCTTGAAGATCTAAATGATGCTTGGAACAAAAGCAATGTCTGCATGAACATGCAGGTAGCAAAAAAAAAAGAAATGGTTTTGAGTCTAGCACTCATTAGATAAACTGCTTTGCTCCAAGCAGAATATGGAATTTAAATTTCAGCAGAAGTTAACATTTGATAAGGAAAAATAAATAATGGCTTGGCTGTAGAAAAGATTCAAAATGCAACTTGAAACTGTAAAACTTGTCTGGTTCTGTATATGAACATATGTGCTGCATTCAGACTCATTAAATATTACAAAACTAGTGAGCATAACAAAGATTAATGTTGAGTTTCTTCAAATGAACAGAACTGGGATAAAAAAATGACTAATTTTTTTTATTTGTTTACCATTTGTCTTTTATTTGTTTACCATTTTAGTACTGGAATTGTTTGAAAATTCTGTTTCCATAAACACCAATTTTGGAATAATATTCCTGTGTACCTACATTGTTTCATAGCTTTCTTCCCCATACTTTTTCTAGGCAGGTTAAACTAAACATAGTCACTAGAAACAGAAGGTCTGCATCAGCTGAACCTGAGCTTCAAAGCAGGGCTACAACACGGGAAAGAAAATGAAGAGACATCCCTTGCAGTATACTGATAAGGGAAGAGACAAATGTTGAAATGTTTTCTACCATTGTTGGGTGTTCCACACCAAATGGAACTAAAGAAGAGGCAACTGCAGCCTGATTGTATATCTTAAATCTGCATTTCTATTGCTGTGCCATGAACAGACCTGTGGTGTGTCCTTAGCATCTTACGGACCGTGAAACAGAGTAGAAGCTGCAGCTCTACTCAAGTCTGGCATTGAAACTCTCCTACATGTTGCAGTTAAGACAACAACCACATTGTGGCCCTCACTGTAATAATGAAAACAAACCCAGTTAATGAATAGTAGTAAAGCCTAAAGGCTTTGACGCTGGGAATAATTTACAGCATAAGCCAATTAATGTTTACAAATGCCGTATGATTTCCCTGGATTGTGTACATAGGGAACTGTGGTAGCTGCAGTACTGATGCATGTCCCTCCTTGGCATGATTAATTTCAGTCTGTTCCATAAAGTTTCTATAAAGGTGACCATTTTCACTCTAAATCCACTCTTGTTCCCAACAGGTAGACTTTGGGCCCTATCTTTAGATTTGAGATGTCACTGATGTTTGCCTTTTGATTTCATTAGATGTATGTGTGCACAGGGTTATGTAAGTACCAAGCTTCAGCATAAATACCACTTAAAAGATCAAGGCCATAAATATCTCCAAGACTGAAGACCTGAGGCTTTGCTTAGACCTTTTTAGGGTGTGAATTTTCAACCTGTTCTAGTTTTAAGTCGTGACTATAGTGGCAGAAAAAAAGACTTTGCAGTGCTGTGCAGGGAGTTTAAGTTCATACTTGGGACTTGCACTGAAGGATGTCCCCATATGTGATGCCCATGCCTAGGGCTACATAACCTTCCAGTCTGTGAACGTGGGGCAAATGGATGAAATATTAGCCATCCTGCTGTCTTGTCACTTTATTGAAATAAAAAGTGTGCAGTTTGCACACTTCAAAACTCCTCCTGAACCATGTAGCCCTTTTCTGAGATTGTTTCTACTGTAAAGGACCTGTTTGCATTCCTGACAAGATTCAACTAAGCCCCTTTAGTCAGCAGCAGAACAGTGAATCTCTGTAAAACCCTGCATTCTTCCAACCCACAATTTAATCCCCATCCCTTAACTTGATAGTGGATCATACTTCTGTGAGTACTTACATGCCCTCCATAGGGTAATAGAGCTACTTGGGACAGCTCTACAAGCTTCTCATTTCCAGGTTCAATCATTTCATGGTTTTCCCATTCCTTTCACAGTCACAGGCAGCTATCCTTTAAGCAGCACTCTTTGAGGGCCCTTTACTCCAAATGGTGAAAACTGCTGGTCTGTGACAATATGATTTCTGTCTGGGAGAGGGTTCTGAATCCATCACCTTTTCACAGGAAAGTTCATGCATTTCATATTAAGCAGCAAAAGAGACCTTGAAGCAAATCTCTAATCCAGCAAGTAGTATACGCTCATTTCAGATGCCAGACAAGTGCTGCATTCAGTTTGCTTAATTAGGCTGCTCATTTTGTCCCATTGCCTTGCTTCTGGCCCTTTAGAGAAACAGTTTTTGAAAACAGTCTGGTAAGAATTAAATTGCTGCTTGGGAAACTTTTCCTGAAAATAGCCTTTGCTTATTTCTGCCTGGAGAGACTTGGTTAAAGATAAGAAATGTGTTAAATAACAATTCAAAAGCTAATGATATGTGAACTCTACTTTGAGACTATTGCCTAAAATGGGAGAAAAGAACTTACCAGACAATGTTAATATAGATAAAATAAAGAGCTGGTCATGAAAGCACTTTCAGGTGCAAAACACATAGTTGCACATACCAGCATAGAATTCTCACAATTTTATAGCTTTAGCTAATTGTAATATCTAGTGGGTACATCCAACCTGAAAACCACTTGCCCTTCATACCACCCTCAGAACTGTCCTGTTGGAGCCTTACCAAGGGTTCTGGGCCCACTATATTGTTTTGTCTACAACATATCTTACTATTCCAGTCCAGGTGCATGTGTCCCAAACAAGATGTCCTTGCTAAAATCTGTTTCCCTGTAAAGACCATTAAACAGAAATGCAGGAACGTAACACAAACTGTGAGAAAGGGGTTTATAAACTGTTAACAGCTACCTTAAGAGTGAGGAACTACACAGCTATATTAAAATCTACATATTTATTAAAAATCTTAAGGCATCAGGACAGCCAGAGTATTTGGATTAGAATTGGTGTTAGCCCCCAGCAAATCTCTATAGAAGCTCTGCTGTAATCTCTTGACTCCGTCTTTCTTTGTTGGACTATACTTTCTTCATTCATCCGCATTTCTGAAATATTTTTTTCATGAAAGTGTGCTGAAGAAGTCATGTAGATAGCAAAGAAGCACAAAAAAGAGTTGAAAGATGGGGGGACAAAGTGTATGAAATTTGTCTGAGTGTCTTGGGTCGAGCAGGCAAAATGCCAACTGCCTAAGTACAAAGTTAGAGCGTCCCTCCGTCCAGCCGAGAAAAGAGAGAAAGGGCAAAAAACTCTCAAAATTAGATTTATGCTTAAATGAACTATATATGTCTATACAGAAAAGAGAAAATTAAAAGAAACTACAATGCACACTTACAAACTCTACACAAGTTAGACAAAGCAACGATTTTCTACCTCTCAGTGAAAAAACTATATTTCATAGAATCATAGAATCGATTGAGTTGGAAAAGACCTCTGAGATCATCAAGTCCAACCCTTGGTCCAACTCCAGTCCATTTACCAGATCATGGCACTCAG
>JAWWLZ010000118.1:46370094-46454595 GCA_035041345.1 Poliocrania exsul
CCCCTGTGAAGAAGCAGGACCCAGTGTCCCCCTGCACTGTGCCCCCAGGCTTGTCTGCTGGCATGCCCACTGAGGGCTGCTCCACCCTGTTCTTACAAGCAGCTTCAAATGTCTCTCTTCCATAGGTGGGCACCACATACGTTTCTAAACACAGTGTGTGACTGCCAAAGCAAGAGGCAGGAGCTAAGCACCCTGCTGCTCCTTGGCTTGCCCTAGCAGCTAGCTGGGAAACTGCAAAATGCTGACAGCTGAAAATTCATCATTAAAATGTTCTTCAGCATCAGTCTTTCTTTCCCTATCACCAGCAAACCCCCAACATCAAGACAAACAGGGTCACCCTGACAAAGAGCTGACTATTGTCTTGTGTGTGCCAGCTATCAGGTTTTATTACCACTGTTTTCTGCCTTAGCAGAGCTATTTCTAATTGTGTGTCAAGAACATTTCCTGCCTCAGAAAGCAATAATCTGTTTTGTAAAGAAATAGGCCACCTAAGGTACCTTCATGAGCCACAGTGTCTTTCTTCCCTAGTAGTACTTTGAGGGTTCAGCATCCTCTTTGGGTGTTCTCTGTACAAGTTCCAAAATCCCAAACATCTGGAAATCAAAAAAGGAGAAAACAGCGTTTGCTTAAATACTTCAGAGTCAGCATAACCTGCAGGGTTTCCCATGTAGCTTTCACTTAGAACATCTGACATTTATAAGGGGCAGGATACAAGCAAATATACTTGGAGAACAGAGGAACTTTGGAAGAAAATCCTCTGTTAATACTCATTAATATAGATAATTTGTGTGCAGTGTGCAAAAGGCATAATGAGAAACAAAATGCTGCATCCATTTCTTCTATGGAGCAAATACTACAAGGACTAGTCTGCATTTTGTAATAAACTGATATTTCTTGCACTTTAACATTTTGATGTTTCAGTTTGTGCCATATTACCCGCACAGAACCCACAGGAAAAACATTTGCAGCTCAAAACCCATGTTGAGAAAAAGATTTGCATATGTATAATATTAATGCATTCCTAAAAAAAAAAAAAAGGAAAAAGATACTTCTGAATGCCACCAGAGTTTTGATCATGTTGAAATTTTCCAGGAAAGCCTGAGATCTTGATTTTCTATAGTGCAATTTCCACATCCAAATTGTTTATTCTGATTTTTTTACTTTGGCAACTGTAACTGTTATCGATTTATACCTGGATGATATGAACTTTTACAGACCTAAGAAAGAAGACATTATGTTTTTCAGTGTTACAGACTGGTTTTTTCTTCTTCCTCATTATGTTTTTAAGCTTAAATTTCTTTCAATCTTTTTTTTTTTATTTTCTTGAGAAATTAGACATGTAACATCTCGTGTTATTCCTGTAGATCATAATTTTCCTCCTTATAATTTTATCTTTCGTGCAGTTTGTGCTATGATATTCTATGCAAATCATTGAGTACTCCAAGTTAAACATGTATCTTAACTCTCAGCAACACATATATTAATATTTTATTTTCAATGTTTACTACATTTGGGGAGAAAAACTATTTATTGTTTTAATTAACCATCAGTTGCCACAATTATTTTAATTTTTTTAATCTTTTTTCTATTACACTGTTTACAAGTCCTGAAAGGAAAAATTCTTTGGGTAATAAAAACCCTTTTAAAGACCATAAGCATACAAATTTAATGCAGTATACATACAGCTCTTTGTGGCATGTGTTGCAGCTAAAATGGAGGCATTTAAAAATCCTTATTTTTCAATTATTATTGTTACATTGAGCAAAAACTAAAATTAAACTTACCAGAACTAAAAGTTTCCTATTTAACTCTATTTCCTCTGCTGTTATTTTTTTCTGAAAAACTTCATGAAGGCTTGCCAGAATTTTTTATAGCAGAAACTCAATACCTGATTAATAATAAACTATGATAGCAAATGTATGCATTCTTTTTGCCTATTCTGCAATAAATAAGGGGAAAAGCTACATAACCCTAATGGAGAACATCTCTCTTTTATGTGTTATTTCTATTTGCTAGATTAAAATAATCACATTGTAGCAACATGGAAGAAATAGTGAAGGGTTTTTTTAAAAATTCCTGTATGTGCAACGGCCTCCTAAGTGAAATCTGGACATCTGCTTATTACAGCCTCTCAACTTGTTCAGTAAGAAAAGGTATACTGTATATTTAATTCTGTATGAGAGGGAAACCTGCCTCTCAAATGAGCTTGAACTGGAACTCTGAATGCAAATTACCTTCCCACACAAATTAAAAAGAAGAAAATAGAAACAATAAATACTTCTTTAAATCAAAGTCAAAAGGAGTAAATTTCCACCATTTTTACCCAAATTTGCTATCAGCAAAAGCTTTGTTTACATAATTTTTATAATAAATTAAAGCCAGGTCTCTCTCCTCACCCTACTTTCATAAAAAGGTTTACCCAATATAACTGGGTATTGCTGAATGAAGCAAAGCCAAATCACAGCAGGCTTTGCCAATGGAAACTATACTCCTGCATTCTGTCAGTGTGCTTGTAGTTGCACTTTCTTTCTGTAGCTTCTTATCCATAGGAATAGTTAATCTATATTTCAGCCATATCCCATTTTCTTATCCTACTCTTCCATTAGTACTGGATCTGAGTGCAGACAAATATTGTCTACAGCCCAAGCGGTGCCAACAGATAGTTTATTTACATTATGCTGTCATCACTATGATTTATCTCAACCGCTCCCAGAGTAAGACATTAAATTTACCTTATTGTCCCTCAAGGACCAATCTGTAGAGATAATAGTGGAGAGCAGAGCAGAGTAGATGAAGACTGTAAGGCTTCCCACAGCCGCCAAATTGATTTTTCATGTCCATGTGATGCTGCACCACAGATTCATAAAGTTAGACTGAAAGCAATGTTTTCATAAGGACATTTCAAAAGTATTTGTACACAGTGATGTGTCCTTTGTAAAACATGAAAATGCCAAATGCTAAGTACTTCCTATCCCAGGACTGTGACAACCTACAAATGGAGTAACACAGGAGCTCTATTAAGTACTATTTTCCCTGCCGTATTAACCACAATGGGAAATCATTTCAGAGTCAGAATATTAGCACAGTAGTCATGTTGCTAAGATCAACTTCAGGTCTTCCTTCATCTGCACAAAAATAAACAGTGAGAAGAAATACTTAATATAAATATTTCTAGGTTACCTTTACTTTCTGTCAAAAATTTCTTACAGGAAAAGTTTCCATTTATCCTGGCTTGAAACCAGGTGTCTGTCATCTGCTTCAGGAAAGTGCAGTCTGCTGAGATATTCCTACTTGATGGTGGGAGAAGTGACTGACTGAGACAGAAAGAGGCAACCACCCACATCTGCACCTAAGATAGGATTTTTCTTATCTCAAAAAACCAGCACAATACGATCCAAACAAACAAACCAATCGATCATTCACTATCTTTACTAAAGGAATCATGACAGTGCACTCTTGACTCACTTTAACCTTTTGCGTATCATGTCTATTTCATCACAATTTCAGATTTTTTTTCACAGGGAAGTATTCAATAAAGCTGTGAACTAGCAGAGGATGTTAGGTACATTGCACAAAATTTCTGCTGAAGCAAACAATGTAAAGCTCTGTGTATTTGCCTTTCTTTAGTATTGCACATGCCCTTAGCTGAATATCTCTCTTCCTCCAGAGAAGTCTGCCTCAATTTGCTCTGCTTTGCTTACCTTTTTCATGACACTTTTCATCTATCTGCCATTCTAGACCACCATACCTCCCAGTTAAGTATGTTTTGGAGTTCGATAAACCTGACTAAATAACCTTGTAAACCAAGCCAAACTTCATCCTCTGGTGCATGCTGAAGGAATAAAAAAAATGCAGTTTTTATTGTGGGTGGGATTTCCAACACAATTGGGTTGCTGTGAAAAATGATACCACTGTATGCATTTAAGAAACAATAAATCTTGTCATACCCTTTTTTAAAAGTGAATTTTTAAATGCCAGTAAAACTAAAATATGAACAAGTAATTAGATGAAGATTCATGCTTCAGAGCATGGTACTTCAGGTTTTGTTGGCATATCATAAAAGGTATACTTAAGAGGTATTTCATATTGAGATTTGAGAACAGAGAACGTTGTGGAAGAACAAAAGAGAAGGATATGCTGGAAGTTTTGCCATAGAGGAAATGCTGTAGTAGCAGATGACCAGGTCTGGTATTTGTGGCCACAAAAGGCTGTGTACATGAACTAAGACTGAAAAAAGAAGATACAAAAAATAAAGACACCAAGTACAAAGCACAATGGTACAAGGTAAAGAAGAATAGCAGCTACTCTCACACAAAGATATGAGGAAGTCTATAGTCTGTTTGCACAGGCAATCACACAATGTTAAACCATCCTTATACCCTCCTATTTCACATGGATAGGAACAAACTTTCTGCAACACCTTGCACAAAAGCTCTCAGCTTTCCAAGTCTATCAGCAACCTACTAGATGTTAGAACTTTCTGGAAACACAGTGAATTCATTTCATTGTTAATAAATTTCATTTGAAAGGTGTATCTCAGCCACAAAGAACATACGAGGCAAGGTCCTCCCACTATCCAGGTCCAAGGATAGCTGTTTGTTACCTCCACTCTCTGTGTTAACAAGTATGCTCACTTGTTGGTTGGGTCTAACAGGAGGATGTCCAGAGTTGACATGGGATGCTCCAGAAAAAAAAGCTTCTGTGGGGCAAGCTTCTTTCATGCTGCTAAGGAGCCTAGGAGGGTAGAAAGCTCAGAACATGAATGACTCAGAATTCATCAATGGCAAATGAAAAAAGGGGTAGTATGACCTGCCCTGGTTCTGGGGAGTTTGAAGGAGAGATCCAGTCCCTGGGAAACCATTGCAAGGGAAGACTTTTAAAAACATAAACACCAAACCAATAACTAAAAGGAAGTAAGAAAGGAAATGTATTCAATATGGGTAATGTTAAGGCTCCAGCTTGATATACAGCATGGGCATGCTCTCTGTGATGCTGGACAATCAGGTGAAAGAGAAAAGCTGATCACAAAGATGGTAAAGTAGAGGATATAGCATTGCAAACAACAAAGACACACAAAAATAATTTAACATTATAACCAGACTTATATTCAGGTGGATTGGAGGTAATTTCTTTTTATTTAAGAGCTATTCTGCATTGTTCATCCCATAAATAGCAAGATAATTTCAAAAAAATATGTTCAGGGTTCTGGAAAACAGGAATTTACAAAGAAATAGTTGAAGTCCTTCTTAACAATCACAAAACTTGACCATGTGTCCATGACAAAGAGAATATGATAATGTTATCTGCCTTATGAATTCCTGATTTCCTCCAGCATGTATCTGAATAATGTGTCCTAATTTCACCATTTTTATTAGCCAGAAAACTTATGCTTAAAAAAGACATTGGAATGCAATCTCCTGAAAAGATTGTGTGCTTTATAATAGGAAAGCTTTTCTGACTCATATACCTAAGCTGAATAAGAAAACTTATTCCTTCCCCACAGGACTCTCTGAATTAAATCTTGAGCATTACAACATCTACATTGAAAATGGCAAGTCAGTCAAAATACAGAATTATCACCTTTAGCCATTTTTCATACATTTTTCAGTAGTTTTTACTCTGCTTTTTTCTTCTACTTTCATAATATATGAAAATAAGCTTTTGATATTCACAAGCTTATTTTGCAATTTCTCATTTACTGGCTTTTATACATCAAGATGAAAAATACTTTTCAAGGTATATAATTAACTTGTTTCAGAACACCATATTTCCTCTAATAATTATGATGATTAAAATCATATTTAATACCAGAGCAGAAAAATAATTTAAAAAATCAAATAAGATGACAGAATGGATTATTTAAGATGTTTTATAGCTTAACTGATCAATAATGTTTGAGTTCAAAACTAGACATCATGATGAAGAAAAAAAACTAGGTAGACTCCCTGAGTGTTCTGGCACCCAGGAGAGCCACCCATGTCCTGGGGTGTATCAGCCACGGCTGGTCAAGGGAGGTGATTGTACCACTCTGCACTAGTGCGGCCTCACCTCGAGTCCTGTGTGCACTTTTGAGTGCACAATAAAAAAAGGATATAAAGCTATTGGATAGCATCAAAATAGGGGCCACAAAGATGGTGGAGGGTTGAGGCAGGAGGCCATATGAGGTGTGGCTGAGGTCACTTGGCTGTTCAGCCTGGAGGAGACTGAGGGGAAACCCCACAGAGGTCTACAGCTTCTTATGAGGGGAAGCAGAGGGAGAGGCACAGGTCACTCTCTGGTGACCAGGGATGGTACCCAAAGGAATAGCATAAAGCTGTGTCAGGGAGGCTTAGTTTGGATATCTGGAAAGGGTTTTTTACCTAGAGAATAGTTGGGCACTGGTACAGGCTGCCCAGGAAACTGGTCACAGCACCAAGCCTGACAGAGTTCAAGAAACATTTAGACGGTGTTCTCAGGTACATGGACTGATTCTTGGGGCTGCGCTGTGCCATGCTGGCAGCTGGACTTCAATAATCCCTTTGGGTCCTTTCCAGCTCAGGATAATCTATGACTCTATCTTTCTGTGCATTTATAACTGCACTGGTAATCTTTGAAAAACAGACATGGAAACACACTGCAAAAAAAGCATCAGAATCCTGTAAGCATCCAAATCTGTGGTGTTAGATATGAAGGAATATATTTACATTTCAAATGAAATATAAGCAAGATCTAATAGAATAATGCTCAAAATCCCCTCCCCACCTTCAATCTAAATTTTCGAGATGCCGCAACCTTAGACTACAATTCTATAACTATTCTTAAGAGTATGTGTTAGTGGCAGACAGACTGTCTTAATCTGAACTAAATTTCCCCAACTGAATGAGAGGATACAAAAATCCATTTTGAACTATTTTCATACCTAAATATTGAAATAGTACCCATTTCTCAGGGGGTTAGGCTGTTCTGTGTTGAAAATCACTTCTAAAAAAGGTTAATAAATTCAGTAAATGTCATGAATGTCTTGTTGATATTCTTTGTTTTCATATTTCAAAAGCTTACAACATCCAGTAAGGAAATATAAACAGTGGCACATGTCAATGGAAGCATTCACATCCTGCACCTCACAAATTTTGAATTCTTCACTTCATCACTGTGTTCAGACTGTTCACTAACCCACTTATAAACTGTTAAAGTGGTTTACACACTTGACTTGAGCTTAAAATCTATAGGCTTTCCTCATACTCGTTGTGATATTTAAACTAATCCTAGTATTACATGTGCACCCATGTTCTTCGCTTACCCAAAGCAGACTAAGGCAAATACTTACATTCTTTACCAAACTCAGGTCTCTGCTAGGGTTAATGGACGCATGCACATGCTGACCTAGATGAAGGCCATGTAACTACACAACTAGATGATTGCATGAACACAAGAATTATTAGAATCCAAGATAATGCTTACAGAGTGCTGCCAAAGAAAAGTATTTGGGGAGAATGAAATAATTAATCAAAACTGTACTATTAACAACCCACATATATCTCACTTTCAGTGTTTAGAAACTCCTCTTTAGGACTTTCTGTCCCCAAGCTCGTCATGCAGCACTCATGAAAAGCAACAAAAAAGCACTTGCTTCTAGATTTAGCAATTTGTGTCTTACATAAAGACACACTGATAGATGAATGTCTAGACTCATTAAATGAACTGGACACTGTTTTATAGGAAGTGGCAGCTGGTTTCTACTAGCTGCTTTGTAAAAGGTCTCTGTGCTGTCTTTGCTAGCAAGTAGCTAATATGTTACTGTAGGCAGGAACTATGCTTACATTAACATATTAGGCAAGATACAGCTCTGCCAGTGGTGGTCATATTTTTGTTTGCTTACGTTATAATAAATTACTATTTAGTTCAGGATAAAACTGAACACCAAATCCCCTTTATGAGTCTGTCTGTTTAACATTGGCAGGCAACCCTGAAGTAGCTACACGGAAGAGGAGTAGTGACCTGGAAACTCCTAGTGAAAAACTTCATGTCAGTGTTTTCATAGTGATACCGAGGCACAAGAAAAGGCAGCTGATTCTTTAAAATCCAAATGTAGAGTCCATGGAGAGATGATTATTCAGGAAACACTTCTTACCTCAAACTTTTGCAAGTCAGAATTGGTAGCCAATTTGAATTTGTTTGTCATCATTCCATTTTACCCTTGTACCCTGGCAGAGATGCAACATAAATCATTTACCGTGGCACAAATCTTTACTTACCAGGGAAAATGGTGAAGGTGCCACTTTGGCCAGAAGAAATTTGCAGACTTTCAACGAGAGACACAGTTAAAATTTGTTTTCAATGTGTAAACTTTCAGCCAACGGTAATTTTCATAACTATTAACTTTTATTCAGGCAGAAAAAAAGTAATCTTAAAGAAATATCTCTCGTGAAAAAACAAGCAGCAGTCCTTTCCCTTTAAATGCTGTGTGTCGAGTGATATAGAATCATTTAGTGGACCAGCTCTCACTGAAACTTAAAATTTGAGTCAAATTTTCTTGAGAATTGACAGCAACCACACACTTTTAAATGTGAAATTTTGTTACCTTGTTTTAGAATGTATTCAGTTGAATGTATATACAAATGACAAGTAACAGCGTTTCTAAAAATATTCCTCAGCTTTTCTCTGTGACCAAAACCCTATTTTATACATTTTTCAAATACTGAAAATTATTGCTGCTCTCAAAAAAAAAAAAAAAGCCCACAACAAAACTCAAAAAACAACCAAACCCAAACACTTAAGAAGAAGAAAAGTAAGGAAGCATCAGCCTGTCACAACAAATTAGGAATGTAATTTTATTTGGTCTGAAAGTTTCTGATGTGCTATACATGCTCTGCACATCACTACTAGGTGTAAGTGTAAAAGGTCTCACATTACAGAATAACGTTTTATTATAAAGCTTTTCAATTTATATAATCAGACTCCAAGCTCTGTTCCTTGTTCATGACACACTAACAAGCCCTTAAAACATACCTGTATGTATTTCTAAAGGTTTCTGTGCAGGATGACTGTGGACAGAGGCTTAAGAAGTTGAGTCAATTAAGTCAAACCGAGAAACCTGAAGAAAACAATACAAAAATATTGTTTCTACACATTTCTTTTTTTAAAAGCCAAAACCCAACAATATGTCACTGTACTTGTTAATGCCTAAAACATTGTCAAAAGCGTAGAAAGACTTTTTGTCAAACTGCAAAGGAGCAAATACCTGTCTGTGATCACCAAAGTATACCCACACACTCCCACACCTCCCCTGGAATATGCCTTCTGACTGAAATTTGGACTGTGACCCGTGATGAGAACTCAAGATAAGACTGTTGCCCTATTTTCTCAGGTCTATAGAGAAGTAAACTAGGCTCAGGGAAGAAGAATGTATACACAAAGAAAGCCAGACTCAGAAGCTGAGTTTAAGTATCAGCCTGAGCTAGGCTGGACAGATGGAGGAGGAGGAGGGTATTGCATGTGTAACGGTGAAATCTCCCCATACAAAACAGAAGGAGCAAACCCATCCCACCTCTGGGAAGACCACATACACAACAAACATTTACAGGAGCAGCTGCTGAGAAGGGGTCATAAACCATCAAAGACCCCCAAAGCACCCTCTCAGTGATGTTGCAAGTGATGCAACAAAACCAGAGTCTGTTGCAAGAGTCTGTAAAACTTTCCCAGGGTAAGTGCTTGGCATCTCCTGAATGTATATTTGTCTGTTGGACACCATGTTTTGTGGGACCATCACTACCAAGAAGACTAGAAGAAGAGAACCTATGGGATGCCATCGGGTTCCCCAGAGTTGTGATATATTTTCTATCTAACCTCTCTCTGTCACTCTTTTTCATTCCCACCCCCTTCTTTTGCCTATTCATTTCTATCTCTCTCTTTGCCTCACTTTTAATGCTAAATAAAATCCATACTATTCATTTCTGCATATGGTTTTGTTTGCACCTTAATTCAGGCGGTGGCATACCTCTAATAATTTTATAACCAGATCATAACAGCCACTTCCATTGAAATCAGAAAAGTGGGTACAGGTCTCTTGAACAAAGTTTTAGTTTTACATCTATCTGCATAATAAGGATCAGCCCAAATTGTCATAATACAACTATATCTTATACACCCAATCCTATACTCAGAAGTGGACTTAATAAAACCTTCTAATTATTAAGAATAGATGCTATACTCTGCACTTCTTAGGACAGATTTCAGTGAATCTATCTTTCCCATCTGTCTCTAAATATCCTCTTAGCTCACACATGTGCAGGGCATTTTTAGAATGTGTTGTATTTTGACCTCAGCCAGCAACCAAGCCCCAGGCAATGCCTCCCTCACTCCCCTACCAGCAGGACTGGGGAGAGAATCAGATGAGTGAAACTGAGAAAACTTTGGGGTTGAGATAAAGACAGTTTAACAGGAAAAGCAAAAGCCATACATGCAAGCAAAACAAACCAAGGAATTAATTCACTGCTTCCCACAGGCAGGCAGGTGTTCAGCCATCTCCAGGACAGAAGGGCCCCATCACACTTAGCAACTACTGAGGAAGACCACTGTCATCACTCCAAACTTAACCCCCTTCTCCCTCTCTTTTTTACCCACAATTTATATACCAAGCATGATGTCACGTGGTCCCTTTCACCAGTTTAGGCCACCTGTCCCAGCTGTGTCTCCTCCCAGCTTCTCATATACCCCAAGCCTCCTCACCATTGTGGTAGTATGAGAAGCAGAAAAGGCCTTGGTTCTGTGTAAGCCCTGTTCAACAACAACAAGAACATCTCTATGCTACCAACCCTGTGTTCGGCACAAATCCAAAACATAGTCCCATAGTAGCCAGTGGGAAGGAAGTTAACTCTACCCCAGATAAAACCAGCATAGAAGGAAAAGCTGTTGTTTAACACCAGTGGAGATAAGACTAAGCTCAGACTTCCTATATATTAAGGTCAACTAAGGACAAGGTGAACAGCTGTGCAGAGCAGAGTCAAGGAGCATACTAGGCCTGATAGGTCTTGTTTGGGGATGAGAAGAACAGGATAGTGGCTAGGATATAAATTGTCTTTGACTTCTCTTATGGCAATGAATAGCAAATGACTGCAAAAGACTATCAAAACAGGATACATTATAGTTTAAGGATATGATGGGCCGGGAGTAGATCTCTCAGCTGTACTTCCAGGGCTGTACTTTAACCCCTGCCTTTATATATGGTGCTGAACACTAAAGATAGCATCTAAACTGAAAAAGTTGTTGAAAGGTTAGAAAAATTAGCTTCAAAGTGGGAAATGTAGTTATTCAGCATGTAAGAAAAAAGGGAAAAGAAAAAAAAAGAGTGAGAGAAAGACATATTAAGTATTTTAATAAGTACAAAATAGCTACAAAGAAGAAGGAAAGTAACACTTGCCATAGGCAAAGAAAAAATATCGGCTTGAATTATAGAAAATGCAGATGCTCTTGGGCTGGGAAAAACTTCTGATAGTAAATATGATGAAACACAAGCATGGAAAGGGGATGTTGCAGAATCTCCTGCTGAGAGTTTTGTAATATCAAATAAATTAATCAAGAACCTGGTATAAATGGCTTGGGCACCATCTGGATAGCTTCTTACTCAAACCTGTTTTCTGTGATTTTACACTTCTTTTGCAGAAACAAACAAACTTATTCTTTTTGTTAATGTAAAATAATTGAAAACAAACACCAACCATGCTGGGTTTTTTCCAAAACACATGGAAACATGTATATTGAAACTAATGGAGTACCATGGCATCAGTGATGTTCTAAAACTCTCTTTCTAGATGTCTTGACTTTAAGAGAAGACCCTATTTTGGTTAATCTTGATGATTAGCAGACAGGACAAAATGTAAAACTGTTGAAATTTAACTTTCTTGACATCAGTAAATCCAGATACATGTACATGGAATCTATAAAATTGTCACTGAAAATATAACTGCTTTTATTTTCTTAATTTTAAAGAAAATCTTTGCTAGTTCCACGGGGAGTAGCCCACCCATTCATTGTTCATAGCTTAACCCACCCATCCGTTCTTCTTTCTGATCCCATTTGTTCTATTTTAACTTCCTTATCTTCTGCATTTCCTTCTAGAATTCTAATATTTATTTTAAAATATAAAAGCTAGTAAGTTCTGCCAGGAACTTAAAATTCAAAATAAGAGATTACTGCTGATTATGTTATCTTAATTGTTATCTAACTGTTGGCAGGTGCTCCAGTTACTACTGAAAACTTCAACAACTGATTTTACTAAGCATAAAATAAACAAAATTAGTAAGCTTAAAATATAAAACATTAAAATGGTTACATTGAAATATGAGTTACTATTAATGTTTTTAATAAGATATAAAATGGAAGTGAATACCTTTTTGTTAGTATGTAGAAATAATTGATTATGCATTTGCTCATGTATTTCCTCATGCAGTAAATGCAAAATGAACGCAACAAAACTCCAGTTTAAACACCATTGTTCATAACTGGATCATTGCATATAAAAAATAATAAAGACACATTAAGCAGATTTTAGTTTCATGAATACACTCCATCTCCTGTGGCTTTAAGACCAATAGTTCCAATTGAGCTACCCTAACTGAATAAGCTGTATTGTGTTACTGTACTTACAGGGCATCATGCCTTTGGTGAGTGAATTATTTTTCTGATACAATCAAACTCATTTCATTCAGTGCTTGTAATGTGCTAAGATCATGCAAACAGCCAGCTTCACAGGCTAATCTAGAAAGTAAAAGATTAGTTGCTTGCAATCACTGTTTTTCTCCTAAGATAAATACTAGGTATTAGTATTTAGGCTTTTGTATCACAGCCTGGAGCTACAGATAATGTTATACTTATGACTAACAAAATATGATACACACTTATTGGGCTGAAAAGAACTATTTTACTAGTGTAGCACTTAAACTAATGAACACTGAGATGCAAGTGATATGAATCCTCTTGCAAAGACAGTTCTGGACCTCCTTGGGATACTGTCATAATAGTGATCATCACTGGTAGAGGCTGACAGAATACTGTGGATGCCAACAGACACCTGTTTTCTATTCCTTGGTCAAAGAGCAATCTCTGTCTTTGGTGCCAACAGATTGCTATTTTGGACAATAATAAACAATGCCAGCATCTTTTAAAGGAAATATCATGGCCTCATGAGCAAAGTCCATGGGCTGGAATGTAAAAACAGATTTTAAAGAGTTCCCCTATGCAGCAGCATAAGACATCAAGTTTTAATCTTAAATTGTAAATTTATTTTTCTACTGTGCAATCCTTCTGTTTTTTGAATCAACATAAATAATATGTAGTACATGACATTCTGTATGGCTTTCTGTTTCACTCATGGTATCTCAGAAGAAATTTACTCTAAATATAGAAAAATGCCATCAAAATATTTTTGAGAACAATTAGGAAATCCAAAAGTTGTATTTCCTACTGCAAGCACACTTTTTTTTTTAATAGTGGCAATTGTAGTAGAACATATGATTGTTATTTGTTATAAAATGTGATGCCACAGTTATTTTCATGAATGCAGTAAGTACACAAATTAATTTTAAAATAATGCCACAAGAATCCCTCTATACAGTATCAATTGCTCTTGGGTGCTCTTGCACTCCAGGACTACACCACCACCTCACACTTGGATTAATGTTCTAATTATGATCTTTTCCCAGAGAACTCACACCGTTACTGCAGAGTAACTATATACATATGTTTTTCTGAAACACCAAATTAGTGGAGTCCCAGTTTGGAAAGGAACTTGTAAATTTGGGGTGCATATTCCACCTACATGACCTTGGAAAGGCTAGAATATGGGGGAAAAGGGAAGAAATGAGATAGGGAAAAGAAGTAGGGGTCAAAACACACAAGTCATGATAGAAGAACTGTTAGAATGTAGTCTACTAAAATGCGAAAAAAAAGAATACCTTGAAACACTGTGCAAGTACAAGTAGATAGTACTGTAACAACTTATAGATGAACTATTAAGACCCAGGGTAACACAGTAATGGGAAGCAGATGATCTTTCATTTCTCTGTACAGCTTTATCTGAAATGTCATGGTTCATCATGCAAATTTAATTGCTAATTTTTTTTATTAATTCTTATTTATATGTGATGTGTGTTGAGAACAAGAAATATGCAGATTGATATTGAACAGATTCAGAAATCTTTTTGGAGGAAGCACCTAAAATGTGTGTGAAAAATTAAGGAACCTTCACAACTTGCTTATGATTTCTGCCACTTACTTAGTCCACAGGAATTTGTTGCAGATGGGGTCATGCACTTCACTCTTAGGATAGAAGTAACCTTATACTTTATTGATATAACAAAATTCAATGGTAAATGATTCAATGGCAAGGTACACTTATTTACTACATGCCATACAGGATCAGAGAAAACTTCCAAGAACACCCTCCCATTGATGCTCAGAAAGCACATTCTTACTTACTTAAGTCCTTCTCGGGGAAAATTGTAAGTAGAAATGGATCCACTCCTGATCCCAGACTGGGTCAAAGGTTAATGTCTAAAGGATTATTTGTATGTTTATAATCAACACTTCAGATCACTTGGGTAAGATTTTAAAGTTTAGGATGCTATTAATCCCTTACTAAATATCTGATGAAAGAAGGATTCTCTCAACCTCAAGGAGTAACCTTAAGAGGAGGGTCTAGTCAGGGGAATATCCTGGAGTGCCACCAGCTGTAGTGCATGAGAGCTCAACAGCCCCTTGGCCACTATTTATGAGTAAGATGATTGACTTACAGTGATACATACAATATTTCGATGTTTGCAACATCTGGGTCACCCTTGCAGCCCTCTAACTTCCATGTTGCCATCTGTCCCCCAAAGTACAGAGTAAGCAAAGCGCAGCCATCACAACTCCCACCTGGTGGTTATGGCTAAAGTGGGGGGGAATGAGGGGCACACCACCACATTATTGCATTTTGAAATGTATACCTCAATCAGCTTCTAGTTATCTATATGAAAATAATGAGATGGAGAGACATACAGAAAGTGACCTATTTCCAACAGAAAATATTCAGAAACTCACTGTGGAGCAGACAACAGCATTCTATGAAAGTCCCTGGGATATGAAAGAATTAAATTAAAGCCAGTGGTCCAAATTATTAAGTTAGATTTTCCTTATCTGACTCTTCTAAATGAATCCAGAGCCTCCTGTTGTCACAGCAATGGAGCATTTGACAAAAGTAATATAGATCAAATGAAATACTGTTTTATATGAGCATCCATAGAAATGAAAAGGTTAAATCTTATCTTTTCTTCCTCTCAAAACTTGTAAATCCTTTAAGATAAGAACATACAGGTGTCTTCATGCTTGACTGGCTAGATTGGGTGCAGAGGATACTGAGTAACTTTTACTTTAATGAATGTTATTTACCTATCCATTTCAAAATTTCTTAAATCCATTTACTAGACTCCACTTCTTGGAAAAGTATTTTCTAATCAGTGCCAACCTGGCCTACTTTACTAAACCAGTGATTTTCTTGAAGTTCTTACGGCAACTCCCATGACTTTTCCATTTCCTATTTCCAGTCACCCTAGAGGAGTAAATTTGCTGATGTTCAATACTGAAATTTTCTTTGTTGTCCTGTCATCTTGGTTCAAAACAGGAGCCTAAATGTTTAGTTTGAGAGTTTTACAGCAGGTTTTGTCAATTTTAATGGTGGTATTACTTGTGGGGAAAACAATACTACTGTGTTGTAAAACTGTTAAATTATTAAATACTTTTATGTGTTATAAGAATGTGCATTCTTAGGCAAATCATACTATAGAAAAGTCAATTTTGTTATAACTTTGAACTGTAGAATTTGTGCCAGTACATAATTCAGCTGGTCAAAAACTTCTTTCAGTCCTTTGTGAAGCAATCATACCAGATCTAAAATGCATATGAAGGAAAAGCGTTCCTTTTTTTTGGAGTTACTCCCCATTTCATTCTCTATTTACTTCACAAATATGCCCCTAATTCATGAGCAAAGCAACAAGTGAAGATCATCTGTTAAATTGCAGGCCAATTCTCACAGCTCATTCAGCAGAAAGGCCTTTATATCCTGCCATAAACTTCTAGCCAAACATTTTACTGTCAGGCAGGAATTCCCCATTTTTGGCATGCTCTGCGCACTTGCCCCTCAAAGCTGTCAGAAGAGGCAGCTGAGAGGCAAAGAGCATAAGAGGACATGCACTGACATGGAGTCCATAAAGACCCTGGAATAGTTTATGAACTGCTTCCCTGCATGTCAAAGTCAAATTCTGACCCTATGTGTGAAGAAATCATAGCAGGCTTCTTGAAATGCATTCCTTCCCCACACATTGCCCTAGCAGGAAAAGAGACAACAAAGAGTCTGTACTGAAATCTTCGTAAGCTGATCTTGATCACTGTATTCCACAGAAGCCAGAGGGTATCTGGGGCCTTTGAAAAGAGCTTTTTCCCAACAGTCTTCTCATGGAATAAAAATGTGATGATATGCTCAACTTCTGCTTTTTTCTTGGGAGCACTTCTAGGAATATCCAGTAACATATGAGAATATAACTACCAGTAAAAATATCAAAGTACGAGGTTAACAAGTGATTACATTTTCAATGTGATTATATTTCACAAATGTGCTATTTCTCAAAAATGCCCGTATCTGCTTTCAAAAGTGATTGATGCTATTTTGCATCCAACATCTTGTTGCAGTCTGAAACTCTCTTTACACCTTTTGAACAAGTTACTCTGTATGTTAATAGTATATTGATCCCCTGTTCCACTAGACTAGTTCATCAAAACTAATTTTGTTGTGTTTCTTTCTGTATGGGAGAACTTGACAGCAGGGCCAGATTTTTGCTTGCACACGTTCTTTGTAAATAAAAAGTACATCAAAGTCTGATCCCTCTGAATGCAACAGGAATCAAAAAGAAGGGAAAATGTTTCCTCCTTATTCCAGTATTTTATTATAAGTAGTATACAAAGACTCGGAGATTCATTTCAGGTTATTCTATAAGCTCCCTTTTTGCCGTCCACTGGTTTTTGCTGCCTTTTTTTTTTTTCTGTCTCTGCTCTTTCTCTTAGATACAAACACACTGCTGCAATCCATCTATATCGATATCTCACCTCATCTCTCTTAGCAGAACTTCTGAATCTCCTTATGGTCTATGGTCCATTGAGTCCTACTACATGCAATCATACATAATCTAGTTTGACAAATCATACTGCTTTGGATTAGTATTCCATGAAAAATACAATTTTCTAATTTGTCTGAATAAAAGTCTGCCATACCCAGTTTTCATTGTTTTCTCATACCTTATCTATGATTTTTATTGATTAACAGCAAGACTTCTCAACTAAAAAATTCTAAGGAATTTATCTATTTTAACATTTACTTACTGTGGACAGAAGAAGAGAGGGCTGATTGATTACAAAAACTCTACATGCTGCTATTTTCAGGATGCCATCAGTAACACAATAGTGATGGATTAACCTGCTGGTTGACTCAAATAATTTACTTTATCTTCTTGAAAGGATGTCAGTCAGTGCACAGTGGAAGGTGATGAGTGGAACCTCAACCATACTAAAGGTCTTTAAATTTCTTCTGAAACAAATGAAGAAGTCTGAGGATCTGAAAAGGTAGAATAGCTCTGAGGATTTTGCCTTTCCCTTACTGGGCAAGGATATTCAGCCCCAGCAAGGCATGTTAAGACATTTCCCTGTGTATAGTGGTAGTGGTATAAAGTTTGATAGTTTTTCCTGAAGTACCTCAGGAACTTCAAACTTGAAAATGGCCAAGCTAGGTAAAAGTGTGTGTTCACTAGAATGATACATTAAAAAAACCAACCACAAAACAACCAAAAAACCCATCCCTTTACAGTCAACATCAGCCAAACCCAAATCTTTGTTAATATGGAAATAAATTGACCTTGAAAGAACTTACTGGATGACACAGTGAGAACAGATCAGGCAAATATGTGATGAATGTTATACTGACATTTACACTTAAACTCCATTTAAGCAATTACATGAGAAGCACTGCTTCTAAATAGGTAATATACATGTGTCAAATGCGTCTGCTGTCTCTGGCTTAGTATAATCAAAGGTAAGATTTTGCAAATCAGAGGAGAAATAACTGCACAACACACATGGTAAGGGAATATAAGGAAAACAGAATTGCCAAATGTAGATTTTGTAACAGTTCCTTCTTTATTTGACTTGGGTTTAGGAAAAGCTAACGTTTATTTTCAGATTATTTCCTAGGCAGAATTGAGCAAATATACAGCCACATTCTTCTCCTGGTGCAACTGTTCAAATTCACATAAAAATTAACATATTCTGTTTATAGCAGTGGATAATTTTACCCCAAATATTTGCTCAAAATCAGTGCATGTCCTGAGTGGTTCATAAGTTATTCTACTGCAGCAAATCTGCTGTGAGTCAGTATGTCTTATTCTGAAAATAAGGTTACTCTTACAAAAATAATTCTCTCTTTTGAAGAAGATGACCTTTCCAGACTGTTCCCATCTTGCTGGGGAAAAAAAAAAAAAGGTACAAATTTCAGCTCATTAATTCTTCCATTGTCCATATGGATCATCCTGGAATGAATTTATTGCTTCTGTCAAGGATACACTTCAGAAGTATAATTTCCACTGTGATGCTCCAGCTGTAACAGGGCATTCACAAAACTGGAGGTTTACTCCAATTCTGTCAGAATGCTTCTGCTCCTCCTCTAACATCACCTTTTTTCCAACCCTGGTGTTTACAAAAGGATTATGCAGCAATGGAGTTTCCAAGACATGTGGTGCTATTAATAAAACAGGGCCCAAGTCATTCTCAGTTATGAAGTCTCTTTGATATTTTTAATTTACATTTAAATCTTGCAAGAACTTGTTGTTTAAAAAAAGATGTGAGTCAATTCAAATTTTAATTCACTATGAACTAATGGCCTTAAGAATCATGATGGGAATCAGTATTTTGTGTACTTAACTAACATACACTCTGTTAAGCATTAAGTGCACGTTGCTATCTTGGTGTTAGTCTTTTCTGGAAAACTGCCAGTGAAGCTGCAACCAGCCTTTTGACACATTCAGAATAGCAGGAAACCTCTTAATGAATAATTATTTCTCCAGAATTGTTTACATTCAGGAGTTTTAAATAAACCTAACACTTGCTTTAAGTAGAACCACATTTGTCTTAGCATGCTGTTAAAGTGCATATAAATCATAATTTACCTTTGCTGCATAACCTAATGCAATCTATTAAGGAAATAGTTCTTTTAATAACAAGACTACAGGAAACAGAAAGCTCAATCACACATAAAGAGACAATAAGATTAGTGTTAATACACTTTTAACCTTTCAATAAATCATTCTGATTAGCACACAGAACTGAGAGGGTCAGTGGCTGTTTTCTTATAAGCCCCATTTATGGACTGATAATTTTGCCGCCACAGAAAACAAAACTGTGGGCCAGAAATTACATGGTGTCTCCACTCCCTCCTTCATCCTCCTGCTAGCAGGGCTGGGATGGCTCAAATTTTCTGAGAACTTTGACATTCACAGCCAATATTTTTATAATTAACAGAAATATTCTTGAAAAGAAAAAAATGATGCAATTCCTATATTCATCTGTGATTCCAAACTTTCAGGACACTCTAAAATAAAAAACTGGGAGGATAAATGGACACTTTCATGGCTTTCAAAAATTTCAAAATACTAATAATTTGGAACTATTTGAGATTTTTTTTTTATTTTATTTTGGAGGCAACTTCCAATAAAGCACAATCAATGAGGTACTAAGCTAATACAGTTATATAGTGTCATAAAGCTGTTCCTATTTGGTCTTAAAGTTTAAAAAAGGGCATGATAATGCAAAGAATTCTAACCTTCATACCAATCTCAAAATGTTTACCCCTGAAGACTAATAAGGGATTGAAAGCTTACAGTCAAATTACTGATTTGTTTTATCAGAATAGATTTATAGCATGCTACTGGCAAGCAGGAGACTATTCAAAGCCTAAATGATGAACCAATATGGAAAAATATTGACAACCTGAAGCACCTCAGGCATCTGTAAATCTCAGAAACAAACTTCCTCTTAGTACTGACAGAGCCTTTCAGTTCTGGTCTCCAAACAGTGCCAACTCAGTCCCAGTGCCAAATAAATTATATCTCTGAGGATTCCTTCACAAAGCCTTAGCCACAGCTGCAAACGTGGCAAAAAAAAGTTTTTCAAGGAGGTTTTTGGATTCAGGAGTACAAGCCAATTCTCACTGTGTTTTGTCTTCCTCTTTTTTTTCTCTCTTGTTTCAAGCAACTGGTTAAACCATTGGTAGCTCACAGGAAACACTGAAGTTTGTTTCAGAAGAGCAAACAATATTTCTAATTGACCTCTGATTTCTTACCTGAGTGGTTGCTGGCTGCCAAATAGCCAGTAAGCACACAGATTAATATCACAGAAGTGAAATTAAAAAAAAAAAAAAAGAAAGAAACACTTTTAACATCTGAGGGAGGTACAGATTTTTACAGCTTTTTTGTTTTTGTTTGTTTGTTTGTTTGTTTTAAATGTACATGCACAGCTCATGACTTTGAACTTTCTCCCAGGAAAGGGATGCTGTCATTAAATATATCCAAGGAGCACATAGACTGCAGCAAACTAAATCACACTTTGTTCTGGCTTACAGTGTGTTCCTCTCATATTTTGCTGAAGGGTTTTGCTTAACCAGCTTTGGCTTTACATGCTATGTTTGGCTGGTGACATCCTCAGTATGCCTCTTTGGCCTTTAACTATAAAGTTCCAAAAGCATTAGAGATTGAAGTTAACTTGAAAAATAGGAGTTAACAGAAATAATTTCTAGCTTTCTGATATTATATTGACTATCCCTGCACTTTAGATTTTGAATTTGCTTATTCCAAATAAACCCTGCTTTGTAACTACGTATCTTGGCTAGCTCTGCAGGACACTGAGAGCATTTCACGGGACTCTTAATGAGCAACCTTCTCCCACACGTGCCAGTCCCTTGTGGTCCCTGCTCTGGGCTTTCACGGCCCAAACCACATGCATTGGGTGCCAGCACAACTCCATGCATGTCAACACTGATGCTGCTGAGACACTTCAAACACCCTGTTGTGACTCTGTATTGAGCACTCTGAAATAAGTCACTGAAAGCAAGGGACAAGGTTGTGGCTGTTAGTATACATGGCAGCTAGTACAAGCACCATCCAGGAAAGAGAATCCTAAGAAAATCTGTAGTTTGCCACAATACTGCAATACTTTACATGGATGTTTGGTGGAAGGTAACTGCTTCATCAATAGTTAGACTTCAGTCATTCGTGTTAAGCACTGTAGCTTCAAGGACCAGCACTAGCAAACTCTTATATGAGATCTTTTCCAAGTGTCACCTGGACTTCAGGAGCCTCATGTTTATGACAAATGTTGTTTACCTTTGTATCCATGGCAAACAACAAAAGTTGATCATGTGCTGTTTGTCCAATCAAAAGGATTGATAAGACCAAAAGTAAATAGAAAAACAACAAAGTAAAATTAAGCTTTGGTTAAAAATTAATCAGCTATAAATATACCTGATAAAAACATGCAAACAAACGTATATTATATGATAAAAGATCTAGGTAAGGAAAAAACCCCAAAACTTAGAGTTTAAAAAATAGCCAAGAGAATATTTAGACACATCTAAGTGTAGAATTTGCTTCTGTATTACACAACATTCTTGGCCTAGGCTTTTTCTTCATGGTTGATCCCTTTACCTCAACTCAGGCCATACACTTGAGGTGAACACCTTTATCTTGGTTCTGTCTGAATGATTGTTCGCAGATGCCACTTGTAACAATCTTCTCATAAAGATACCTGAAAAGAAAGAAAGGAGTATATTTAGAAAAGTAGAGGTATTTGGGTTGTAATGCTCGCATACTCTTCTTGTGAAGAGAAACAGGTGAATACTTTTACCATAATCCAACACCATTTAAAGGTTTTATTCTTAAATACTGACTAACAGAGCTCCGAACTGATGGGTTTAGGTTTTCTTTCCTCTTTAAAGGACTATAACAAAACCCAGTATTAAGAGTCGGAGTACTCTTGTAATCTTCCTACATCTCCATCCAACATCAATCTTAAACACATATCACCCCTTTAAAAAACACTCCTACAGCAGGCTGAAAGTTTTTTCCTTTTTACAAAATTGTTTGGAAGCTCCATATTCTCAAATCTGAAACTTTTGTGTGGTATCATACCAGCTCAAATTTAACTGAGTCTGCCATGGAATTGCTGACCAACATGGAAGTGGCAGAATGCAAAACAAAAGGTAAGCAGGTGATTGGGTTGCAGGCTTGGAACATGATTAGCTGAGATGTGAAGTTTTTTGATACTGCCCCTCTCCTGTGCTAAGAACAGAGCTTAGCTTTTTTTCTCCAAATCCAGGCATGTTACCTCGTTGTCTTTGGAGGTACTACCTAAATTCTAAAAAGTAGCTTTCATTTATTGACTATTAAAATGGAGGAAATACCTGCTCCTTTAACTCTTTTTTTTTCATGCTTCAATGAGTACCTGTACTCAATCTCATTACCACCTGCAGCTTTTCAGGAAACCTTAGCTCATTTTTAAATACTCTCATTTTCTAGAATGTTCTTCCTAAAAGAACAAAATCCTTTTCTTATAATAAACTTTTGCTGTTTAAATAGGGAGATTGTACTTTAAAAAGAACACAAAGTCTATATAAATGCTGAATAATAAAGATCATTAAACATAACATTTAAGGATTATGAAATGGTTATAAAACCACCATAAAGTTCACCGTGCTGTTGACTGCAAACTGCTTTGGACATTTTTGTTCACTTTTCTCTCAATAAACCCTGTATCACTTCAGCGAAGATGACAATTCTTGCTTTTTCCTCTTTTACCGTGGTTTCTCTGATTTGGATTAAGGTGTTTTGGCTAAACGAGTAAAGGAGATGACTGTTCTTGGAGGTATTTTCCATTTTGTTAAGATGATATATTGAACAGTAATGTAGTCTTTCTTCTTAGCCTGTAGACCACATATAGCAAACAGAAATACACACTTTTTCTGCACTTTTGCTTCTGTCTCAGGTAAACTTCATATAGTTGTGGTAAACTGGTTTGCTATATAAACAAGGCATCACCAGACAATATAGAGCAGAGTAATATAGTGATTCATGCATAAATAATGTAGATAATAGGTGATATAGCATGACAGAACAGCAAGAATACCTCTAGGTGGCATAACATAATGACTTTTCCTGGCATGCATGGCCAGTTAATAGGAATCAAAAGCCATTACTTTGCCAAGAAGCATTTCAAAAGCATGTGAAACACTGACCTAATGCAATACAATTATTACCCACCCACCCCCCTCCAAATTTAAGAAAATACTCACAGAATTGCTTGGCATAAAAAAAATTTTTTTTTGCTTATTAATATTTTTGTAAGAGAAATTCTAGAATTGTCAAAAAATGTCAATAGTCAAGTAAGGAAATTCAGAGGATATAATAACTTTAAAAGAAAGTAGGAACCCCAGTTTGTCATATTCATTCCATATTACTAAAAATATTGCCTGGTAGAGAAATTATGTACATATTCCTGAATGGCTTTTTCTGTTGAGACTGGATGTATGTGTGATAGCAGCTGGGAATGGCTGCTATGGTCGTGTCATTTAGAAAGCTGCCTGTACAAATGGTGTGTCCTCACCTGTTTCAACAGTTCACTACAATGCACTGTCAAACTCTGCAGCTTGTTGCAAAGAAACCAGGCAAGAATCAGATAGATTTCTCATTTGTCCTCTATGTGTCTTCTGTGCATAAAGCAGAATTTCCCTGCATCTATGAAATTCCTCACCATGTGGTTACTTTTCCAGGCTTCTTTTGGTGTTCCACAGCTTTCCCATGGTCCATATTGGCCACAAGCCATGTGTTTTTATTAATATGGTACTAAGCCAATGCTAATAGTCTTTTCCTGTTCAGCAGATTTTATTAGATTAGGCTAACCTTAGTTATACAGCTTCTCATTCAAATCTGGCTCAGATCTGGGCACTTTACACAGAGGGTAAAGTTCTCACATGTCTACAAAATTTCATTTAACTATAGTCTTCATTAAAGCACAAGGTTACAATATTTTACTGGCTCCAGTGTTGGAGAACTGAGATCAGGTACTTAAGATTTAAAAGCACAGAATTTTGACAGTTATCTATTATTTTAAGTAAGATATCTAAACTCTATTTAGAAAGTTTTTGGGGCAGAGCAGGCTCACAAAAGAGACTGAGAATGTCACAAAATGTGAGACCTTGCTTAGAACAATTAATTCAAGGCTCATCTACCCATATGCTTCTTACCTCTACCAAAATGTCTCCTTTCCTGAGCTATGTCCTATATGTCCTATATTTTTTATTTACTTCTTACTGAAGCTGGTTTCTAGCTGTTTCTGACACTTCTGCTTTTGCTGTGTCACCTTTAATAAATGCTCTTGAATTCAAAGTCAAAATAATTTATCTAAGAGCAGTTGAATATGTAGATAAAAGTTCACCACACTGCACTTATATATCAATCTTGAAAGTGACTTTGAGTCAAGCAAGAGCTTTGATTGTTCTTTGAAAGCCCATTTCCTTGGGATTTCGTCATAAAATCTGATAAACTTGAGGGCTCCCCTAGTGACTGAAGTAAATATCTATCCCCAGGCAGTTATTTAAATATGATTTCAGTTCATGAAGTTGGCATTTGCAATGAAAAAGAAAATGCATTTAGTTTCCACTTCGTCCAGTCTTTACTCACATTTTTAGTTCTTATTCTCTAAACTCTACTTATCTCAATCATCAGAGTATAGTGAGTATACTAAAATTTACCAATTTTGCCCATGATTACTAGAAATTATATCTCCTAAACATATTTTTGCCTTCCTTCTCTCCAAGTAATTTATTTTAGCCTACAGATACTTAAATTGGCTTGACTTGGTTTATTAAATCCCTGATACATCATGTCTATTAAATTGTCCTTTCCAAATGCATCCAAATGTATAATTACCTTCAACACATATCCACTCAACAAATATCTTAGTGTGTTAATCAGATCTTTTAGTTTCTCAAAGACCTACTTAATTCCTTACTAACACATAAATGAGTGAAAAGCATTATGCATTGACAATATTTTGTGTAGGAGCAGTCTATTTTCATGTGTAAATTCCAACACCCATCAGAGCAGGTGAGGGACATCAGATTGACTATATTTTGCTTTTTATACCACAGTGTGGTACAGTGCAGAGAGGTATGTAAATAATAGAATACTGTGTGGGACTAAGTTTATATAAGTCTGACTAGACCATAGAGTTTGATATAAAGATATATATGCATGGGTACTCACCAAAGCAACCCAGCATATTTATCTTTAAACTGTTTATTTGGCACTAGGCAAAAGATAGTGGAGTGGTCCCTTGTTAGCAAAGAAATTACATGTATTTATATATACACAAAAGAAATCCAACAGAAGGGAACAGTAAATGTTTGAATTTCATATCCAAAGGATAAAGTCGTTCATCCATGGGGGATAGACAGCATGCTGAGAAGTGAAGAAGCTTTCAGTTTTTAAATTAGTAAACAACTCACCCTTATCCTTGAAAACCTTTGAAGTCTGAATATTGCCTACAGTATACAAGGTGTAATTGAAACTCCGTTTGTCTGAGATCAAACCCAAGGGAAATTGCATGAACTTGAGTACACTAGTCAGTTCAATTTAAAACAGCCTTCTGAAGACAGCATGGGCTTTATTTGCCTGCTAGTTTATTTTTTAATCTGGCATCTTCCCACCAATTTTTTTGTAAAAGCCCCTAATTAAAGGTGGGTGTTATTGTGAGCAGCCAAATTGGCTTTAGGAAGAAGGAAAGTTTCTAGGAAAGATCTAACATGATCAGCATAGAAGGAAGTAGCGTATTTGTCTTGTTTTGTGTCAACCTTATTTGTTCCTTGTCAGTAAAATAGTGCAGTTTCAAAGCCAGACATTGCAGCTTGGGTAAAATAATGTCAGACATACTTTGAATCACAAATGCAAGGCAAGTAATTGCCACTGTCTTTAGAAAAATCCTAACAGGACATCTGCCTGTGTGTGAAGCGTAGGCGTCCATCTAAGAGCAAAAAGACATACTGTGTGCAACTTTGCAGGATACTTTATGTAACTTTCATCGTTGCAGAAAGTTAAGAAAAGCAAGAAATGACAGTGAGAACAATTCTCTCTAATATTTTCACTCCCCTGCACAGGACAAAGGACTCCAGAAGCTGGAAACCAGTTGATCTGATGCCTGCTTATCCAATAGCAAGAACAACAACGCCCAGAAAATTATCTTAATGGGTTTTTTTCCTTGTGTTTGAGTCATTACAATTCTATCCTAGCTACGTTTACTGGCAAACTTACTAAACAAACAAGGCTGTCCAAACTCTCCATCTTGTATGCTGACTGGAAGTGGAAGTTTGATTATACACGCCCCTGTTATGGACTGATCATTATCTCTTTGTATGTGGTTTGTGGGGTGCTATTTTTGTGAGACAAACGGGGCCAACAGAACCACATAGGTTTTCTGTCTTCTGCCAGCTAACTGTTAGCAATATATCTATTGAAGAATCTATTGCTTCATTCTAATTGTTGCGAAAACAGTGCATACACCCTGTACATCTTTCAGTGGAGAGAAGAAAAAGAAGCCAGAAGCAGACAACAAAAGAGGTCTTCCACTTCTTTAAGCCATCTGGATGAAAGCGCATGAAACCACATGTAGAACTCCTCTCAAGATAAGTACTCCAAAGCAGAGATGTAACAATACCGTTTAACAGGACTAGGAATACCTATGTGCTTTAGATACACCTTCCCAGTTAAATAACTTATTTCAAATTAATGATAATACTTGAACAGAACTGCTTGGAGCAGAAATGTGAAAATACAGGGTATGGGGAGCACCATTCTTTCACTACAGTGCAGCTCCTAAGAGTGAATTCTTTTACATCCTCTATCATAAAGCATATATTTAAACTAAGTTATTAATTTGATTATTTGTTTTCACTCTATGAAACTCTGTCACCATGGAACTGCAGGTAAGATTGAAGGATGAAAAGGAATAAAAAAGCAGTCTCACAAATCACAATTGAAGAGACAGAATCAGAACCACAAAACACAGCCACAGCTACCACAGCAGACAAATGTTTCTCAGAAACTTCCTTAAACACATTAAAAATTACTGGTGCCTTGGGCCAGATCTTAAAACTGTACCATATATTAATTTGTGTACTTCAAATTTTAGAGGGGATTTGTCATGCCCCTTACAAATACAGCACTGATTTTTTTTTTCTGCCCCAGTCCTGCATCTTATCCTGATCTTTGTAGTTTCCCAGAAAGTCATTCTCAGGAGACTAGACTAAGTGAAAGCTATAGAAGAGTTCTATATGCTTCTTCATACACAGAGACAGGTGTCTAAAATCAAATCATCTGAGGGATAATCTGTAGGTGGGGTTCAAAACCACTCTAATACCAGCCACAATGTTTCTGCCAAAGAAGTTGTATTGTGCCCATATTTAGGGAGAAAAGCAGACAGGGCCAAGAGCTTTTCTCCAATGTTTTGCATCTGACAAAGCTGTTTCATGTCTACATAGCCAAAAAGTCCACAGTTTGGGGAAAAACTTATTCTTCAACTCAGTCCAGAAAAAACATATCAGGGCCGTTTTCCAAGCAGAGAATGGCTCAGGGGCAATTGCAAACAGGAAAATAATCTAGGCCAGATTGGGAGTTCAGATGAGTTTTGTTATTTGTTTGCCCCTGGGCCACAAACAGATGATTAAAAAGCCAGAGCTGCATCCTTGTAACCATTGCTGTGATCTGGACTGGGAGGGAGAAGGCTAAACTCCCTCCTCTTTCTGGACCTTGTGGGTGCTGAATGACCTCACTCTGCAACCCTCAGCCCACAAATCTGACTTCCTCTGTGTTTTGCAAGGTGGCAAGATTGCCATCCTTAGGGCTTGCTCCTCTGTCTTACGGTTTGTTCTACTCAGGTTTTCATATAGTCAGGCTCTCTTCTACCATTTTTGAACTGAAATAATTTTAACTCCCAGTACCCTCTCCTTAGCAATTTTATGCTATTTATGATAGGAAGGTAACATTAATGGGTAGGCAACCCAACTTTTGCACATCAATATAGCTGAACTGTTATGATTAGAGTCTCTCTCGAAAAGATTATGATATACTTTTGATCACAAACAGCAATTTTAATACTAAAATGACAACTTCCACATTTAATAGACCCAAATGAAAACCTAAAAAAAAAAGGCAAATGACAACAAGGACTATTAAGACATGAAATGTATAATTTATTATTCAACAACTACTGAATAGCAAAATACTAAAAAGAAAGTGCACCCATAAAGTGCAATAGTAAAAAATAAACTACAAAAAAGACATGGAAAACCAACAGTCGCTAATCCATGTAACCAGATACTTCCTGTTTTGTGCAATGAATTGGTAACAGAGAGAGGAAAATGCTAAACTACACACTGAACTATACTGTTCAGCTACTAACTGGAGCTATCGTTTTATTTTTATTCACTTTCAGAGGATCTTACACTTATACCATTGCAGATTACTAGTTTAGAAGGGAGGATGCCGTGGGTAAGAATTACATGTAGAATATATGCACATCAAAACTTTGTAATGTATCAGCAGAGCAAAAATATGTTGATTTCCACTTTATGAGAAAAATGAGATTTTACACGCACAACCTACTTACATTTCAAAACCAGTATGAAATGGTTCATTGAGGGTATATTTTAAATAATAGACTAATGGCCCACCTGGGAAAAGATTAAAACTGAAATTTAAACCTTGCTTTGTAAGAGTAATCATAAGTTTCCTGGCAAAAATTTAAAATCTACACAAGCAGAGTAAACTGAACACTAAATTCTGAGTTACCACTGGTGACTACACAGCCTCTGCTGGCAGTCTGGTCAAGAAAGAAGCTGGTTTCTCTACTTAAAACTGCATCACCAAAAATACTGTTATCCCATAAGCATTGCAAAATAATAGTGATCCCAGTATTTCTATGATTACATTTTTGCGACAGTAAGACACACAAAAAAGTGCTTATAGGTTGGTGCATACAAATATTTTGTATGGTTGCTGTAACACTCTAACTCTTCCTAATCCGCCAGATGTTTGGATAATTTGCCAACTTGACAACATTGCCTGTGGTGGAAAGATGTCTCCACTCAGGGGACTGGAGGTACAAAGGCATTCGGGACTAATCAGGTAGATGTGGGAGATTCGGTTCTTAGAGAAGGAAATGAAGGGCCAAGGGCCTTCCTAGCCAAAAAGGGCCCAGCATCTTTCCAGCACTGGGGCCAGGAGGCTATAAACTCTGGGAACATGCAAGCCAAGATACTAGTGGATCCTGCAGCATGGTTGCTCAGAAGACTTTGTAATGTTTCAGAAAGATTTGGTTCTGATTTTCCAAATAAACTTTTACATTAATAAATTCCCTTTTTGTGGAAAATATAAGTATTGTCAGTCACCATTCCCACTCAAAACAAAAGCTTCAAAATATTGCAATTTCAACTAGAATGAAAAGTCCAAGCTTTAGTAAGCAGGTCCCTTTTTTTGTCTTTTTGTTTGTTTAATATTTGCTTTGTTTTGGATTTCTTTTTCATACTGTTTCATATAATATCATAAACTAAACAGTTGTTTCTTGACCAGCTTGTTAGAAGAGTTCTGCAAAGCAACGTATTTGTTATCATTTGAATTTTTGAAGTACTGGCTGTTATTGGAATGATACATAAATTGCATATATAAAATGAAAAATATATATTTTAGTTAGTAAATATATTCTAAAATACTATCTAGGTAAAACCCCCATGCATTTAAGTTGATTTTCCATTTATAAATATCTTGTCCCAAATTTACATTTTCTCATGTTTGATTACACATGAACATGAGGTTCCTCAGACATCAGATGAACATGTCCCTTGCACAATTCTTTCCCAAAACAGGCATCTGTCCCCTTAGCATCAGTCAGACCTATCTCTGACACGCAAAGGTTTTGTGGAACAAAATATACACGTTTTACATTCTTGAACTTTCTGTAGCTATTTCACTGGTGCAGTCAGTGAAAACATTCATGGTGATAGTGTGGTCAAACTGGCTAATTAGCCTTCCTTGGGATTTAGCCCATGGTATTAGCCATGGTCTCTTTCTCATACACAAATGCTTCCCTCCCTATAGCAAAAATGTGTGAGCTGGGATAGCAGCAAGCACAGGTTCTGGTCCTGTGACATTTAAATCTTCATCAAAGCTGACCTTTTGTTAACAAGAGCTAGCCCTTCATGTTGTTCCAATAAAAGTTTGCCTTAACTTACTTCTCAAAAGTGTAAAACGCTTCATGTTTACTTCTTAAAAATTACTTTATTGTTACATTTCAAAGTTGCCACTGATAACGAAACCTACAAACCTCAAAGTAAATTAAAAGCAAAGACATAGAAAACAAAGCATTTCTGAAAAGGTTATACAAATAACTGTAAGAATTGTTAAAGCTTTTTTTGTTCTTTGGAATAGAAAGTTGGATTTTGATTCTTAGGGCAATCAAGCACAACACACCAAAGGATTTATACCAAGTTTGAAAGTGGGCAACTCTGATACATTACATTAAAAGGTTTATACACTGCTGTATCTTCTGCAGCACACAATGCTTGTTACATGCAGGCAAGAAGGCTTTGCTCAACACTGTGGCTTTGGAGAACAAGTTATACCCAGCTATTTGTCAATTGAATATCCACCTATGTTCATATCTTGGCACCCAAAGATTTCCTTGGCTGCAGCATCTTAATCCAAAGGTTTGTGGGGCTTCTCTGCCTCTCCTTTTGTCCCTGTCACTAGAGACTGTGCCACTGCCTATCCATGCCCTGGGCCTTGTGGGGGCCCGGTGGGGGACTCAGCCCCAGGGAGTCACTGGTGCAGCACAAGCAAGCAGAGGACTGCAAGCCTCCTCTTCATCCTCCTGAGTATAGCTGAGTCCCCACATCTGCTTCTCTCTCCCTTTTGCTTTGCTGAGGTTAAGGGTCAAAGTCCCATCCTGAGATGATATTATTTTAAGCAGACAAGAAAGAGGCTAAGCCAACATGAAGCCAGATGTTGATGACAAGCATTTATAATACAGCTCTGTGTCTTGTAAATTCTCTCGTCTTAGATTTTTAATTTTGCATTCAAAGCCCTCTGAATGCTCAGTTTCAAATCTGTTCCTTTCATGATGATTAAATGTTCCTCTTTTTGTTTTTGCAGGTTAACCCACCTTTCTCTGCTATATAAAATCACTCTGGCAACCTCATCTTGTAGTCTTATTATATTTGTGACCATCTCAGCTGGTTGTTTATTCTTAAGACCTTTACAGGGTCTAAACAATGCCTTTCAGAGTCCATCTTTTGCTTTAAATGTCTTTTAGCTGCCCATGACCTTGGGTTGCACTGTGATACTCTGGTTCTCTCTTTTCCAAGTTGAAATGCTAAATTCTTTCTCATTCTCTTTTTTCAACACAGTCATCTGAGGACCCAGGTTAATATGTTCTGAATTTCTTTTTCACCAATCCCTGTGTGACTCTTTCAAAATTGCCTTCATATAAGCCAACTCCTTATCCTCTTCTCATAATCTCCTTCCTACTTTTCCCTGTGATTTTGCTACACTTCCCTTGGCCTTAGAGTTTCACTTCAACACATGGCTCAGCTGCTGAAACAATACCCTGTGACTGACTGTTATGCTTTAAACCAATAAAGTAGGTAAGAGTCGCCAGCACTGAATAAACAGTGCACTGAGGTTTCTGTTTTGCACTGATGGATTTTTTTTCTTAAATTCTCCCCATTTCTTTACAAATGAATCACTGGTTTCTAACTTTCTCTTATTGCAAATAAATCTTACAAAGAGCATGCTCTCCTGCAGCACACTTGCACGGTGCAGGGCAGGGGAAGATGTAAGTAAGGAGACTCTGCCTACAGATTTAGGCTCTGTATAGGTTACCTTTAATGTTTTTAGTGCAGGATCATGAGTTTGGGGCTTAGTCTCCTTCTATGCCAAACAGACACCATGTATTATTGCTTGACAGGTCCAGAGGCAGCTGGGCTGGGAGGAGCATGGGAAGGAGTTGTTTCCATTGCAGATGCTGTGCTGAGTACAAGCCAGTAGGGAAAAGTTTCATACCATCCCTATAGGAGGCTTATTCATGAAGAAAGTAGTAGTAGGTATGTTAGAAACTTTTTTTTAAATGTCCAGTTTGGCATGCCTACTTTGAGCCATAGTCAAACAGTGGAGACGCCCAGAGTGCCCAACATCACCTTGATGCCATCAAAGCACCAGAGCCACCAGAGCAGCTGCCTGGGGTGGATGTTTCAGCTCTTTCAGTCCTGGATTCCTAGTGACCACCTGACACTCATAAATACTTACAGTTAGCTCTAGGAGCCCTAGTCCTTAAGTCTCTGTCTCTTAAAAGAACAGAGTCATAGCACAATTAAAGTCCTTTCAAACATAGCAGGCTTGCAATCTGTTTGGGGTTTGAAGCCCAGGAGGTGCATCAGAGTGAGAAGTAACCACGCATTACATTGGAGACCTGAGAAGTCAGAGTTGCAGTGAGGGGGCCATGAGTTTTCTTTCTTTTCTTTTTGTAGTTGAAGTTTTGGCACTTTTTTTTTTTTTTTGGCATTATCCTGCTGGTTTTTACCTATCTAGAAAATATTTTTGCTAAAAAAAAAAAAAGAAAAGAAAAGAAAAGAAAAGTTGATAAGAAAAATATGGAAACTCAACACAGCAGTACAAATCAGTAATATCTGAAATATGATCAGAATAAATCCCTATGGTATTGCAGCAATAAACTACTACTTCTATAAATCAGATTATTTGTTAACAAAACCTTGAAGTTCTTCCAAACTAAGTTTGAAAAGAAATACTCATTTTCAAAAATGCAAGATCTCCAGGACGTGTGCTAACCTCAGGACTCCTAGATTGTTTTTCAAATTTTTCTGTGTTCAGTTTAATATAATAAAAGAGACATAGGCAGTTAGAGATTGGCACTCATGTCTCTGTGTATCATTCAATGAGTTCTCGAAGGTATGAGTGCACACATCTGTGCTCTCTGCCTATGGCTAGACAGTTATTAATCATCTTGCTCACTTGTTTGAACATACTGAGAAAAAAATGGAAGAAACCCAAATATAAATATGATATTGGTATCTTTTTTTTTAAGCTTTTGAAAACTGGGGAAATGTTGGTGGGTTGTCTTGAATCTGTCAGAGGCTGCCTTAGGCACTGTAGAGTCCCCTCCAGGAGGGTACTCAGCAGGTGACTGCTGTCCCACTCATCTCCTGGCCCAGCTACCCAAAGATGCAGTACCATCATGTGCCCAAATAGCTATGGATTTTTCTTTTAATTATCTCATACCCTTGCAGCCTGACCAATAGGTCCAGCACACTTTTTAAAGGCTGTCTCAGAAACCGTAAGTAAATTGCTCATGGCAAATATAACCAAAAGCTGATATTTTTTAGAAATAATGTGACAACCATGAATTTAGGCTTTAGAGAAATACTGAATGTTGCAAAGTTTTGTGACAACTGTGTGAAATGTGTTAGGACTGCACGATAGAGGACGTGGTTAAGGATTTATTCAAAGATTTTAGATGCTCATAACAGAGCTTGTTCTCAGCTGTCATCAAGTACAGTCACCGACATCAGTGACAGACAGAGGCGGTGATGGATGGAGTGAAGTTTCTCAGTTCTGTCCATCTTCACCATGTTCGAAGGTTTTTTATGAATTTGGCTCATAAACTAGGGTCCTTGCATGAGGTTTTTCCTGTGCATATCCACAAGCATTTTACAGGGTTAGCTCTAAAGTGCTTAGGAATCTGTTGAAAACATTTTTTTTCCAGTTCAAGAGGATCAAAATGAAAATAAACCAGGTTGGAATATTTGGCAGGTAGAATAATTTAATTAAAATGAAGTTCTGCACCAAAATGCCTCCTCTCCTTCACTCTGCCCAGGCATTTACACTGGGCTACTTACTCTTCCCTAATGTGTTAATCTACATGCACTTCTTCATAAAAATTAAAAATAAAAATATTTAACAACTTTTATTTAATCTCTGAGGCAATTTTGCAAAATAGCCTGAATTTTTTGTTTGAAATCTCTCTGGCACAGTGTTCATAGGTGGCAGTGCCCCTGTTTGCTATAAGCAGAAACCAACAAGGGAAAGTGGTTCACCCAGAAAACCAAGGGCAGACCTTGAACTTGAGTCCCTCAAAATTTGCTTGCTGCCTTGGCACATGGCCTCTCACCAGTCTCCTCTATTTGCCTTTCAAAGGGTGAAAGCCCAGCCCTTTGTGACAATGGGCATGGCCCTCCTTTGGCTTCAGCAGGTCTGCACAGTCCTGCCTGCTCGCACTCCTTGGGCAGGGGTGAACTGGAACAGGAGAACACATATAGTAAGGTCAACCTCTTCAAACACGAGACTTCAAAGGGAAGTTTCTGTTCACAAAGCCAGAAATCTGCTGGCTGTAGTGTCACAAAAGAGGTGAGAAATCCTATTTTCTTGCCATCTTTCTACTTCCACGGTCACAGTCAAGCAAAGATTTAGAAAAGTCATAAGGTTGCACTTATTTTCTTTTGATGGGTGTAAATGTCAGCCAAAGAGAACTGGTCATTCCTGTGTGCTAATTTTTGGTTTTTTTGCAAGAAAAGTCTGCCAGAGTAAAATGAAATATTTGCAAACTTTGAAATCCTCCATGTTAACATTACCTCATTCAGGTAAGACACAAGTAAAGCATGTTTCAGAGGCAAAACTCTGATAATAGTAGATTCAATTTTAATGGTAATAGACTTCTTGTATAGACAAGAACAACTGGCACATCATAATTATCTTGTTATTGTTGCTTGAAAATGCATAGAGTGAGGGAACTTGGAACTCCTGGTTAGCATTCACATGCTGACTGTCCCTGTGATGGCAGCCTTTAAGCCCACATATCGCACTTCAAAAGTAGGGGCTTTCTCTCCTGCCTGCACTTTCCTGTACCAAGTCATCCCCCTTCCACACCACATCACCTTCCTGATGGGTGCCTGGGGCACTCTCTTAGCTTTTTCACTTTCTGGTACATCATTGCTTCTCAGCTTTGCACTATTTCATGACAACTGTTAAGTGTAAAAGTAAAACCTGCTTCCTGGCCAGGCTCTGGGAATCTTAAATGCAATTTTCTATTTACTCAAGGGAGAATTTTTTTGGTCTCAAAAAGAGGTTTGGGACATTTGCAATGTACAGTTGAGGCAGGTGGCAATGCCAGGTGGTTTTACTCTTCTTTTAGCCCCAAAATTCATCTTCTCAACATAACAATCTACAGATTTGTTTCCAATATCTGTATGGATTTTTAAATGCAATTTATGGTATAAAGAAGTGGCACGTTTTCTAAGCACTCAATTGGGAAACACCTCTGCTTGAACACAACTGTATGAATGAATCTTCAGATGATATGAGTGCAGAGAAGCAGGAAAATAGCTTTTTAAATTCAACACCATAAAGTTTGTTCAGTGAAAAAAAAGCCATCTTAAACAAAATATTGCAGTTTTATTTAAAAGTTTTCTAAGAAATAAGTAGATTTCTAGACAGAACTTTCTGCTAACATTACGAAGCAAAAAGATTTCTGGGCATTTTGACAAAATAAATCAAAGTGTTTAAATTTTTATTAGTTAATTAATAATTAGTTAATGGTGAAAATTATACCTAATAAATTCATCAAGTTTTTATTCAAGAGGTTAACTCATGGATTATGATATTTTAAAAAATCTAATCTTTTTTTGATATATCATGATTTTCCTTTCAGGACAATGCTAAAATTGGCACCAAGAATCTTTGTAAAAGCATTGTAAAACATTACAATAAGTTACAATAATGCAAACTTTAAAGAGATTTAAAATTGTAAAAAGGCAATGTAGCTCTTCATTGCAGAATTAATCAGCATTCTGTTTAATCTAAAATATTTTATCTGTCCAGCCATTAACTGAAAACTTAGTTATTGCAAAGTGCAATAACAGTAAAGGCTATATCTTACAATGCATTTCTCAGTCATTGACATAAATCACTTTAAAAAGAACAAAAGCACCAATTTCGGGCAAGAATAATGATAAAATTATATTGTCTGAGAGATTCTTTGCTAGGCAAGGAATGTGATGTGATGTGATGTGATGGCAAGGCAAGGAAACATTAGGCAAGCTGGGGACGTCCATACTGCCAAAAGGGCAGTGAATGGAAAGAGCATCCTCTATCTCCACTAGCAGAATCCCTGTTGAAATCCTGATGTGTATTTGGCATTTGGGCCTGTTTCTGTGAAAAGCAGGGGTGGTTCAGGTGTTAGAGAAGTGAGTAGACTTGAAAGAGCTTATCTCCCCAGAGAGCCCTTACATAGTAACTTCTTTTTCAATATATATTCTGACTTGGAGTGCAGGGACCCATAAAAAGGCTTTGCATTTTTACTTGCTTAATGTAATAGTAAATCATGTTTGTAAGGTCACTCTTATATGGTCATTCTCAAAATTGGGGAAATGGTCAGGCAAATGCCTTCTTCCATTGAAATATCTAGAATATTGGACTCTATTGTATCTGAAATATCTATTAACATTGAGCTCTTTGCATGAAGACACTAACATATTGATGGCCAAATCTAAGAAAATGGTTTCAAGCCTTTCAAAGATATTATGTTCCTGGATCAGCAGGGTTAGTCAAATTCTCTAGTAAAATATTTTCAAACTAGCAGAAAGTATGTTTTTCATCATCCATGTTAACTGAAGTAACATCATTTGAAACTCTACGCAAAAACATACATTTTTACCTCTACAAGGAAAGTTATCTTAAATGAATCAATGTAAAATAATTGAACAGGTAGTCTTTTAAAAATAAAGTAACACATATTTTTTAGTATTCTAAAACAAATGGTTTACATATTGCATTGAAATTACTGTATCATTCTAAGGCACAAGACTAAGACTGATCAACCCCAACTTGCACTGATATGCATACTGCAATTATTTTTAGGTTTTTTGCACTAAGTGTTTAAGAACTACTCAGTTCCTAGCAGATTGCTACCTGAGGCAACCAAACTTAGGAGAAATTATGTATATAGACTATACTTCAAAAAAAGACTGTTGTTATTTTCATCTGTCATCGAAGGAATGTTTCTCTAATAATCATATCTCTAATAATTTTTTCACTGAATTTTAAACATTTTATTCTGCAGTGTGTCTGAAACATGATGTGCATTTCCATGACTGGTGTTGCTAGAGTCTTATGGCATTGCAGGAAGTATTATTTACTTCAAATATAGGTTTATTTCTCTTTCAGAGTGTCTTAGACACTGAATGTTTCCACATCTGATATGTACACACTGGAGTCCATAATGAACCCAGTCCTCAGGCTTCCTACAGGCACTTTGCAGTAGGAGCCACAGAAGTCAGCTTGTTTAACAGGATAATGTGCTTGAATCCAACAATCTAAGTTATCAGTTTTCTAAATTCAGGCTCAGGTGGCTCAAGGTTCTAGAAGCACATTCCAGTAACCGTCTTTGCAGCTTGACTTTTGCTAGCAGAAAGGCCAGCACAGTTGAAAAGCCCTGAACTTCAGCCAGGTGACCAAAGTGTCCAGGGGGACCTCAGCACAGACACTACAGTTGTAACCACAGCTGGATGCCTCAGCCTTCAGTCTTTGGTTAGAGAAAGAGAAAACGTATTTTGGTCTTTCAAAAATCCCTGTGTCATAAAAGATGACATTGATTTGGGTGAGAACTGCTATCCTATTCTGCTAAATAAGGGAAGTGTAGGTTACTGTCTGCTTGTCAAGAGACACACACTGTCTAAGATTAGCTCCATGCAGAACAGACTACTTTCTCTTGCTCCTGTATTTCTTCTAATACTCTGTATTCCTAAAATAGAGACTTTATTTTAGTTTATAAGATGTCTAAAGTGATGTTGAAGCCACCGAACTCTTACTCTTGGAGTAGGAACTTGAGGCTTTGTGTTGCATGTCATTTGGAATCCATCCTTGGAGTGAGCTAACTCCAGACAGTACTTAGAGAGAGCTAGTTGATGTCAACCTGCAGGAAAATTGGAGAATAAGCTAATATTGAAGTCAGACAGGCATAGGTCCAGTACAAAAATTCTCCCCAGCCTTCTCTTCTTTTGCAGGACAAAAGCTTTCTGGAGTGATTTAAAAGAATAGCTTCATTCTAATTATCCATGACAGCCTATGATGCACATAGCCCCAGCTGCACTCAGGGGTCACACTTGCACTGAAATGCGATACACAGAGTAAAACCCCCTACCTTCCCCCTCCTCCCTTGCAAAAAGCAAGCACAACACCCATGTTCTGTTTATATCCCAGTCACATTTCACTCTGACCTGAATGCAAGTGAGATATAGACCTAGTGTTTCAAGGGTAATTTTTAGCTCAATGATTAAATTAAATTTGAGGGGACAAGCTATATCATATGGTTGAAAAATTCTGAGACTTAGGTTAAGGATCTATCCAACACCTGCCAGGCACAGCATGAGCTCTTAGTATGATCCTCTTGTCTTCATCTGCAGCACTAAACATTGATCTGGAAATGATGGCTTTGTACTACTTGCTGCTAAAGTCCGAGCTATGACACCTCATCAGTAGCACAGCTCCTGAGAGTTAACTGCAGTGTCTCAAGGAATACCTCTGCTGCAGTGTTGCTTGTCATGGCTTTAACAGTGGTTAATGGTTTTGCTATTACTTATTTTATTTTGGGATGACAATGATAGATCTTTGACTTAAATATAGATGTACTCATTCCAGTAAGCTGAAATATGATGTCTAAACTACTTTAAAGTATCTCCTTAAACACATGTGTAAGAATTCTGCATTGAAAAAGAACAAATTTTTATGAGTGAAGAGAAACACAAGGCAAAGAAAATACATGTAATCATTTCTAGAAATGCAAAATGATTCTGACACCATACAAGACAAATACTTTACCCTTCTTCTCTATAAATTACCATTATTATCTCTTAAAACAAGAGAGAGATTCTGGATTTTGGACAATGGCACATTAAGTCTTGGTCCCTGTTTGACCAAGCTCTGTACAAGCCCATCTCCGTCTTGTCATCCACATGTGCCTTTCCAACCACTGTCCTCTCCCTGTGGTTTGAGAGTGACATTCAGTGGAAATTGGTCTGGAGGAAGCCTGCTTCTGCAGAGACCTTTCAGCAAGCATTCTCCCTCCCCACCTGCATATCTTACTAAAGTCACCCCATACATATCTCTGTGGAGTTTAAACCTCTTTCACAGAGAGCAGCTTGTACCACCTTTCTGCTTCGAGGGATGCATTAGTCATTGGGTGCAGTGCGGACATTCTCAGCAATAAGTGTAAGGTCAAAGTCTTCTTTCTGCCATTGCACTACTAATTGATACAAATGGGGAGAAAGAGGCTGCTTTATAAAACACAATTAAATTAAAATTTCTGGGGTGAAGAATTGCCATCAGTATGAACAGACGCAAAATATTGGTACTAAATGTACAGCATAATTGACTTCAGCTAAAACTGGGGCTTTGAAGGATAGTAACTGATATCTTTTTCGTATATAAAAAATGGCTTGCAGTTTATGAATAAATAAAATAGAGGAATTGAAATTTTTTTAAAAAAGGTTCACAGCTCAAAATGTCTTTGAGAACAGTAAGTAACTACATGAATAAAGACCATGATTTAAGAAGGTGATTTCTTCTAGGGATATGTTAAATTATACACTAAATGACGTGTTACTATACCTGATACTAAAAGTTGGGGCCATGCTTCATCTAGGATTCGATACTGCAATAAGATAGCCTCAGAAATTGAAGATAGTGAAAACCACTGTGGGTCTCTTTCTTTGAGCATGCCACTGGCAGTAGCCCTGCTGATAGCAAGAAGAGTTATAGTGAGGTCCCGGCCCATTTCCTTGCTCTCCAGTCTGGCCAGGCATAGGCTAACTCTGGTGCAAATACTGCAGACCTGAGGCAAGGTCCCACAGTACCTTCAGTTATCTGAGCAACTGGATTAAGTCCAAGAATTTATAATGCAGAAGCAAAGAAAGTTCCTGTCCATATTCTGACATGTGTGCAGATAGGCCCATGGTGTCTCAGCATTCTCCCTCTCTGAGTGTAGAGTAAATTCTCTTGGGTGTCTACATTCACTTCAGGGTGCATGCACTGCAAATCAGCTTCTGTTTCTCTGTATGGAGCTGCTGTAAGAAAAACATGTGACAGGTCCCTCAGATTGTATTTTCCTGCATGTCGCAATTACCCACATTATTTGAGGTCTTTGAACTCTAAAAGAAAAAGTACCTAAATCTGCACCATGTGAGTAACAAACAGGTCACTTAGGAGATCAGAATTACATATATTCTTTAGTTAATCATAAAGTAGCTACAAAGTTCACTACAATAACATAAAAAAGGGTGATAGGAATTAGTGTAAAACTAACATAGCCCTTTAATCTTTTTTATTGATTGATTTTGTACTTTGCTAAATTTTTGTTTTCAGAAAATGAAATTACAAGCATCATTTAAATCAGAATAATACTTAGAATGTTTTCAGTGCACATAATACTGAGATTTTGTGGTTTGCAATTAATTTGACATTTAGAACTCTATTCAAGGTCAGATCCAAATGGCCTGTGTTATATTGCCAAACCTGTCCAGTAACACCTGTTAAGAATTTTTCAATTAAATAATTTTTTTATTCAAAACTTTCCCTGGAAAAGATTCAGACTACAATTCCAATTAAATAAAACAGAAAGTAAGTGAACAAGATATATAGAGAATACCCAAGGATTAAGTATGATAGCACTCTTCAGGATAAAGTAAACACTGGTTCATGTGCTTCCTGTATACTCCTGAGCTCATTTTTCCATAGCATTACCATAATAATTTCTAAAAAAATTGAATATTGATTTTTAAAGTATTTAAACATCATCCTTGTGTAGGACAGGGGGACTATCTACTCTGCAGTCTCTGTAGCCTGACTATCTGAAAAACAGTAGTATAGTCACAGAGCCCACTTGTAGAACTGAACACCTTTCTTGTTAGTTAAGGGTAATTGTCATGCTTACAGAACAAACCTGGGTCAATTACATCTGTGTCATAACTTCATTCCTTTCAAGAGCTGCTTTTATGCTTTAGACAACAATAACACTGTAGCTATTGATCATGGAATCATAGAGTCATAGAATCATAGAATTGATTGGGTTGGAAAAGATCTCCGAGACCATCAAGTCCAACCCTTGGTCCGACTCTAGTCCATTTACTAGATCATGGCACTCAGTGCCATGGCCAATCTGCGTTTAAAAATCTCCAGGGATGGGGAATCCACCACTTCTCTGGGCAGCCCATTCCAGTGCCTGATTACTCTCTCTGTAAAGAATTTTTTTCTGATATCCGACTTAAATTTCCCCTGGCAGAGCTTAAGCCCATGCCCCCTTGTCCTACTGCTGAATGCCTGGGATAGCTAACAGTTGTTTGAATTGTGTAATTTCAGACAGAGATATGTAGCAGCAGCAAAGCAAATGATGGTAGCAAAACAGTGTCAAAGTGGTTAATCTTTCTTTATCCACTGTGTGCCCTTAGAAGGTTTTATGCATAAAAGATAACTTGTTTTATTGTTGGTTTCCAAAGGAGCCACGATATAAATACTCACCTATCTCCAGTGTTGCATACTTAATTTGGTGTCAAATCCTTCTCCAGCAAGCAGGAACTCAGTATTTACCTAAAAGCAATAGCAGATATGAAACAAAACTGTGTCTGATTATTAGATATAATGTTTACCAGCATGACAAGAATCTGCATGACTATGCGACATTAAGAAAAGGAACATTCAATGGAAACATTTATTGTCACAGTATTTAGTGGTTTGAAAAACACATTTACCTGTGAGAAGCAGACTTTGCCATAGCAACTGATGCTTTTTTCCCCCCAGTTCAGGTCATTCCTTGAGATAAATTACTCCCAGCTGTCTGCAAACCCCACTGAGAATGATCAGGGAGTGTCTCTGGCCACTTCCAATTCAGCATAAAAGGGCAAGAGCAGCCCACACCTGTAAATCAGGGAGCACTACTCTGAGGACTTGCTTGAGATGTAAATAATTTGAGCGAGAGATATTCCAGAGACCTCATCCTCTCCAGCTACTGCTGCCAAGAGGCCACATTCTTAAAAATTCAAAGCCACAGTTCATTTGTCTTAACTCAGTCATATCAGGTAGAAAACACAACACATTTGAGAAAGCTAAGCATAAGAAAAGAAATTTTAAAAGCCTATGAACCTTTCAGTGAAATGATGCAGGACTGAATATCTCATCACTTGGTGCTGTTGACAAATGAACTGAAGAAACTGCCTGTATTCCCTGAGCCATAAGACAAGTATGGATATATCTCAGAAACAGAAATTACAGAAAATACAGGAGTGGGGGGATAACGGTGGAGGATTTCCACCAAATGTTGGTGAGGGATTCTGCTCTGAGGGGCTCAGTTCTGCGTGATTAATCAGCTCTAGGGATTCAGCTCTTAGTGCATCAGCCCAAGCCCCTCAAAGCCAAGGAAGGCTCCCTCCGCACCGATCCCCCATCACACCCCAAAGAGAGGTCCAGATACCAAGAGGCTCGGGGGCAAAAGAAGAAGCACACTTTATTGGAATCACCCGCTTTTATGAGCTCAGCAGGGAAGTTTCTAGAACAAGGGGCGGAGCTAAGCTTCCCATTGGTCGGAAGGCATGCAAATGAAGGATTGAAAATGGACCAATGGGAGATAGGGGTGGAACGTTTACAACAACCAATGGTAGAACAAGGATAACAACCAATCAGAGAACAGAGATAAGAACCAATGAGGACACAGAACATTAACCAATGGGAAGAAATGGCGGGAAAGGAACCCTAGGGGATTATGGGAAGAAGAAACTTGGACAGGGAACGACTGAGGGACAAATACAATAGGAAAGACATGTTTGTGACGTGCTTTTTATTACACCACTGAGGTATCAGTATAAGGGGCATTAGAGTCTATGTCCTTGTAGATCCTGTGAAAATATCATTATTAGGAACATTGGGGTTTGTAACATCTGCATCCTCGTCAACCCAGCGTTTGTAATACTCTTGCTATTTAGTAAATCCTGGGTCTCCTCCCACAGGGAGCCTATTACAGTCCCCCATCTTTCTACAGGCAAGGGTAAACTACACGTAAACCATTCCTAATGGACAAATATCTAGCAAATCCAAATACAGTGGGTTCTCCCTTTGATGCCCTTCCCTCAGGCTGGGTGCCTATCCTGGCCAGCCTGTCCCATGTCCTGCTCAGCACACACTCACTGGCAGCTGGGGTGGGAAGCTGTCAGCTTTTTCTGTACCTTAAGACAGGGAGAAGGAAAGGGACAGCCTGAAAGGCTTTCCTTTAGCACCAAAGGAACAATGATGAATGGAGGGGCAGGATCAGCTCCTGCCATGAAGGCAGTCTGCCTGGCAGCAACAGCAGCAATGGCAGCAATCTCTTTGAAGCCCCCTCTTGGTTCATTCATCTGAACTATTTCTCTTCTCATAGCTGTAGTATGAGACTGACTGGTTTTGAAATTGTGTCACCTTCAAACACTGCCAGGTTCAGGGGAGTGGGCAGGCTCTTGGAGGGCTACTCCAGCCCTCCTATATCTTCTACAGAACCACAAGCACATTCCTGAGGTCCTGCAGCCTCGGGATACCTCCACAAATTTGCTTCACCCTTCTTTGTTATTTGCAGCCCTGCAGTGACATCCTTCCCCACTACAAGCTTCATCATGTGAGCTCTAGCCCAGAACTCTCGTCAGTCTTGGAATGTCCCGTGCCACACACGCCTCCTCCAGCATCTCTTCCTGCTCCCTGAACCCCAGCACTTCTCCTGTGCCTGATCCTTACACAGCAAGCTCTTTTGTCCAGCAGTGTCTCCCTATACTGGGGCTTCACTGTGAGCATGGCAAATTGATTTCCCTATCAGACACGTACAAAAAGCCCATTAACAGAGACATATGTCCGCACTTCTATAACACCTTATCTAACAGAAACAATCTTTCCTCTTAATAAATTGCTCATGGCACAGCCATTAGTAGTGAAGGCTTTGCAGCACCACTATTTGCTTTCAGAATGCGTTAACACTTGCTTCTACGCTTTCTGTGTTTGTCCCTCCATCCACTCTCCCTTTTGTTTGAGCTTTGACTGAGCCCAGGAAACAGTTCAAATAATTACTCATCTATTTGGACAATAATGGATAGCCTCTCTATAGTTACAACTGAAATCAGTCTGTCTTATTTTACACTTCTACAATTTCCATTCCACAAAATTAGTTTGACATGGAATTTTAATCCAATATTAACTCCAGATTCAGAGAGAAATAATTAAGCTGTCTTTAAGCTAAATTTAAATAGCACAAAGAAAAAGACAGTAAAAACTGGTTTGCAGTTTGCATGTTCAAGTAACATTCCTTTGTCTACCTCAAGCTTCTTAAAAATTCATGCTTAAGGTATACTTTGCAGTAGTTTTATAATTACAAAGCTATTAAGCTTTCATAAGGAAAAAGTGAAAATGTTTTTTCCTAATTAGCTAACCATAAATTTTTCAAGGAAATAGTCTACTTCCAGAAAATGATGATTTGAAGAGGCAAAATCATCAACAGTAGTATGATGATTATATTTTTCTTTAAAAAATCAGTACATTTCCCCAGTTAATTAAGTCTGTCCTTTCATAGCAACTTCATTTCATTGCCTGGATAACTCATATCCTACCTCCCACCACTGCCTTTATAGATGCTGCACAGTGAGATGCCAGGAAATCAGGCAGTTAGAAATGCTCATCACCTCATCAATTCCATTCTGAAAAGTTGAGAGAAACTTCTGAATCATCATTTCTCAATGAATTTTCTGCATTCATAAGGAAATACTTATTTAGGAATATTTAGCAATTTGGAGAAATTCTTCTGAAATAGACCTCTGACCGCTCCAGCTAATGCAAAAGTTTAGACTTGTATGTAATTTTTCCAAAGACCATATAGATCCTGTGAATATTACCTTCTATTACAGACATGCAAAGGCCAAATTGAGGACACACTTACAATAATGATGGCTCTTCACCATGAAGGAGGTATTCATACCTGGCCCAATGATTATACTGCTGTGTTACAGAAAACAAAGATTCACAAGAAGACAGGTAAAGTAGCCTATAGGTTAGTAGCAAAGTGATCATTGACTGTATTTTTTTTCAATACATAGAAGCCCTTCCTTCTGCTTGCAGAACCCACCTTAAAGATATAAAAACATTTTTCCCCAGGTGTTTTACAATTCAACATGAGATGCATATGTTCCAAGTGGGTTTTAGACATTAATGAAAAAAAAGGCTTTACAAAGAGAATAACGTGGATGTATTCAATGTACAGAACAATCAAAAACCTTTCCACATCCATTCAGTCACATACCTCTATTCATTCATGCAACAACAGTAACTGAATTTCTTGTCAGAAAGAATTTCTACCTGCTTTTGCAAGCTATTATGAGAATTGTTACTTAAAACTCATATTTGATATTACATACCAATCTGGCAAAAGGCTCCTCCAGCATTTTTGAGCTTAAAGCAAAATCCGTTCTGCAACCCCCAAGAGCTCTGAGAGCAGTCTACACATCACATTATCTAAACTGACTTCGGGATCTTGCTAGCAATAGCTTGATTGATTCTTGAATACCTAAAATACAGCAATAGCTATCTTTCTCCCTGATCTACAAAACTGAAGTTAAATGTGGCAAGCAGGGAGAGAAAAGGGAAAAATACAAAAAATCAGTGAATCTCTGGCTGGAAATGTTTCTGCTGTTAAGCAGAGTGAGAAATTAACAACTGGGAGATGAAGGCAGATCTTATAAGATTATCTTCTAAATCCCACAATGAAGAGAAGACTTTTTCTATCATCACCTGTCCCCAGAAGACACTTATTCCACTTCTCAGGGGTTATTGTCCAAGGTCATCTCTATTGCCTCCCTACCTTCCTGAAATAAAAAACCAAGAGAGAGGTCCCATTTTCTTGGCCTAGCAGTACTCAGAAAGGAGCTGTTTCCAAAAAGAAAGTGTTTCAATGAACAGGTCCATAGTTCCTTCATCCTAATTCTGTGTTTTCCATTGTCTCTCAGTCAGTGTGTCTGGAGAGTGTGTAAATTACCTTGGTACAGTAAAACTGAAAAAAAAAAAAACATACAATTTTTAAAAACACTATTCAATTAGTGTCAGACTCAGAGGATATTCTTGGGCACTTGATCTGCAGATAAAGCTGCCCTCTTTACTGTACCACATTGCTCCATTACTGTGCCTTGGACTCAGGGCCAGAGATGATGGGGTTGCAGTCTTCAATTTTTACATCAGAGGGAAGCACATAATGAATCATGTGAATAATGACACAGCCCAAGAAAACAAGAGAGAAAGCAGTCTTTGCAGCACCCTCTGCCCTTTAGGTACCTGTTATCTTGAGACTACAGATTGTTAACAGTTTTTAAGATGACAGCTCCCTGTGGAGTCAAGAGAGTGTGAGGGCCACCCCTGAATAGGGATACCTCACATCTGAGCTGCCCTTTTTGAGCTGCTGCATCTTCCTCACCAGCATGTACTATGCCTGTGCTTTCAGTATGGTTCAGAGCAGCACGAAGCAAATGCTCTGGTTTTATTCATCTTTGTGGTTTAGCTCTCAGAGAGGTTTTAGTGTGTGTGAGCTGGTTTTACTTTGGAAACTCAGTCCAACAGCATTCCACAAAGATTTTCACTGAAGCACCACTCCAGCTCCCAGTTTATCTACATTTACCCTTCCTAAGCGGCATCCTCCATCCCTCCTTGCAAAGGCCACAGGGGCATCTCCTGTCGCTGAGGTATTTTCTCATGTGGGAAGGACACATTCTGCGGGAATGGCAGTTTTTTGCTTTGAAGGTGGGATCATCCTCTGACCAGTATACTGTGCAGGACAGTGGGAATCATTTCAGCAGGTGAAGATGTGGTTTGCAGAGACATCACAGGCTGCAGGGTCCTGGTGGCCCACTACACTGCTGGAAGAGAATAGAGGTTTGAACATTGTTTCAGCTGGGATAGATGGATGATTTCTCCCAAAGGATGAAAAGAGGTGTGAAATGGATGTGACTCGAGAGGGTACAAAGCAAGTCTGTTGCTCAGGAGGCTTATTCCCTTCTTCTAGAGTCTGAACAGCGTTTCACCCAGTCTTACTATTCCTTGCCAGGTTTCCCATTGCCAGTCTCTTCTTCCAGCATCTCCATGCAGAACTCCAAGCAAGTGTTCATCTGTATCCCACACATGGGCTCACTGAACTAGTCCCTGGCAGTTGCATTCATTGAAATGATTCATTTTCATGAGGCCTGGGAAGGGCAGGCCAAGACAGAGCATAAGGTGAGGGCTTACAAGTGGAAATGTAGGTAATGAGAGCTTATGCAGGTGTCTCCTCTGAAATAGATGAAAAATACTTGGGAATGTAATTCAGCCCTCCCACATCTTTATGTGAGAAAGCCAAGGGATAAGCATTTAAAAGTTGCAAAGAGATGCCTTCATGTCCAAGTGAAAATGTGAGGTGTGAAGGTAGGTTGAGAAAATTCTGCAACTATGACATGGAAAATAGCCACTGCCTAAGGAAAAATAACTGCGGATTTGATAAGATTATGTCAGGTTCTGTCATTTTCCTTAGAAAGTATTTTACTTTATGAAAGGTGAGAGGGTTATAGGAAAATCAGATTGTATGAGTAAGTTCAAGGTTGTGAAAAGATGTCTTCTTCAATGAAGCAGCAAAAAGAGAGTTTTCATAGTTATGAGGAGACTGGAATCAAGCAGACCTGGAGATTCCTTTTCTTGGAGAACATTAAGAGAAGAAAAACAATTCTGCAGGAAAACATTTGGCAGTTCTATGTCAGTATTGTTAATATTTCAGATTATATAAATAATTTATTATGTAAATAGCTATTTAACTAAATGACAAGTCATTATGATTTATTATGAACACTGTATGTGTAACTATAGATGCACTGCCAGTTTGACTGATAGAATAATCAAGGCCTGAATTAATAAACGATGATGAGAGATATTGTTGACAGACATGTCTTCCATTTTGGAGGCTGGCTTTAGCCAATTTGGCCTTAAATGAAAGAGAAATCATTTTCAATCTACATATCCGTTCTGTTTTGTTAGCAGATTGTCTACTTTTGTTTGCAAATCTGCATGAGTTCCTGATGACAGCTGACTCACACACACTGTAAACCAAGAAATATCAAGTAAAATGTTGTTTGGCAGCAAAGTAACTAAAACATATAACCATCTAAATATTGACACTTGACTTCTGTCATATGAGCAGCAGCTTATTTTTTATGTGTCCTTTTTGTTTTTTTTAATGATGAATCTAAAATGCTTAAGATCTTGTTGATAGGCAGTATTTTGGTATTTCGTCTTCCATGGAGATGTCTTCAATACTCTAGATTTCAAAAGGAGCATGGAAATAATACAGACATTTTTTCCAAAGTTGTTAAAGTGAAGTAGAACCAAGGAGTCCTTGGCTGTGTGCACAGCAGTGAGGATGTTCAGCTTCTGCAAGGTCTGTTAGAGGCCAAAGGGTCCTGCAGTGGGCAGGAGCATAAGGTAGACACTGTGGCATTTGCTGAAGGGTGAAGAGAGCCGGTGGTGCCCTTGCAGTGGGGCATCCTGACAGTGGCAAAGGAGATCCCAGATCATTACACAGAGGTGTGATGTCTATCAGTTGCTATACCAGATTATCAGATCTGTCACAAAGGTGCTCCAGGTTTCCTTTGCTTTGCTTGCACTTCACCTCTGCTGAGGACCCTGTGATGTGCTTTCTGGAAGCACATACCAGTGCTTGGCCTGTTTTAGAAAGCTTGATCATGTGATGAGCAGAGCAGCATTAAGGTTATAGAGGCAATTGAAGGGAGCCTGCAGCTGCCTGGACCAGGCACCAAAACACTGAAGTTTGCCAACTAATGATCCAGTATTGCTTCAGAGATGGAAAAGATATGCAGACAGAATAAAGTATCACAAACCTAGTGCCTCCTAGGTCAATAGTATCTGGTACTTAATTGCAGATAATTTAGGTAAAGACATGTTTCCAAAGCACTGAGGAGAATAAAGATCAGACCAATCATTTTCTCATCCTTCTCATGAAGAAGGAAAGATACATTGTGCCTCGTGTTACTTTTAAGAGAAAAACTGTTCTTAAATATCTTCTTAAACATAGTTGTGTTCATACCATTATTATACAGAAATTATTAAAGGGAGCATTGCACAGAAAGGGAAGCTTCATGGTTGGTTAAACATAAAGGTTTTCTGAACTCTATTTTTGGTTCTTGAGCACAGAAAATGGACATGCAGATGTGAACAGAGGAACCAAATCTCTTACTATTCCTAAGAAATTAATTCTCATTATAAACTGTTACAGGAAAATTATTTTAACTAAACTGAATTTCAATGGGAGTAATGACATGGAAAATTGGTTTATTTTAGTTTTACCAGTTCATTCGTTTTGGTGTTATAATGTTTTCTTCTGACATTTCAAAGAAATTGAAATTTCTTTCAACTTTAATGTAAAGATTTTCAATAAGACTTAATAAAATAAAACCAAAATAATCTTTGTAAATTGTCAGAGTTAACTTTTCCTTGGTTTTGATTAGAGTTGAAATTTTACTAGCCAAACAACCAATCAATTGATCAACTAAAGAAACTGATTAGTTTCACACGCTTAACTTGGGATAGCAGCAGCAAAACTATTTTGTATGTAGCTCAGTGGTATATTAAAGGATAAATGCTAATGATGTAGTAAAACACATTCTCTTCTCACATGCTTCAAACATACTTGTTGATTTTTTTCTTTTTCTGTTGTACCATTGACTTATCTTACCACTACAGAAATTATATGGTATCATACTCCATTAAAAATGTACATCAACTGGACATTTCCAAAATCTCTTTCCAAATTTGCCTTTTTTCCTGTAAAATATAATATATGGATGTAACTGTACAAGCACAATTGCAAAAAATGATGACACATTAAGTTAGTCTTGAGTCTAAGTCCTTCAACTCTGTGTTAGAATAATTGTCTCAAAAAAGAGAGACTTTGAAGAGCTCCTAATAAAGAGACAGATGTGTTGCTGTTCTGAGACAAGACTACTGTTTTTTTATTTCCTTAGAGAACTGAGTAGCAACACTTCTGACTAAATGGATGTTACCAATTAGAACTTCAGTGTTGATGGCTCAAATGGCTTTACTGGGAGTGGAAGTCAAATAGAGAAAATAACTTACAGAAAAAAACCTGTATTCAACTATTTTCCTAACTACTGAAGATTCTAAGCTACTGTATTTTAAATTTAAAAAAAGTATTTTAAGCACACTCTTAACTTCCAAAACACTGAAAAATATGTTATATATGTTCTGATAGTTTTTGTTGCTCTTAGTCTATGTAAGAGGTTTATATAGAAGGATTTTGTTTAAGTTTAAAAATCTCAGGCAGTCCTAAAATATCTGATGGGAATATTGATCTTTTCTAGTTGTCTTTAGTGCTAATCCACACAGATCTGATCACATTTAAGAGCTCTACTTTAGTCTCTGCTGTGCTTCTGGGCTCCTACAATAAACCCAGTAGAAGTAAATGTCCTTGAGGAAGAGCACTGGTATGTCTTAAAGAGATGATATTTTTTATTCTACTGCTTCTTTATGCTTGAAGATACAAAATCACAGCATCTCCTTGTAAGTCAGCACTGTTTTGCCCTGACTGTGAGCAAGCAGACCAGCAACAGGTCTAGGGCACAAACCTGTCACAGCTGTGCAGGCTCTTCAGTCTCTGTCATCCCCGGGCATCACAGAGCCTGGGAGTGCCAGGAACAGAAACAGAAGCACAAATAGGTTAGAAATTATAATTCCTAATACATGGTCAAGTTAGGCTCATCTGAAAATGCTGCTTTTTCAGACAATGCATTTCTGGGTTTTTTAATAGTATATTATTAAGTGAAAGAATAGAGTTTTTTTAGTCATTGCTCCTGATATAGTTGTTTCTTGTTCAGCTGCAAAGGAAATGAAACTTTGCTGCAACTGCTTTTTGTTTCTGTGTAAACTATAGCACATTCACCTTTGCGTAGTTTATGTGGGTAGGATAAGAAATGCATATAAAAACATTGTTTTCTCTTGCCTCTAATGTCAATACACTGTGTGAGGGAGGAAGCTGGGAGGAAATTGAAGTTTTCCTCTGAAAGATCATAAATCTAGGTCTGTTATTCATTAATGAACTCCATGTAGCTCTTAATTGCCAGTAGATTTGCTGTGTAGAAAAGGAGCAGGGTAGAGAGTCAGGAAGATACACAGGCAGTAGGCAACCACAGATGTGACTAGTGCCTTCCCTGCTGTAGCTTGTTAAGGTGCCTGATACACATAATGAAAAAAAGAAAAAAATAATTGATGGGACCAAGCCTACTTGGCCTGCATTTGTCATCAAATTGGTATCAAAACCAGATGTATCTTCTACTTAGAACAAATCCTCTGAGGAAAAGAAGGCTCTGCCTTTTAAGATCAGTTTGGTGATGAAGTTTGCCACTCATTGCTTTATCAGTTGCTGGGTTTGTGAGGGCTGGTGATTAGTCTGTGGTTCTTTTTGTGGAAACTGCTGAAAAAAAATACAGTTTTGGTGTCGGTTAGAATCCTACAATCAAGGTTGGAAAAGACCTTTAAAATCATTGAATCCAACAGTACTATATTTTGAATTGTTAAAAAGTGTTAGGATGATCTTACCTGGGATGTGGATCAAGAAACTGCAGTTTTTGCATTTTGATAAGAGGTACTGAAATAACATGGACAGAAACTAACAGGAAGAGGTGAACTGTAGAATGACAGAAGGTAACAGAGTTCTTTTGTTTAAGTTTCCATTTGAATCTTATGGAGCTGTTATTGGAAAGACAATGGAAAAACATTTTTCCAAAATGTCTTATCGCATCCAAGGGTACAGGCTAGAACAACTAAAATTTCTAACCCAAACAAACATGGGCTCTTCTCAGAGGCAGACCAGTTAATTAGTTTTCACATCAGTACTTTTCAGCAATGACAATGAGAACTCTGTTGTATGTCACTTGGTTTTATGCCTCAGCAGGTGAGGGAGAGTTATGGGAAAACCCTGTACCTCACATGGTTTATAATATCCAAATTGCTGCTAGGCACTGACTGATAGGGGTCTGTGTGAAACAGCATTCTGCAACACGTGCTCCCTGTCTCAGGTCAGTGGATGCTGTTCAAACTCTAACATGCATCAGCCATAGGGCAAGCAGAATTCACCTTATGCCTCATCTTGTTAAAACATACTGTGCTTTGTTTTAATCAGGGCCTTAATCCTAAATCACACAAAGACTGTTTGTCTGAGTAAAGAACAACTTTTTTTGTTTGTTGTTTTTTTTTGTTTTGTTTTTAATCAAGAGAGCCATATTGAAAACATTAAACAGTTAAACACTGTAAAGGATCTTGCAAGCGGGACAGCTGCGGGGTCATGGTTCTTTCCTGATGTGCATGGATGGGTTTCTTTGGTCTGGAGTTGCCAAATGAGGAGGCTGCCATGAAATGTCAGTATTTTGTTACTTCCTTTTCTTCTGTCCATATTTAAAACAAATTGTATTCAACCAATTGATAAATTGACTTGAGAAGTTGGAGCTGTAGCAACAATAGATGACCACCCTTTCAGGACAAAGAACTGGGTATGGTTTATCTGTATAAAATCTATTTAATTGCTTAGTAGCAGAACAGGACATACAGGTGTTACAAAGCAAGTTTGCATCTTGAACATATGGTGCTCCTCGTGTTTGCTTTTCCCTTGCAGCTCAGACTTAGCCTTTGATTTCTGCTTCTAGCTCAGCTATGGCTGAGCTTAGTTTCATCCTCTCATTCCCATTTACCATCTGTCTTTCTTTTTGTTTCCACCATCAGTCTGCAGACAGAAAGCTGAGATAAAGTATGGATTTAGTGTTGATCTTTCAGTCTTTGCTTTGCTTGTTCATTCCTCAACTTCCAGAACTTTATACCCTCTTTTGTAAATGCTAATTTCTCTTGATTTTTCTTTTTTCCTGTTGACCCACGACTTAGAGGCTAAGTCCCAGCCATTTGCCAGCAATACTCTTTCTGCTCCTTGGGCTCTCTTCCTAGATCTTACATCTGTTATAGGGGAGGAGGGATGAAGGAGAGGAGAAAAAGAGCTATCTTTACCAGAAGATTTTTCCTTTTACTTCACATACAGGTTAATTCTGTACTGATCAGTGTAGGCAGTTGACTAAAATAGATTAAATCAGAAAACAGACAAAAGAAACCTATCTAAACCAAATCAAACCAAAACTATATAAATATATAAGAACAGCTGAATGTGTGATTATTAGTTGCTCAGTTCTGAGTTATTCCTGACTAGAAGAGTGCATTTACATTTTAAATGCCTTCACATGTTCCAGTCATACTTTTGAGACAGCACACATCTTGCATTTGGTGATTCCAGGTCTATATCTGAATTATTTCTTAAAATATCTCTATTCATCTGGGGGAAATTCCAGATCTGATCTCATTTTAAAATTTTATTAAAAAAACCCCAAAACTCTGAACTTCCATTGCTAGACAGTTAAGCTAACTAGAAGCAAACTTCCTTGCAAGAATTGTCTTCTGACAGTTAAGTCTGTTGGAATTGTCCAATAAATTTTAATTGCTTCAACTGACCTTACCAACAGGATGCTTTACTTATATATCAAAGATGGTTATGGCTGTTGTATTTAAACAGTCCTAATTCATGATGTGTGAAAAACAACCTTGCCACTTTTATTGAAATACTCAAGTGTCCAAAATGCTAGCTGAATCAAAGCAGAAATATGGATTAATTTGTGTAGCTTCTGTACATTGACTAGTCTTCCATACAAACTTCTGTTTTGAATTGCAGTCAGCAAAGCAGCAGAATTAATCTTCCATAGATTAAAACCAGGTGATTTGTGATGAAATTCATAATTCATTTGGTAGTATCTCATCCATGCTGAATAATCAAATGCATAGTACCTTAAGCCATGCTTGTGTGAGTGTGAATAATACTTTATTGCTCAGCCCCCTTGGTTCCTCATAAAATGCTGAGGTCAATTGCTCTGCTGTGAGGTAGGAGCTGGTAACGCACCAGAGAGTTTTCAAGCAGCTCAGAAAAAAAAAAAGTCTCTGATTCCACTCACTTTTAGGAGAAAACCGCAGAGGGAACCCTGACCAAGATCACTGTAGATTGAATGTCAGTTTTCCGGCTGGGGAAATTGTAACAAAAAATACCTTAAACAACTGCAGAGAAAGGGGGTGATTAAAAAAAAAAAAAAAGGTAATTTTACTATTCTTACTTAGTCTTACTTCTTCTGCATCTCTCTGTAGTTCTTTCTATATTAAAACTGAAAAAAATTGGGATTAAAAATTAATTTTCCACTAAGATGAATAAGAAGGGGACATTTACCACCTCATGGTTTTTTGTTCTATTTGAGGGTTTACGAAGACATTACGAGAAAATTTATTTTTCCCATTCTAAATTTGTATAGCACACAATGCAGTTGTCTACAGAGCCATATCACATCTAACCAAGAAATAAATGTTAAAAACATTTTTTTTGGTTGTAGGTCCTCAACACCCTTTTCTAATGCACTGTATTTACTTGAGCTTTGTTAAACCATTCTATCCTCATCTCACCATCTTGCTAAATAAAATCACTGATAAAGTTAGAGATTTAGAGGTTTTTACAGCTCTTTATTGAGCTCTATGGAAGAATGAAAAAAAAACAGGATAGAAATCTGAGTTTTGTCACCATTTTAGGTTGTCAAGGACTAAGATTTGTATTCAGATTGATTTTCAGTTACAGTAGATCTGCAAGTCAATAAAGACTCTGATAAATTATGGTTTCAAAACAGGAGGATATCAAGAAGTCTATGTTAGAGAAAAATTTAGATCCAAGAACCAGACTGTTCTTTTGAAAGAAGAGAGATTCAATGCAATTCAAAGACATCAAGTGAAGCAAAGCTTTTACAATTGTTACACTTTTAAATACCATAGAATTCATTAGCAGTGACTAACCGGTTTATTACTCTGTTTTTCTCATTTGGAAACAAATACATGAACTTGGTTCCAGGTGGTGAAATTTTATTTGTGCTGGCATAGGAAAGAAATTTTAAACTTTCTCATTGCAAAGTGCATAGTCCTTTAGAAAAACTTGCTCTAAGCTCTGTAAGCAAAATTCCTGCAAAAATTAAAGTCCGGTGAAGTGCAACACATGATAAATGCCTGAGTGACATCTAAGTATATCAGAAAATAGATAATTGTACTGAACACACCTCTGGTTTAGGCAGAAATGAGCACAGCTCTTGCTTGCCAAACAGTTGCACATCTCAGAACCATGCAAGAGAAGTGAAGGGCTTGATCTGAAGGTCCTGTGAGCAGAGGCCACTTCCCTGTATCCTACGTAGGCCAGTCTGGCAGGCAAGTGGTTCTTCCCATTTCCCTTCCATTTCTCAATCAGATGTCTGTGATCCTCACAGACAATACTCATGATATCTGAAGCTGGGTAAAGATCTTTCCTGTTTGATTTGAAAAAAATATTTTTAATAGTTTATTTCCTGTTCACCACTTAAATATGGAAATTACAAAGTGCACTAAGACAGGCCTTCAAAAGACCATAGAATTTTTTGGGATATAGGATCAAATATTTGCACATTGCCTTGGTCAGAAGTCTGCTTAACTTCATTGTGGAAGGAGAAATGAAGGGAATATCGTCAGCACACAGACCAAGACACCCTTAAAGAAAATGTTTCTGACGCAATTACACAAAGACAGTGCCCAGAAGTAACTGTTGTCCTCCCCTGCCCTGGTAACTTATTTTGGCATTTTACTTTTTATGTAGTTTGAACACGCATTTAAAAAATACTGATAAAAGGGTTACCTGCTTTTTTTATAATGGTATGCAAGTAAAGGTAAATAAAAATGCACACACTAACTTTCTTTCACAGCACTTCAAATTATACAGATTTTCTTTCACTTCAGTTACCAAATCTTGACAAGGTTTTCTTGCTCCTGAGAAATGCAGACTCTTGCTGTCTTTATCAGTGTATGCACAGATTCTACATTCGACAGCCAACTGCTCAGCCATCAGAATAAAATTCATAAACTGGGACTTTGGTGGCACAGACCTCACTCATCTGTCTGGATAAGCCAGGCAAATTAAGGCCTGAAAAGAGCATTGAAGAATAGTCACTTATTAATCTCCTAGCTAGTAACCTCTTCTTATTTACCTGTGGGTTTTTTTTCCCTTCAGTAGTTCAATTTTTCTAGGGCCTTTCAGCAAGGGCTGATATATCTTCCGATTCTTAAAGCTTACTTTTAGAATATTGTTTAGTTCTATTCACACACACACACACACACACACACACACACGGTTTATGTTCCTGTTTTAAGATTTATCTTTAATTATCAAATAATGTAAAGTAATTTACATGGATTCATAGTACTACTGCATCAAGCTTCAGCTGCATTAATTTCTGAATACAAACTGCACAATGTACACTCAGGGGGATTAAATCTCTTTTTCTTTCTAGTAACTTACACATTCAGGTTGTTATGAATATATAAAGAAAAAAAAGAAGGAGAAAAAATTTAAACAATTTAAGCTATCAGAGGGCTGAATGCTTTCTGCTTTCCTGGAGTCTATAGGAGACATACTGTTCAGCATTTTCATGGAGAGGGCCATCAGCAAAGAGCACACATAACTCCCATGGTGATAACAGCCACCCCAGAGCCCTTGTGCATGGGCCACAATGTTCTTCATGAAATTAACCTACATACCCACACTGCCATGTGGGGTAAATCAGGTCATAAGAGGCTGGGTGACAAAAAATTGATGTCTTTTCCAGAGTCACCCACCAGTTACAGGCTAAGCCGAGAAGATACCCAGCACAGGTCCTTCATCAAGTGTGTGCCTGGATATCTTACTAAGCATTCAAGTACACAAGCCTGTCTGTATTGTTCCAGTACCTTACTTTGAAGCGATGTTAGGGTGCTTCCTGCAGACTTGTGCAGATGCTACAACAGAAATCTACAAAGACACATAATGAGACTCAATGGCCATAGAAATTACACAAGCTTACCTGGGGAAAATAATTCTTGAGATATTGTATAGTGAAGAAAGTGATTAATTCTTATAGGATATTTAGAATTTCCATTCAAGATTTCCCACCGGAAGGCTTTGTTTCACACTTTTTTTTGGTTTTGAAAAAAAAAATCATGAATGTACTAATGTCTTTACTGTTCCTGTATTTTGTTATTTGGTTGGGTTTCTTTTAATCTTTTCTTTCTTCTTTTCCAATGTTTGCTACTGCTTACTATAGTACTGCAGAGATACTTTTTGTTTTGTCTTTTATTTTGCCATACTTAATTCAACTAGTTCTTCAGCTGTAAAAAAGTTGCAGAATGCTACAGCGAATGAAAAGGTGGAAGAGAAAGACCTTTTTTTCATCACTTGTTATATTTGTACCATGTTGATAAAATGTATTAATGCATAATCCACTTTGTAGAACTGCTTTTTTCTCCTCTGCCAAACACTAATACATGGACAAAACGCTTTAAACGGATTTTAAATAATCCTTAGAGGGAATTGATATATCTTATCTCAGGTTGTGACAATATACGATTTTTAGAAGTATAGATGTTTTATCCAGTCCTAACATCTTGTTTATAGACATCTATAATATGCAGGTATTGCGTTAATTAGAACCACTCATAATTGCAAGAAAACACAGACTCCCTATATTGTGATTAAGTTCAGGTTTAGATAGGCAAAGAGGTGGTGTGATAGCTCTCTTTATTGTGTAGTAATAGAGCAGACATATCTTCCTTTTGTGTCTACTGGTAACTTAATTTCATGGTCTACTGTGTAACTAGACTCTATGGACTACTCAAAAGCATGTGAGAGATTAAATTATTGTTGTCAGCATGTTTCTCATACAGATGTTTAGAGAGAAAGAATTACCTGAGAAAACAGTTATTGCCCTCTAAAACCATGAACGCACGTTCATTCTCCAAGGCATAACTTTGAAAACACAGTAATACTGAAGTTACACTAGAACTATGTACCCTACTTTTCACTCTGACTTGAAAGAAATAATGGCTCTCATCTCAGTTAAGGATCCTCTGATCTATAAATGGGATCCCAGAATCACAGAAGGTTTGAAGCTGGAAAGGATCTCTGGAGGTCATCTAGTCCACTCCACTGCTCAAGCAGGGCCATCTAGAGCAAGCTGCACAGAACCATGTCCAGATGGCTTCTGAATATGTCCAAGGATGGAGACTCTACAATCTCTATAAGCACCCTGTGTCTGTGCCCAGTCTCTCACACATTAAAAAAGTGCTTCCTGATGTGCCAAAAAACCGTTCTGTGTTTCTGTTTGTGTCCATTGCTTCTTGGCCTGTCACTGGGCACCACTGGAAAGAGGCTGGATCCATCCTATTTGCACCCTTTCCTGGTATTTATATACAACAATGACATGCTTTCTAGGCCTTCACTTCTCCAGGCTGAACAGTCCCAGGTCTTTCAGCTTTTCTTCATAGGATAGATGCTCTAGTTGCTCCATCGACTTGGCGGCCCTTCACTTGACTCTATCTAGTATATCCATGTCTTTCTTGCACTGGGGAGACCAGACCTAGACACAGCAGTCTAGCCATTGCCTCATCAGTGCTGAATGGAGGGGAAGAATCACCACCCTCAATTTGAGGACACACTCCTCCCAGCACAGCCCAGATGCCATCTGCTTGGGCACATTGCTGAGGCAAAGAAGACATTCAGCATATCAGCTTTTTCTATGTCTCATGAGCTCAAGATGCTCCATCTTGAGCAATGAGCCCATGTTTTTCCCAGTATTCATTTTGTCACCTATGTATTTGGAGAAGCTCTGTGCAGGATGTGAGCTAAAACACATTCAATTCCTTCTGCAGTATTTTGGGCCTTACTGCAAAATACTGTTTCCAAAATTCTCCACTCATCCAAGTCTATTTACCATATATAAAGTTCTACTGCCTTTTTACAGTCTGCTGTCAACAGAGGAAGCAAAGCTTGTCCTCTTCTGTACGTCTTATTGTGTACATTTACAGACTGGCAAAACCTGCACCTCTACCTATACAAAAAAAAGCCTTTAAATCTGCAACTGTCCTTTTGGAAGACTTTTATTCAGCTGAAACCTGGTGGATTTTTAGGATTTTTTTTCCCTAGGTCACAATAAAGTTAGTGAAGGAAGTCCCTGCTGAATGAAGGGAAGGATGTTGTCATTAGCTACCCTTTAGCAGGCTGTCTCCGGCTAAAATGTATCCTTGGCTTCATCCTTTCAGGTCCAGGCCAAGAGTTTCTGTAATCCACATTGCAAAATTTTAGTAATGTTTGGTACATAGTGCAAGTGTGTGAAATGAGATGCATTCCAGTTAATTAAGAAATTGATTTCAGTAACTGGAATAAATGTCTGCTAAAAAAAGTTAAGTAAATATTTATTTGCTGCCAGGCATTTTTGGTGTTTGTTAAGAAGGTAGGGAACTTTATGTCTCATTAACTTTGTGCGTAAGATGATTACCGCAATTGCATAAGCTTTGAGTTTCTAACCGAAATGTCAGTTCTTGGTGGTATAGATCTTTATCTGAAAAACGAATCAAAATATGAACTTCAGCTTCATGTACTAGAAATCCCCAATCTTTCAGTCTTACTGGGGAAGATGAAGGATTGCTGGCTTATTTTTCACAGCAAGGTTTCTGAAATCGAGGGTCCATACGTCTTTGTTCCTTGGTAGGACTAAGCCGCATCTGGAGCTCTATTTAGCAGAAAAAGAGCCTTGAATATGCAGCAGCCCTAGGGATCCACCTCCCATAATCTTTGAACTGCAAAATCAAAAATAAATTATCCAGCAATAGACCATGACAGAAAATCTGGACCTATATCAGATGAACTGGATCCCACTCACTGCTTTTTCTCATTGTGGTAACTGCCATCATCAGAGGAACTGAGACCGTTACAAAAATAGGTTGTTAGGTGTAAAAGAGAATTACTGTTGTCCTTACGAAGAAAAAAAAGAATAAAATTATCTGTTTCATCATATGCATAGTGTTGGACTTTAAGGTGGGAACAATCCTGCACTGTTTTATAATGTTTAACATCTGATGAACTGAGAGTCAAAGCCAGCTGGATGGCTGAAGAGAGACTTTATAGACATTAACTCTTATAATACTATGGTATCACTTGATGTTATCAATAGCAACGAATTCTATGATTAAAGTACAGAACAATGAAAATTTAACGTCCCATCCAGTCATCATGGGAAGTACTGTACTGCATATACAATGAAAATATCATAATCACATCTGGACACTGCTTAATTACACGACATCAACTTTAAAAATCTACATGCTACGTGGCAACTTTTTTTGCTACTTTGTTTCTTCCATACACACCCCCTCCACCCCCCACACCCCACATCCCCTCCCCCGCCTTAAGTCTATGTTTAACTCTGAATGAAGGTGAAACTCCAGGACCAACATGCTATATGCGGCATCTCCTCCCTGACCCTGTTATGGCTTTTGCAGAGCGTAAACTAGATGAAGAAAATACAAGAGAAGATACCTTTCACAGGTAAGCCATTTTTACTTTTTCCACTAATTAAAACAACCAATCAACCAACCAACCAAGCAGCCAGCCAAACAAACAAACAAACAAAATACCCAAACAACAGACCTATTCTTTTTCCTTTCTGTTATTCTGAAGCAATCGTTCAAATTCCAGCTAGAGACATTGAGCTAACTGTACTCTAAATATCTGGTACAGGTGTTTTCTTTTTTACTCCCTGAACATACAGTGAGTTTTTTTCTACTTCTTGGAATAGTTCAACACCACACACTGTGCTGTTTTGTGGATTTCCATATGCTGTCCTAAAAACTGATGCCTCCTGCAATTACTATGTGAAAATACTATGGTATTTACTGTGAGTGGAGGCTTTGTTCCAGCGCCTTTGAGGAGAATTTCTCCATTCCTGCTAGGATCTCTAAATTGGCTGGTTTTTCACTCCAGAAATGCCTCACTCCTGCATAATGTTTTCCTACACCCAAGGAACGAGTCTACTGAATTGTCTAGATTCCTAATGACAATACCTTCTATAAGAGCAATACTGAAATAGCACAACATTTATTGTATTTTTAATTATACTAATGATTTAAAATTTGGACATATTATGAACATTCAGTACAACATATTACAAAATTCCCAATTTGAAAACATAAAGAGCAGTTTTCTGATATGGTAAATCTAAGATCATACTGTTCTCTAGACAAATCTCATTTACTTATGAAGTAAACCTTCATGCAAAGTGATGTCAAATATTATCAAATATGAGTTCTGGTAAAATGCAGATAGCAGAATCAGCCACTACACCTATCTTGGAATTTCAGCTGGTCAAAGGTGCCAAGGCAGAAAGCTTTTCCTTTAACATAATACAAATTTCTGCAAGTGTGCCTGCATTTTATGTTATGTATGTGCCTACACATATGTGCCAAAGAAGCATCCAAAGGACAATGGAGCTGGTGAAGGGTCTAGAGCTTAGATTTTATGAGTAGTAGGTGAGGGAGCTGGGGGTGTTTACCCCAGAGAAAAGTAAGCTCAGAAGGGGCCTTACTGTTCTCTACAACAACCTGAAAGGAGGTTGCAGTGAGGTGAAGGTCATTCTCTTCTACCAAGCAGCAAGTGTTAGGACAAGAGGAAATGGTCTCAAGTTGCAACAGGCAAGGTTTAGACTGGATATTAGGAAAAATTTCTTTGTTGAAAGGTTTTTGGAGCACTGGAAAAGGGTTCCCAAGGAAGTGGTGAATCAGCATTCCTGGTGGCATTGAATAGATGTGTACATGTGGCACTTAGGGACATGGCTTAATGCAGGACTTAGCAGTGTTATGTTAGTGGTTGGACTTGATTATCTTAAAGTTCTTTTCCAAACTAAACAATTCTGTAATTATATGATTCTATACATATCAGGTACAATATAATCACTTTTTAGAGGGACTTTTCTTGCCTACAAACTGAAGATTGTGGGTAAAATAGCCCTTCTTTCACAGCAAATAACCACTCTTGTATTCAGAGCACTCAGCCAGAATGAAACCTAAGTCTCTTCCTGAACACAGACTAGACACCTTAGCTCATCTATCATAAAATTAATCATTTCATTAATTAGGCAAACACTCTCAAGATTATTTTGGTAGATGTTTAATATCTCTCAAATTTTTTTTCATTGAGGATGATTTACATTGTATCAATAATCTAAATACTCTTTGGTCTAAATGAAGAAAGTGTGATTTACTCTGTTATCTAGCACTTTCATCATTCAGCAATAATACAGGAAACCAAAGTTCAAGTCCTTGCTCTGGTTAATGCACATGTGTCAGACTTGTTTTGTACATAAAATGGGACTTGCAATCCTCAAAAATCATAATAGATCTTAATGCAGACATTGTGAAATCCATTGCTGGTTTGACAACACACTACTTTCTAAATTCTTAGAACAAGCCTTTGGGCAAAGGACAAAAGGCACTCTAAACTTCACCTTGTCAAGTCTGCTCTGAGCTGCTCTTGTCTATGTTCCACTTACCGAATGCTGCCTTTCTCTCAGAAAATTAAACTATTAACTTATGACCTACCTCCAGCACCTTCTGCAATGAAGCAGGGCTTTTCTGTCACGGTGAAAAAATGAGGAATTAAACTAGTGTGGTTAACGTAGCAATGAATTTACGAGAAAGCTTATGTTGAATTAAATAAGACGTCCAATCAGAATTTATTCCTTTCCTTGTATTTAAACAAACAAACAAACAAAGTAGACGGCATTTCAGATTTCACATTTTCAGATATTCAGATTTGCATTCAAATCATTACACTGAGTTTAGAATCATGTGCTTAATCTTTTGTTTCAATTTTGATTTTCTAGATTTCAAAATGGAAGTCTTGCCTCTGAAATATGGACTTGCAAAAGAAAATTAACGATGTAGGAAAGTTAAGACGTCCAAACAGGAAAGTGCTTCCAGCAACTTGGACTCGTAAATCATTAGATGTTGCCAATTTTATGGCAAAGTTTTCAGACTTCATAAATTTGATTCTGAGTGAGAGAATCCTGAGTTTAAACAAAACAAAAACCTTATAGATTTATCACAAACACTCCTATATTAGGAATTCACCTGAGGATTCATTTAATATTTTCTTAATGGAACTGAATGAGGCTCAAACAAAAGATTGGGTGAAAAAAAATTAAGAATTTTAAAAAGCTGAAACAATAAACATTATTCACAGCTTAACATTAAACATTAAATATTATTCACAGCTTTCACAAATAAAACATTTAAATTTTATATAGATTACTCTTTTAAGATGAGGCACAGTGAACCATTCTTGGTTTTCAGAAATCAAGTAGGTGTATCACTGAATATGTATCATATATTACAGTACCTTTGAAAATATCTCCATCTAATATTTTGTTTTTCTAATACTGAGATGGAGCTTAAATCTGACAGACTGCACTTCTCCTGGCATAAAGGGTTGACATAAAAATAGTGAGTAAGAGAGGAAGGAAAACTTGCTTGTATGTGAATGAGTCCTTATGCAATATCTTCTGAGGATATCAAGGTAATAAATGTTGCAATGCAAAAGGATATGTGGGAGAGCAGATGTGTTGCAAAAACTTTTTTCCGAAGGAACACCTATTACAGATTAAGAAAGGTTTGAAATCAAGAAGTTGTGACTTGCCTTCGTGAAGCACCCTTGAGCTCATGTCTGTTGCAAATTATTTATTTAAGGCCTTTCAGAAACTGTAGTGTGCTGGAACAATTCCTATTTTAATTTCCCCTGCTCTTGCTAGTCCAGGGCATAAGAAGGACCCAAAAGTGTGAGTCCAAAAGTGTGTTTACAAATAAAAACTCTGGAAAAACAAGTGAGGCAGAAACCACCAATATTCAGAAAACACAGAGAGCATAAACCTACAGACGCTTCCCCCAATAATTACTGTTCTAATCTTTTACTACAAATTTGGATGAAATTATGAGAGGTCAAAGTCTAAAATGTTTAAGAACATTTAACTAAGAGAGGATAATACCTATCTGCTGTGAATGAAAAATTAAATGGTCACTTAAGCTTTTCCTTGAGTAAATTGCAATTGCTGAAATTCAAGGCTTGATCAAACGTGCAAACTGAGAAAATAGCCTTTGCAAGCCCCTTTGCTCTTTTTGAAAAAGAGCTTCAAGCACTGAAATAACGATGTGCTGAGCAATAGAAGAGGCATTTTCTCATCTGCTACCTCTTGCAGGCTGCAATTTTCAGCCTGCTCAGGGACTCTTGATCATGCAAACTAAACTGAACTATTGCATGAACGATTTAAAAGGTATGCATGCTTCTACCCAGGGCTGAGTATTCTAGCTGAAATACCCTAAACTAGATATTTTGTTGGCACTGTCTTGTCCACCTGCAGAATTCTCCATGGCTATTTGCATTCCCAAGTTAAACAGGAATTTTACTGGAAATGATCTGAAACAAAAGAGATTCTGCACTATTTTAGGTTTACTAAAAGACATATATGAAACTAGGCATCCCTCTTTGGACAAAAGCATGAAATATACCAAGTACTACTAGAGGATGTCTGAATGCACAGTAGTTCACTCACCAAACCAAGAGATTCCTCTCACATCCCAAATGGGTGGCAAAATCCCACAAGATAATCTTACCTATAATATTTTTCCTTCATTATAGTTCCCATTCACCACATGCAATAGATAGGGGGAAAATAAAAATTAAAAAAAAAAAATAAAAAAAAAAAAGAAAGAAAAAACCAACCACAAAAGCCAAACCACAAACCACATTTGTCAATCACCTGTATTAGGACATAAAGAAATTAAAGTAAGGGTTAGGTGTCTGCCATCTGGTACCTTTTTACCTTCACTGGTTTTATTTCCCTTAATTAATTCTGTGATGGTTTCACCAGTACTATTGCACTTGAAGTTGGGAGAACTTTGACATGTTTGCACCCACGGTCAGCCAACACAATGCTCCAGGCTGGGAGGATGTTTCCTTCATGTGTAAGCAAGAAAACAGTAACCAGGAAATGGAAGTATGCAGCAGACTACCCATATAACTGGTCATAAACCATCACCTAAAGAACAAAACCTGTCATTGAGAAGCAGAAAGGCATATTTTTTAAAGGTCAGAGAAAAACATGTCAGAAAAAATGGAAGTACTTCAAAGACCCTGAGATGCACAGAGTCTTCTAAGATTAAACTCTTCAACATTTTGCAATTATTTTTATGCAAAGAGATAATCTTTGGTAATATTTCATAAAGTATAGACTGTTGTTGCCCACCAATATTTTAGATATCCAAAAAGAAGTAAACTGAAAGTATTTATGCTTATAGGGAGAAAAAAGTAAGAAATTGATCCACCTGGGGGTATGTACTGCTCTGACTCATGTTAATGGACACTGGTGTATATCCTATCAGTATGTAGAATAAAAGAATTATTCTCAGCCTGATACTAGTTTTTATTGTCCCTCAATTCCACTGCTGAATTGAAAAATTATTTTGTAGAGTTCTGCACAGAAACATTGTAATATACTACCCAAAAGATTTTCATCCTACACAGTTAATCTCACTCCTATAAAACAGCTGGTTGGTAAGTGAACTGCTTCAATTATTTTTGTAAGTTTGTCTGTTTCTCAGTTAAAGGCAGAGTTCAAGAACTTGTGTGCCATCCTGCCCATATTATATGCATATAATTCTCTCTAAAAATTTGTACGCATATATATGTGATGCATTTTGTATTTCAGAATCAAAGCCTCCATTAAGTCTTAATAGGTGAAAGACTCATACATTTGATCTACTGCATAATTTGGCACTGGATTTACCTTTTCTGTTCCACATGTGTTGCAAGAAGATGTATGTGACTTAGTCAAAAACAATTATCAAGCTTAACCTGGGGCCAGCATGGGGAGATTCTGTGGTCGGTGATAGTCAATCAGGAGAGGCAAACTATTGGCTCCTGCTAGTAGCAAATCTGTATTTCTGTAAACGTTTTATTTTGACTACACCTGTTGGTATTAAAGAGAATCCAGAGATAAAAACAAGTCAAAACACAATAAACCAGCTTTAGTCAGCTAATTAAAACAGCTTTAGATCATACACCAATGAATTCTTGACTCATACATAAAGTTCTAAGCAGACTTTTTGCCTGAACTTTAAAGTAAGTTTATTAGGAATTTGATTGATAAAGTTGTGTAAATTAAACTTGCTGCAAAGTAACACATCATGGAGTATGTCATGGGTTGCAGTGAAAGGTAAACAGTAACATTCTTATGGCCAGAGCACAAATTTATGTCTAAATTCAGCAGAGAACTCTATGCAAAACCAAAACTTTGGATGTTGCTAAATGCGCAAGTCATAGAAAATAATCTTTTTCCCTGTTGCTTTTTAGAGTATAGTTTGCTTCAACATATTTGCATTCTGCTTGGATCTCCCAAGTTAGCCCCAAGGAAGCTTGAGGATCACGCCTTCAGGGATTTGCAGTTAAGAGAGGAGTGGGCTGCTCTTCAACTGTTTTGCCATGGCTGCTGAAAAATAATTGGCGTGTTATCACAAGTGGTGACTTGCAGCAGCTGTGGCATGTGAGGATTATAGCCTTAACAGATATATCAGTTCCCCAACTGACATTTTCTAGAGGGCTTCATGGTGCACGAGCAATATTGAAATGTGGCCTCAGGGATAAGAAAGAAGCCTCGTATTTTCATCTGGAGTGACAAAACTACTTGTGGCATGTAAGAGAGCAGGGACCTGGATTTCAGACCACTTCTTTTTCCTGATCTAGGACACCCAGTGGTCACTACTGACGATTTCCATGAGTTCAATTCCTCAAATGAATATAGAATCTGTTAGTGGTCCTGATTTGCAATGGAAAATTTTGCTGACTGTTCCACAGTTGTTCTCATACCACTGTTTCGTGTGAACTCAAACTGCTACAGCTTGATCAGCTGTGTAGAAACTGTACCAGGAGCTTCTCTAACCAGGAGATTTTTGATCCAAACTAGGTAATTATCCAAAATTCAGTAATCAATGCATAATTTACACGGGCTTCTTGGAAATGATAAATTTTATTTTAGCAAAATTTCAAGGTGAAAAAATGTGAAATGAGCTCCCTAGCTAAAGCCTCTATAAGAACATAATGCAAAAAAATCATTAAAGTACATTAATGATCACACCTGAAAATGTAATTTCATATCTTCCCAACTTTCTGTCCTACTTCTCAAGCTCTGAGCAGAGATACTGCAGAATGAAGGAAAGGTGGGACAGAATTCATCAACTCTCATCTGCTTCTATTGTGCCATTTTAATGACAGGTTCACCTTCCATGTTCCTTTGTGAAACAGAACAAGACAAGTGAAATAAAGTAATAGTGATAAAGAGATAGACCATGGACAACAGCTAGAATAGATTAAATGGACAGTGGGGGAGTGGAAAAGTGGACATAAAGAGAAAATAGAAAAGTGGAATAGATAAAACTTAGTTCAACCTGAGAAAGTGCAGCAAATTTAAAAGTGCAGAAACTGAGATGGTAAAAGGAATCACTTAAAAGGAGAAGATTGTCTTCTCAGTGTACCAAAGCAGAAAACAAAATTATGTTTAAGGAGGTGTAAGAGAAATATTCAACAAAAAAGGGCACAGGGATAGAGGACACAGGAGTTAGAAAAATAACAACAAAAAGAACAGGAATATAGGCTGTCATTGAAGAACTAGAAAGCAAAACAAAAGATGCCAAAGAACTGTAGCTAGGAGAGAAAACAGTATTAGGAAACAAAGGAGACTATAGGTGATGGAGAAGGAGACATTTCATAAATAGAATAAAAATATGGAATAAGTGAAAGATATAAGCACTCATATAAAGAGTAAGCACAAAAGACCTTGTGCCGTGTATGACTTAAGTTTTCCCTAAGAATAGGTAGTAGTTTTCCACTGCTAGTCTGGAATTTGTTGATTACAAGTATTAATACACTATACTAGTGAAAACGTATTTGACAGTGAAAAGCTCTGTATCCATAACAGAAGTGGATTTGATGTCTACATAGTTTGTGGACAGAGCTTGTTTCCTAGGCTTATCTACAGCTTTATCCTATCATGCTGATACATGTTAAGTGGTAGCATGACCTGCAAATGATTTGAATGAAATCAATAGGACTGCTTGCTGAGCAAGGACATGACTGTTACTTTGCCTGGGGTCAACAGCAGAATTCCCATTCTTCCAGTGAATAAAGATTAGACAGTGAGAAAATAGTTCTGAGAAAGATGACAGAACTGCATACTATACATAATGAACACAAGCACTGGAACAGGTGCAGGGCAACATATTCTGAGCACACAACTCACTAAGGGCTTGAGGTTTTGATAGTGAATTATCAGATTACATTTGTACGCAAAACGTATGTTTCAGAGTACACCTCTAGGGGGAAAAAATCTCTGTAGGTCACTATAGAATCAAAGTAGATATGTAATGGTGAAAACAGACACTTCAAATGGCATGATTAAACAATAAAAGGAGACTGCAAAGAGTAGGTAAAGGTGTGTCTAGACTTGTAACAGCTGGAAGTTTTCTGAATATTCAAATGAATTGTCTTTCAGCATCCATTGTATTAAATACTGAAACTTATGGGTTTTATTAGCATGGCTAGAAAATTGCACATAAGGGAACATTTGGAATGATGAATCAAGGGGAGGAGAATGAGAAACAGTAAGATAAATTCTATTATCATACTACCCATTCCTGTCACAAAATGCCTCCTACTGAACTCCATGCTGTTGGAAATCCATCCAAGCTCGTGTTTGCTAACTGACAAAAAATATCACACAAGGATCCTCTTTTCAGCTAGATCTTTGCTAAATGGGTCTTCTATACTTATGAATAACTTTATTTTACACGTGTTTTGCTTGCAATGGGCCGACACACTAGGAAATATATTCATGAGTGAAAATAACTTCATATATCTTCATATATGGCTACAGTCATGCAGAAAATAGCAATCAGTCACAATAAATCTAATAAAAAAATAATGCCAGAAATTAATGTAGTGCTATGAATTTTGTCACACTGTCTGGGTTTGTGATTCAGTAGGATTTCACAAATTAAATAAACTGGGGCCTAGTGTAATAAACTTTTGTGCTTACAGACAGATTCATTTAGCAGATCCATCATGCAGGCGCCTCATGAACCAGGCCTGGACTCCAGCCCTACCACTCCAAAGCCACCAGCCTCTTGAGTAGAAAGGGAGTGGGTTGGCTGCCTAAAGATGGTGATACACTCTTGTCTTCTCTGTAACCCAGTTACAGTCAGAAAAGCAAAAGCTTCCACCAAGTCTTTATTGAATTCTGGATAAAAATTTCTATTATTTTTCAAGAAGGGCTATAAATGGAGGTGAGGCTGTTTACAGTTTAGCAGAAATGTGCTGCTATTGCACTGTCTGCAAGAGAATGCAATTTCATTGGTGACATCCTGGCTAATTGGGGCAGCAGATCCCCAGACTATGTCCCCCCCAAAACTGGGGCTCAACTCATACACTCTCTTCAGTGTCCACCTGGGAAAAGGCATTGAGTCCCCTTAAATTTTACATCAGCAATTAGATAATTTATTCTGAAGTGCAAACTTTCTTGGGGCTAAGTACTAGATGTGGTATCCCAAAGGAGAATAGACGCACAAACTCCCCCCATCTTATTCTACATGAATTCAAAACACATACCCTTCCTTAGTTCAGAAAACAGTCCTTCCATTTATGCACTGCCAGTTTGCATTTGTATCTCGAAATTCTTCCAGCGTCATCAACTGAGAAAACATACAGCTCTCATCTTATGCTTCTTTCAGACAACAGAGGCCATGTTAATTTTATTCTCTGTAAGAAAAATTGAAACAACCTTCTTGAGAACTGTTAGTCACGATCTTTTCAAATCTGAGATATCTAATGATATATTTTCTACAAGACTATCTCATTTTTTGTAGTTCTACAGTATCTCACACATAGTTCTGAAGCTGTATAGGTTCTGCAGACTGTGGCTGTGCTATAAATAAAATATCTATGGTGGCATTACAGAAAAAAAGAAATCCTGGTATTTATAAACACCTCTTCCACAAGGTCCTCAAATATACTTAAGTATCTAAGTCCTGTTATAAACACAGTAAATCTAATACAAAGACTAGGAAAGCTACAAGGCAAATATGAAGGAAAAAAATCAGAGTTAATATAAGAAAAATTGTCATTTAGCTTGATGAATTTGCACTGTGTTGGCTTAGTGCCCACAGTGGAATACCACAAAAGATGGAGAATGTTGAGGAGGATTGTTAATAAGCTGAATTTCTAAATGCATCTTCATCTCTTCCCAGCTCATTCCAAAATTCAGACATACAAGGCTGTTACTAGCAAACCTGGTGTCTTTCGTGAGCAGGGCCATTCCTGTTACTAACCCCATACAGGCAGAATATTTTACAGCTTTGCCTAATAAGAAGAGTCCCTCTGGGGAGAAAAAAAAAGTTATTTCAGATCCAACTTTATAAATCAAACCCAACCCCACACCTTTGTAATGTATTTTATAAATGACACCAAAATGTTCAAATCACAGCGTATATTTTTGGGAATTAAAAAAAATACTGTGATAAAAGTTAATTACCTTTTGCAGCAACACCAGCCAGTCTCATCTAAAACAATGATGTCTAATAGCACCCATTCATTGGGCAGAGATGGAATTCAATATATAGTGAGATAATATATGAGTTACCTGAACACTTGGAGGCTATTATTTGTATCTATTTTCCAAGCCCTAATACCTCTGTAAATACACATCTCTTCGTTTTGTCATGCATGTTGGATCAATGTGTAGATGGGCTGCCTCTAAAAAAAATTTACTTTTGCTTCTGAAAGAGATTCAGAAAGTGCCATTAATCCACACTCTTCATTACAATTGCTTGGTGCTCCAATAAAGCACTTGAGTTACTATGTCCCATAGAGGAAAAAAAAAAAAGATTGCTATCGCTTGGTAATATTATGAGTCACAGAGTGGAAGGTTTTTTTGGCAAGTTCTCTTATGCATAGTTTCTCCCATATTTCTTTCGCTATACTGTCCATTATTTCTCCATGATGTAGTATTACTCATTACAGTAGACCTTTGTTCTAGCTGTCCTAGAACAAACCATCACAGTAGGAGACTACTCCCATTGAATTCAGAGGAAATATTTATGTTGTTTGGCTTAAGATTGTTGCTACCAGGTTAGTAGCATTGAAGCATTTTGCTGCCAAACAAAGGACATATTTCACTTCTAAGTGTCTGGCTTTTAGGACTAAGACATTTTCAATACTGATATGAATTTATGATGTCACTCACTGATTTTCATACATAAGTTGCAGCCATTCTTTAAATATGCATTTAGATGAACTTCATTTCTCTGTTTCTCTTCTGTTCTTTTGTAATGCTTTCAATCACTCTATTACATAATTTCACATTATAAAGGCTTGGAAAAAAACACACATAGCAACAAAAATCCAAACCAGAGGATTTTGCCTTTAAATGTTTTCATATTCAGTAAACATCAGTAATCTAATCAGTGATATTAGAAACTGGTAAATTGGGATCCCTCATTGTTTTTAATGACAACCATACAGCAACTTGACTATCGCATTAAAAATCTTTCTGTCCTCTTGGAACAAGGTTTGGACGTATCTGAATCTTTTCTAACCAGAGCTGGCCTTTGCTATTTCAGTCTCCTGAAGAACTGAAGTACATCCACCCTCTCCTCTGTATCCCTATAATTTACTGTGCTCACCAATTAAAAACCTCTGAAAGAAATTGTGAAAGGGAAGTTACACAGTCTATACATAGAAAACGTAATAATGTAAACTTGAATGTATTCCATGAACAGAACAAGCAAATAAAAAAATCCCTCCCTAAGTGAGCAGTTCAATGTTTTGTTGTTTTGGTGTCGTACCCTCACATAAGCATGGACACTCACATTTTTCATGAGATTCAAGAAGAGGATTTCACCGGGGTCACTCCACACCCATTGTGGGCAAAGATAAGAAACTGTCTTTTTGTTTGCGTGCTTTTTCATTTTGCTAATACTAAAAGTCAGCCAAAAGAAGAGGTTCATGGGGCAGCTCAGCGGTAATTCAGAGAGTGGACACTCCTCCACAGCCCAAGCCAAGTCCTCTCTGTATCTGGGGACCCAGTTCCTTCCTGAGACCCCCTATACTGGATGCTTCCATTAAGGGCAGTGCAAACTTTTTCACTCCAGCACACCATCTTGGTAACCAAAGGGCCATCTACATTTAAGAATAGTTTCCCATTGATCAGGTTTATCAAATGAAGTCCTAAATGAATGAAAGCAGCAACAGTTATATAAGCTGCTGTGAGTGTGACCTCTCTGCCCATGCTCATGTCCTCTGGTATTGTTATTGCTGCCCTTGGGGTGAAAGGTAGAGACTAGCTGCTGTTTCTACAGGGAAAAGATTAGACCTACATTTTGATTAGATATTACTTTTTCAAAATCCTCAGAGAAACAAAGATACCTGAACTGATCATACATTAATTTTATCTCACATTTTCTTCTGTACTATGGTTTTCTGTAAAGATTCTCCTGAACAGGTTTCTGTGTGGGAAGGGAATATTGGGATGACTGCCATTAAGAAAAAGAAAACTGAAATCCTAATAGATTATAATCAGGGATTTATTAGAGCATCTTATAATACAGAGAAACTGTCTATGTGTACTGATTTTCACTGGGATAGAGTTGATTTTCCTCATAGCAGCTCATGTGATGCTGTTCTAGATTTGTGACCAAATCAGTGTTGATAACATAGTGTTGTAGTTGTTGCTGAGCAGGGCTTACATAGGTAAGTATTTTTTGGATAGGGGCTTGCAAATAGGAATCCAAATGCTTGAAATTTGATTTTTTATCAACTTTCATATCTAAAAGTGTTAAATTGTCTTAGAATTGTTTTGTACACTAATAGTATCTATCATTATTGAATAATGAACTGATCATGTTGGACTTTTCACTGTCTTTTTTACTTTTTATATACACTTAAGTTGCAGTATCTTAGGTTAATTAAGAAGGTTGCTTTTTCTTGGATAAATTATAGATGAGAATTTCAGCACTTATGGATTATAAAGGTCATGGTAACATTGTGAATTTTTTTCATTCCTGATGTAATCTTTTAGCCAAGGAGGGCTGCAACAAATTTTGTAACACCATTAGCAATTTGAGAAACAAAGCAATAGCTGCACTTCCATTTAATTGGCATCCAGTTCTTTTTAGATTAAAAAGTCTGCCTTGGAGCCCAAATGTATTACTTACACATATTTCCAGATTTTTATACTACTGATTCTAAGTACAAAATAACAATTGATGTCATCTCCCACAGTGTGTGTGTGTGTGTATGCACTCTGCATCATACATGTGTCCCAGGCGGAAAACAGAAGAATAAGGAAAATAAATTCGTTTAAAAACAAAGCTTTTCTCTTCTTTCAGCCTTCATTCTAGTGCAAGGTTGCAGATAATAATGCCTAAGGCCTCTGCTTTTTGATCCATTTGAAAACATAGATTTATTTTTTTCTTTCTTTTAAGTTGCAGTTAAATACTATAAATTTTCAAAACTGATTTTTTTCTAACTGAAAATGAAAGAGACTAATGGAGGAGAACAGAAGGAAAGGATGCAGAGTGGAAAGAAAGAAGTAAGTTTTTCAATAGAGCAACGTGCTTGTCAGAGGTTGTTCTGTGACTCATATATTTGGAGACACAACAATAAAGTAGGACAGTGGGATGCTGAGATGCTAATCAGGAATAGAGACTGTTCTTTCCCACATGCTGCATTGTCACTCTCATCTCTGAAATTCAGTCCTCAAGACATAAATTCAGTTGGGTGATATAAAAGTAAGTCTTAAATTACAATCTTTACCATCATAACTGTATTTTTTTATCTTTCTAAACTTTATACCTTGATGGTCTTCTTCCTTCTGTGTACCTGTCACTGCCTGTGCTCTTGCTGCAACATGGGGCCAGCATTATCCCCAAGTAAGGAAGAAGTCAAATCATCTCCATTGTCTTAGTCTTCTTTTTATTTAAGCCTCTAGTCTAAGACCTAATAATGTCTCCTCAGTCACCACTGTACTTTGATGTGATGCATCCTAGATCAATCTTTTATCTGCTGTCTTGGAACTGATGAAGTGTTATAGAGGAATCCAATATCGCATAGGCTTTATAATAATCAAAAATGTACAGCTTTTCCTGTCTTATTTGTAGGGATTTTGGTATCAGAATTTCTTCTGATATATCTTTATTCATTAATTTTTAAACACTTTCCTCCAAGTGCTGCAATGACTGTTGCTCATTTTGCCTTCCATCTTGCTATTTTATGTCACAGTTCATTTTTTTATTATGTATTTTTACTCACACAGATTATAGGACCTTAAATAATAAACACACACAGTACTCTTCCAGTGGTTGTAACCAAAGTGGCTGGAGTGGTAACTGACATAAAATAATATCCTGGAAAGCATCAAAGGAAAATAACCATTCACAATGAATTAAGCAGAATTTATTTTCATTGCCACACAAAATATTCCTAATATCAATGGCTTGCCTGGCAAACTTATGTGCCTGTATATGGGAAAATCAAACTGAGTAGGTATCAGAAATCACACAACAGATTTTAAAGTTGATCTCCTTATGATCTTTCTCTGTCATAGCTTAGCTACAATGTCTTTCTCCTACTGTGTTGCCAACAATGTAAAGGATCTGCTTTCTGTTTACCTGCAAAAAAAATGTAACTCAAGCAAATAGTGAAGGTCCAAGTCAGAAGATTTCCAGGAAATTCACTATGAGCACTTCTTAACTAGAAAATAAATGTTTGTTAGATGCAGCAAGGAAAAAGTTGAAGGATAAGTAAAAGGTCCAAATTGTCTTGGAGATAGAACTTCAGATCTATCATTCACTGATTTTTTATTCTGACTGTTCCCTTGAGTAACAGTCTGAATTTCCTTTTTGCACATAACCCAAAGTCAGGCATAGGTAGGCTGAGAAAGGCAATAACTGCAGGTGATGCTATGCTGGGCATTTTCCCTGGAGCATGGGTAGCCAACATGATGCTTGATGTGAGAAAGGCTTGGGAGAAGACTGGGAAGCTGGTGTGCTACAAGCACAAAAATATTTTGCTAAATACTATGGCTTTGATCTAGGAAAAAGAATTGTGAATTCAAGGGAAAATTAGCCATGGCTCTCTGATCAGAACTTTTTTTGTGCAGGTCTTGCTAAATTTTGCCAGATCAGTTTTATGATTTGGGATGGCAGTTTTACGGTTGACCTGGACATTCCCAATACCTCAGATGTCAGGTTTCTCCCTGAAACCTGTATTTCTAACTGCTTCCCATAGTCTGTGGCAGCAACTGCACCCTGTGATAGTCTCAGCACAAGATCATCAGAAGTAATGCTGTCTCTCAAATAAAACCAACAATAAAGTTATGAAGCAGGAGAAACTACTTTTCCTCTGAAATCTGTGTGGTTTCATCATAGTTTAACACCAGACAGCAATTGAGGCAAATAAAGGAGGTTGAGATGGGGATCTGAGTTATATGAGTGGCAAGGTTGCAGGATACTGTGCCAAAGGGAAGCAGATTTGATATCAAGCACCTGCTTCATAATGCTGAGCATGTTGTCATGTGGTACAGAACATCCCTTGGATCAGTTGGGGTCCGCTGTCCCAGTTGTGTCCCCTTCCAACACCTTGTGCACCCCCAGTCTGCTTGTGGTGGGGTGGGAGACAGAAAAAATCTTGACACTACAAATGCTGCTCAGTGCATTACCAGAGATAACATCTCTATATTATCAACACTTTTTAAAGCAGAAATCTAAAACACAGCCCCATTACCAGCTACTGTGAAGAAAATTAACCCTACCCAAGGTAAAAACAGAAGGAAAAAAAAAAAAATTATAGGTTATCTTCAACAGTTCACAGTTGCCATTTGAAGGACTGGATGAACAGTGAGACTAGAGGGATGGTGGTATTATTAGTGTGAAGGACATTGAAGCTATTCTATGTGCAAGGAATGTCACTGTTGTATCCTTGTCAATCACTTCAGTAGGGACAATAAGTCAGTTGTGGTCTCCTAAAAATTTCCTTCCTCACTGTACCTTTAGTTTCCAATGTGACCAAATGTGCTATAGGATTCTGCAGCTGAGATTTGTTTCACAGCCACAGAGTACATCACACCAGCAGCAGTGGAAGCAAATCCTCACAGTGGTAGTGGATTTATTTGTAATGTGATGGTTTTGGCAGACCAGACAGTGTCAATTATGGGGATCTCTCAGACCAAGAACCACAATTAAAATTTTTTGATCTGGTAATATCTATAATTTCTATGGTATTTTTGTAGAGCTTATTTTCAGAAGTGTGTTTAACATGCATTAGGGAATCAGCTCAGTGGAAAAAGATGCTTCCTGAAGGTGCAGATAGAGACTGAACAGCACTGATTTTCCCACTGCTAATGCAAAGCTTCTCCATTGCTTACATTACTATCCAGCAGTTAACTTAGCAATTATACAACAGGAAGGAGGCTGGAGACAATCGGTTGTTGTGCAGCATAAACCTAGTAAATAGTGCATTTTGCATTTTCTGTTGTATTTGTATTTGTCTATTGCAGAGGAAATGCTTAATCAAGGCCATAAATAGTATTTTTTTATAATTATTTATTTTACCTAGGGGAAAAATATCATTGAATTTGAGATGTTAACATTTGAGAATGCTAAAAAATTCTCAGATTGTTCTAGATACCTGACATTTCCCATATTAGTCAGTTGAGAGGAAGTGCTTTTACAAAATTAAGTTAAAACAGCTACAAGTCTAGACATTGCTATTAGAAATTATGTAGTAAATGATACTACATTGTAATGTTTCCTGTCAATTTTTTCTATGAGACTTTACTTTTTAAGAGAAATTTTTGGCAAAATGTAACATTTTATGGAATACTTAATTGAAAAATGTAAGTGGACCATTAGGAGATTGAACCACTCCAAATAAAAATTTCCTGGATCCAAAATAAAATTCTCCTGGCTTTCATGTTGTGACAAATAAAGAGCAAAGAAAAGAGTAAGTCTTTCTTTCCAGACTAGTCAAATTATATTTTTATTATGCCTCTTTCACTTGGGCAAGCAATCTCTCCAAATGTGATCTGGAAATCCTATTTGCAAATATGTCACAAAAATAAGTTATTATTTCCAAAGCTGCAGATATCTCCTATTAAATATTTGAAGTTTGTAAGCAGTAGAAACCACATATAATTTTTTTTTTCATATTTCTTCCAACAGAATAGTATGTGCATGTAAAAAACCCCACCTCATACCCTGGGAAATGTTCAAACATTTTGCATCTTAAAATTTTCTAAATATATTTCCAGCAAGGAAAATTTTCCTTTTGCTTTACTGTCTTCAGTAGGAAGGCAGTAGCTGTAAGTCTAAAGAAAATCCAGTGCTAAATAGGCTATCATAGACTAGCTGAAATATAAAGGATGAAACCTTTGGTACTTCTAATAAAACCGTTGTCTGAGTAATAACTACATATGCTCCCCCTAACAACACCAATTGCTTTTGCTTTCAGAAATAAAAATGTATCAAATGTATCCATGCAAGAAGTTACTTTGCAGATGTAGTTTCAGATAGGAAATTTTGGACTCTCTTTACTTAATCTAAACTGCAATCATAATTGTTAGTTTTATTAATTTCTTTGCATTTAAATGTAGTTTACTGTAGAAGTACATACATAATGATGCTGAGATGAAACTACTCTTTTTTATTTTGTAGCTGTTTCAAGTTTATCTTGTAGAGATTATGAAATAATTCAACCCAAATGGCATTTTATATTTTGGAAGTTGTTAAACTTCCCATGTTAGATCTAGGATAAAATATTTACTTTATTCCTTCCACAAGAGCAGGAATGTACTAGCATTGCCCTAGCATTGCTGGGATACCTCTTAGTCTGAGAGGAGCATTTCTCTTTCCATGCCTTCATTTGCAAGTTTGATGTTTCTTCTGTGCAACTACAACCAAGCTTTCCCATCTGTTCTGCAAAGCAAAAGCTTGGGAGTTCTCTCCTAAATTTTTCAACCTCTTCCTGTGATGGCTGAGTTACAGTTCCACTGGAATGTGTATTTTATCCATGAAAAATGTGGAATGGGAAGTTTACTTTACTTCCCCCCCCCCGCCTCTTCTTTCCTCTCATGGTTCACAGCTCTGAACCAGATTTCTGACTCAGCGAGTGCTGAGACAGAGCCACCCCTTGGGCCAGTCCCACAGTGCCAGGCTGTGGTCCAGTCCACATCTTCATGCACGGAGCACAGCAGCTCTGCCCACCTTGATTTCCTGCTGCACCTCTGCAGCTTCTTGACCTTTGATTTATTTCCAACACCAATTCTGATATAAACTGGTAAAAAAATAAAACAATAGGTATTATTCTTGATGGCCCATGCTCAACCCATGAATTATGATGATTGCAAGGCAAAATTAACCCAAATACTGTTCAGTGCATCAGGCTTTTATGGGCTGGAAGCTGTCAAAGTCTAAGGATAAAATTAGTGTTGAGCTGACCACAAAAACAATTGAATATTGACAAAAAAACCCTGTGGAGTCCATAACACCTCAGCAGTGTTAAAGACCAAAACGTGATGCAGTATTCTGGTCAAGACAAGATCTGACTTAAAATTAAATATTTTCATGACAAAAAGTCAAAAAGATCACTGCTCTGAGTAGCTCAATTATGTAAAAGCTGTGAGCATTGCCAACCTGGTCCTATACATTTTTCCCACACATGATATTACTATTGATTTCTAATCAAATTAGAATTAATTTAAAACATGACTCAGAGCGCACACTCAAAGCTTATAACAGCAATGTCTAATAGTAGGCTTTCCTCAATTTTTCTGGCTTTGGAAGTCAGCTTTCAGTTGCTTTAAAATGTTCACAAATTGCAATGTATTGAACAGGCAGGAAGGAGCACCAAGTAGTAGTTTTTGCACCTTGAGAGCTCAAAAAATATGATGTTCAGCCACAAAAGAATGAAGCTATTCTGGAAAACAGCTTTTAGTTGTCTTTCTTAAGTACTTCAGGATGAGTCATGAATTCTTCTAAGATATCTTGGGTTTCTATCACCTTGAAACTTGTAAGTCTTTCTTTGGTGTGCAGTCTGGGCTATATTGTGATTCCTAGTGTCCAAGTTTTACTTTTTTGATTTTTTTAAGGTCTACTTGACAAGCATAAGACTAGTATGCTATGACAAAGCAAATCTACTTGTCAAAGAGTAATCCATGGGTTGAAGAGCTTGCTGAAATATATATAACAGTAAGACTAGTTTGATAATATCACTGCCATTTGTTTTTAAAAGATTTTTGAAGGGTTTTAAATTTTATTGGTCAAACATTTGGGGGATTTTTTTTAAATGTTCAGACATGACATTTATAAAAAGTTGTTTCTAGCACTTAACTCTACCCAGCAAAAGCTGGGTCCATACCCATACTGCACAGTTTTACTTTACCTAACACAACAGAGGAGTTGAATTGTAACATCATACTTTGAGATCTGTCAAAATAAGAAGATTCATTGAGAAAATTCAAAATTTTGTCAGACAAGAAGGATATTAGACTAGTGATTCCTTAAGGGCACTATCACCAAAGCAGGATCCGGAATATCACTGAGCCCAGTTCCACTGTAGGGATGCTGAAAAGGGACTGAATTTTAGATTTTATGTAAAAGGTAGGCCTCAGGATACTAGTAACTGGATAACACTGGACTCATAGGGGTAATGGGATGGTTTCATTTTGTTCTAGGATGTTTTCAAGACAAAATACTACTGGAAAATTTTTTTATCATATTTTAAATAGACTACCTTTAGACAAATTCGAAGATTAAATACTAAGGAGTTTTTTTAAACAGATATGATACTGCTTGTATGTGTAAGTATTAGAATACCTATACAGAGAATAAATCTGTAGTTGTTGTTTCAACTACTGTTTACTGCTAACTATGTGGTTGAAAGTTATTTTTTTACTTTTCAAGTATCTACCACTGGTCAGATGCAAGACCTTGACCACTAAAACCTTAAAATTTTATGAACCATGCATTTAAAATAACTGCAAATGGATTTTTTGCTGAAAAGTATTTTCATTTGCGACAGAGTACCAGTGAAATTATGTACTTTCACTTGATTATCTATTTCTTTGGTGACTGAGTGGTTGAAGTTTGTAGCTGGCAATAAACATAATTTCCTACACCCATTTCACTTTTTGATATGTTTTCTGATTAAAAGAGTTCATGGATATCAAATGAAAAAGTAAGTAAAATGAAGTAAATGTCAATAATATATGTATCTATACATTTGCATTGTAAAGGAAGGGTCTCAAAGTTGTTCAGTGTGTTATATGACAGATTTTATGGAATTTGATAATCTCATGAACACACCTTAATGAGCTGCATGTGCTGGGTGGGGTCCTGGAGCAGGACTGCTACTGTGGGTGGACACCAACTGCATAGCATGTATATCAGTGAAAAATGTTGCCCTACTCTTCTTTCTTCATAGGCAGAAAGCACAGTTTGAGTGTGATGTGATTTTGCCATCATGTGCCCACATGCAATAAGATGGTGCTCTTATTGCGTTATTTATGAGGGGTGACACACCCTTTGACAAAGAAACAGAGATAGTAGAACTATCCCACATACTTCCTCTCTCATCTCACAGCCCTTTCAGGGACTGATTCATTATGGCTAGTTGGGCTCATGGGGTTTAGTGTAATCTCTAATTAAATTTAAACAAGTTAAATCACAGCCTTTCATGTCCTCTCACATGAATCAATCTAATTCTGTGCTAGGATTTCCTAACAGTTTTGTAAATTGAATTGATTTTTGCTTTTCCTATTCATCGGCATAGATGCATGAATAAATTTAAATTGAGTTAGTGCTATGAGCTGGGTTAGAAATTTATTTTCATACAATTTCTGGAACTAGACTGAGAAATGCACTTCTAGAACTACGTTTTCAAAACCTAAAGGAATTTAAAGAACTTGCTTTATTGTTGTGTCCAGTCCCTCTGCCGTTATAAGCAGAGGCTGAATGTATGACCTCTTTTCCTAGTTAACCAAAACAACTGGCCAGGTTTTCAAAATAAAATATAGTATTGGCAGTCATTCAGCATAGATTTGCTTCTGATAGCAGAGGAATCAGTGAACTCAGGTTATAAATGCCACGAGACATAGGCCTGACACAGAAAATAATAAACAGCATTTAGAGAGCTTGAAATAATAACCAGGTCTTTCAGACAAACACAGAGACCAAAAAGGTTATGAAAAGGACTCAGGACACTGGCTGGACAGATCTGAATGTACTCAGAGCTGGAAAGGACAAAGAAAATTTATTTTATTATTATTTTATTTTTACAAAGAATAATTGAAAATAGATTTATTGTACTTTTCCTTTTGCGTGGCTTAAACTTCTTGTAAACTTAAAACAGTATCACAGTGCTTTCTAGTAGTCATTACATTAATTAAGGACCAGCTGTCAAGTAAAACTGTAGCAGCCCTGGGCATGTAATTGAGTCAGACTCCAAGCAGTTGTGCAAGTTATGATGAAGAGCCTTTACTAGGACTGAAATGAGGGGATTGTTTTTCTTACACATGTCAACTTGTCCCTGCCTGAAATACTTCTAGGGAATGTTATAATCCCTTAGTTAAACCCTGAGCTTAAGTCAAAATACATAAATCAATGAAGGGACACTTTTTGATTGCTTTGAAATACAAATTACCTCCTTGTTTACTTGACTGTTCATAGGAAAATGTTTTTTTATTTATTGTCCTTTGCATGTCATGTAGTGAAATAAGGGGTTTGAAAGTGATCTGAATCTGAAATCCTGAAACTTTGGAGGAGTGTGTCTCAGATTTCTCTCTTGTTCCACCCTCTCTAGCACTCAGTGAAAGCAGTGGAAAAGCTGACTTTACTAGGAAAGAAAGAGAGATCAATATACCAAATTATTTATTTATATAATTAACTATCTTGAAATAAATCAGGCTGTAGTTCCAAAAAGCTTCATATTTCTTACAGACGGCTGATCAGATACTTTCAGTGAAGGCCATTAGCAAATCCCATGTGCAGTATTCATTATTTGTGTGGTGCATTTACAGTTCTTTGCAAAGCAAGGGGTGGAAGGGTAAATAATTTGCCTTACGGAGCAATCTGAGAGACTGTTAGATGTACAACTACATGAGCTGCTTACAGAAGGAAGACAAGTTGGAACCGGAGTTAAATCTCCAGGAAGAAGGTCACTGCTCCAGCATAAGAGACATTTTGAAACTTTTCTAAAACAAAAATGTAAAAATATCAGTGCCTCAGATACACCAGCTTTCAGTTGCCATAAGGGCTGCTTATTGGGTTCACCACAGCCTGGATTTTAGAGTTATGAACAAGTGAAACACAATGGCTGGACAATAAAATACTGCTAAAGGCTCTGGTGCCACCGATCCAAACTCTCAGCTGAGCTACAGCTGAGAAGTTCCACATCTCAGAGTAAAGGCCATGGCACTGTGAAAGCCTAAGTTGTGGGATAGTTGTCCAAGGTCACCAGTAGGAAATAGCATGAAGAAAGGCTGCATCTAAACCCTCTTGAAGAGAAATTTAAAGGACAGACACCCATTTGGACCAAATAGAGAGGAGAGTATTCAATATGTAAGAAACATCCTGGAAGAAAGTACAAAGAGCCTTCCAATGTAGAGAGGAAGGGACTGAAGAACAGTGCCACTGGCACATCAACACTGACTCTTTGATTCTGTATAGGAATGCAAAAGTTGAATCCTATGTGGAACAATCCTCAAAACATTAATGAAGAAAGCATCACTACTACCACCCAAGTCATATAAGAAAACCCCAAATTATGAGGCCTATTTGCAGCTCTGTTTACCTGCTGGCTTTAGGGCACAGAAGCAGCACATAATCTTTGAACTAAGTTACCTCTCTCACAGAGCACCATGCAGCTCCAGCTGGGATACTGGGGTCCTACTGTCTGCACTCAGAAGGGACATCAAGCACAGATGGCACTGAAACATCGCGTGGTGAGGAAAATTATTAAGTGCAAAAACCAAAGCAGTATCTTTGAGCATAACCATCCAGGCATCCAACTCTATATACAAATTACCAAGTTCTTCCTGGAGAAATTAGGTCAGGTGTATCTAATTGCTCAGTGCTTGGTCCAGGGTCAGATTTAAACTTTGCTGAGTTCTGAAGATGACTTGGTTCAATTCATATGATCATGCAAATGATGGTGTAGAATTTTTTTAAGATATTATAAACAACATTGTGGCAAATAAACCAAGTGCCACAATGTATTCTGGTGCTGCTGGAAGACATACATATACGTGTGTGTGTATATGTCTGTGTGTCTGTATGTCTGTATATACACAGGGAATATTCTCATTTGCCAAAAATTGCTACCAATGATCTCTGTGTACATGTTGAAGAATGAAATTTTTATCATTTGTGACATTTCTATATATCTGCTCTCCATGTTTTCAGGTTTGTATATTTAACTCAAAAGATGATGGAAAGTTGACAATGTGGTAGAAGCAGAAGGCAAAGTGTCTCTTTATTCTTGGAATTCATCCAAAGAAATGCCTCCTCTGAAAACAAAATCCTTGGAGGGAAAAGAGAAAGAGAGAGAAGGGTAAGTGACAATTGTTTCATTTATCAATTCAAAATAAATAGTGGCATTTTTGCAGCATGTAAGTATAAATATGTTAAGATTTATTATATCTTCCACATCAAAACAAGTTATAAAGCATTTTTGCTTTGATCATGAGCTCTTCTGGACTCTTGTGCTTTATTTGGATTAACAGTTGCAGTCTACTTCCTCATGAGAGAAAAAGGAGGTGCAGGTAATTATCTCTTCTCTGTGGTAACCAGTGACAGGATCAAAGGAATGGCCTGAAGTTGTGTCAGGGGAGGTTTAGGTTGGATAGTAGAAAAAAGTTCTTTACTCAAAGAGTGGTTGGCCACTGGAACAGGTTCCCTGGGGAAGTGGTCACAGCACCAAACCTCAGAGAGTTCGAGAAGTGTTTGGACAATGCTCTCACACACATGGTGTGACTCTTGGGGATGGTTCTGTGCAGGGCCAGGAGTTAGACTCAATGATCCTTGTGTGTCTCTTCCAACTCATCATATTCTCTGATTCTGTGAACAGTCTCTTATACCAATGAAGGCAGTTGGAAGAATGATAGAAGAAAGAATGGGAACATATAAAAGAATGAGAACA
>JAWWLZ010000118.1:46456333-46479779 GCA_035041345.1 Poliocrania exsul
GCTAATGCCTCCCTGGAGAAGAGTTATCACAGCTGCATCCTTGTGAAGACAGAAACACTCCTCTGCCTCACAGGGTTTTTTAACACCCAGCTTGTAGCCCAAGGTGTCAGGTGTGGTCTGGACAGCTGCTGCAAATGATTCATTATTAACAGTTCATTAGAAATGGTGTAGAGGGTGTAGAATAAACAGTTTTGGTTACAGCAACATAGTGATAAACTGGTCCTGGCCCCTGTAACTAGGACAGGTGTCAATGCTTGTATAACGTGACACTACTCCTCTCTTTTTCCCCTCTTACTTTCTTTCTCATTTCAGCAGTCTTTCATCCTCAGTACCCCTCAGCTCCTTGTCCCCAATCGTCTCTTCCCAATGCAGGTCCCCTGACTTTTCCTGCTGCTAGTTCCACAGCCTTCCGTTCCATTTACCCTGGGGATAAAAGTGTCTGGGGAAGGGGATCATATCTGCACCCTGTCCTCTCCATTTCTCCTGCTGACCTTGGTGCAGACTGAGTCCTGAACTTGGCATAAGCCTATCTGCAGGAGTCACCCCAAGAAGAGCTTAGCCTTTGTATTTGTGCAATCACTTTAGCCTTTTGTTCCCCCAAGACTTTCTCATTCAGAGAGTGTACACAGCTAACACAATTAGCAATGCTTTGCTGTAGCCTTTTGCAATTCATTGCATCCACTCCTTTTCAATAGTCTCATGGTATAACACTTGCTGTTCTTTGTCCAGGTAGGATTACTATAATTCTCTTAGAAGAAATCAGGGCAAATGGATGCTGTTTATTGCTTACAACTTTATAATTTTCTGTATAAATTTAAGGGCTATTCTCTTGCTATTTTCCTTATAGAGTAGAATTCTATAAATACATAAATATATTAAGTATGTTTGTTGCAAAATGTTGCCTACATTTTCTCACATGCTGGTGCACCTCTTGTTTAAATGACTCATACAGATCAATGACTCAAAGGCACTTTATATGCAGATATATTCTGTGTTTATCCTGCAGACCACCCACTGCCAGCAAATACAATTATAATTTCATAATTGGAAGAGAGCTGGAGTGACGCAGGAGTGTGTGTGCATGCATGCATGTGTGTGTGCCTATCTTGCTATATATGTGCGTGTTTGCATGTACAAGTGCATGGATGTATAAAACATATATGTGCATACTCACTGAGGATGAAAAAAGAAAGGAAATTAGGAGAATTAAAATGTTCTGGGTAATATGATAGCAACACATTCAAAATGTAGCATACCAGCACCAAGTGTGATTTAAAGGCTGCATTAAGTGCAAGGCTAATGGTGTTCCAAACCTTCTGCCCTGGTTTGCCTTGCTTTGGTAGAGCGTTTAAAGTGCAGCGCTCAGGGAATGAGATGGGGAAAGGGTGCTACAGTGGTTCTTTTTTACCCACAATCACACCTTCCTGTCACTTCTTATCTTTTACACAACCAAGGCTAATTAAGGAAATAATTGCTGAGGATTAAATAGTATTATATTCTACAGGAATGTGGTTTTTTCCAGGCTTTCAAAAAGAAGGCAATACAAGAACTGCAAAACCTTGAAAGAACAGTTTTGAAAGAAGACACCTTGCTGTGATGTGATTTGTAGCAACAGCTATGATACAGTCACAATGACTGTTTGCAGTTATTAATAGGTGTTTACTCCCATACAGAGATGGCTGTGGATTTGTCATCAAAACATGTTTTGAACTAATCATGCTGGTTTTGTCTGAATTCTCAAGTTTAATTTTCTTGAAAAAATTAAATATGGCATAAATTTTCTATCCTTTGTGAAAGGTAATAAAAATTTACTAGTAAAACACTCTTTTCTGTTCTGTTACCTAATTTTTTTTTTAAATTTAAAAGTAATTCATGTTTTCATTGCCATTAAAACTAAACTCTGGATTACAAAAAGAGAATGAAAAGAATGTGCTTGATCTGAAAAAGTAAGATAAAATGTTTAAGTGAGGTAGCAGCTCTCTTTAGCCATGTTAATAAAATCGAAGAACATCCTAACAGCTTTAACAAGCACTAGTGTTATGCTAGTGACTTTGATTTCTGACAGTGAAAAACAATGAAGTAAGAGACATAATTCAGAAGACAAAACAATTTTGAATTTTCCCAAACAACTCAAAATACAAATGTCAAGTTTCTTTATAAAAGAATGCCTTTGTAATATCAGAAGAGGAAACATATTTGAAAGAGAGTGGAAATAGAAGGAACAATTATTCATTTCACTATTTATTTTACATACATATTTATAGGCAGGCATTACATCATGAAGACCAATGTATTGCAGAAAGTAGGTTACTACACTTCTCATGTCAGCAGAATAGACTTGAATACTTTTCCAGGCTTCATAGCAAAGCTATCATAGGGAAGAGGAGTGGATCCCATGGAGCTGGGAGGGAGAATACAGTATTGACAACCAAGACCTCAAGTGCCTGGAAAAAGCAGAGGGGTAGCTCTGTGGCTCTTTCCTTCCATGGGGAAATCATGGGTGTGGATGAAAATTCCCAGCCAGGGGTGTAGCACCAGGAGGCTGAGAAGGCAGTGAGTTACTGTCTGAGATATGACAGCTCTGAAAATACAAAACTCCAACTGCCTACATTTGAGTGTGGTGTATATCTCTGCCATTCTCCTTCACAGAACAATTTTTCAGTGACCTTTTAAAAATAGCTAGTAAGCTAAAGACATTTCAGTCGACTGATAGGTACTCATGTCAAATAAGTTTCCTGTGCAGCTGATTACATGTGTACTTCAGGCCATGTATTAAAGGTGTTAGGTTTAGACAGCAATATTTTTTTAATGCACTTATTCAGTCATCTCACCAGATTATTCATGTGTCAGCAGCTGATTCCTCTCAAAATTCCACGTAGTTTCTAGAGGAAGATATTTAGCAAGGAAATGTCATTTTAGGCAAAGAGTTACTTGAGTTTTCAGTTAATGTAATTTTTATAATAATTTTATCATTTTTCCAACTTATCAACTACTTTTAAAGTTAGAGGTCTGCTCTGGACTCATTTAGTGGTCTGTGCACATGCCCACACCAGTGGAGAACCTCACTTAGGGTCTGGGACTGGAGCTTTTGTTTCCTTCTAATGGGCCTTTCCATTTTCATCTAGTTGCCCATTTAAATCAAGTGCTGACATTACAAAAATTACCCCAAGCAATTCTTTTCCTACCAAAAAATCCCCTAACAAAGAATAGCTGACAGAGTGCACACAATGGATTTTATATGATGGGATTTTGTGGTCACTTTTCATTTATTTTCAGCTATTTGAAAATGCAATGCAGATATCATGACCACGGCTTTAGAACAACATATCTGTTATTACAGAAGGATGAAAAAGTGGTATGTGTTCTTATATTTATGAAAACATCTGTCTTAATTTCATCCAAGATTGAGATTTCAAAGATATAAGGTTAGAAGAAATCTTCCAAAGTACTTAAGGTGATTTAAATTTAAATATTCTGTGAAAAAATGCACACTTGCTGCAAACAGCCTGATAGCATTGAAGTTCTAGTGCCTGTCAAACTCCAGCTTCTTTTTTTCCTTTTTTGGGTAAAGATTTCCTCATTTGAGTCATTTATGTCAGCGTTTGGAGAAGGTGGGAAGCAGCAATTCCAGTGAAATCCTGTGTTGTGTCAAATCTACTGCCTGCTGCTGCTCATCAACCACAGCATTCATTTCACATCTTATGCATTGTGTCATTGGAAAGGGAAAATATTTTCTTTTCTGCTTCCCAAGTTTACTGTGTCAGTGCATCACTGTATTACTCAGATTATGACACAGACTCCTCTCCAGCAAAGGTAATAAAGTGAGATCAGCTACATCATGATTTTCAGGAGTTAAATCCATATGCCTTAGTAATAAGTCAAGTATGCCAGCTATTTGCCAACAACATTTTTTAAACATTACTTAACATGTTACAAGAGTCCTGCCAAACAGGTAGTCAAAATATAAATCAATGTCTTGAATTGAGAGGATTCCTAAGGCTGGGCAATTAAAAACCTGGAGTCTTTATAAAGGGAACAATATAGGTGGTAGAAAAACATGCTCCTTGCTTTGTTGCACTAGTGCGTTTCAGCCTCAGACTGCACGGATCACCCACAGGGGTGCAAGGAGAAGCAATTTTTCATGCTTATCTTGCAAGTCCTGACTGTGACCATGGCTTTCAATTAATGTAGGGCACTGGAAACAGTTTATTTACACAGGCGTCCTTTCTGATAAGCTATTTCCATCTTTTTTATCTTTGTTGTACCACAAAAAGGCAAAACATTGAAAAGTCCAAACCGAATTAGTTGCTGCAGAAATAGCTCTTGACAATGACCTACCTGGGAAAATTTATCTGATTATCTGAGTAATTTTTCTGATTAATACTGATTATTTCTCCACTTTCTCTTACTTCTGTGAAGCCTGTGTCTTTAAACCATGCTGAAATGTAGCAAAACCTCCACTAATCAATCATGGTCATGCATGATACTTTTCAAAGAGCTTTCTTACACTCCTTACTAACTTTAACAAGACTTAAATTGGATGCTGCAAGCAAGAAATTACAGACTATATTTAATCAGTCTCCTGAAACATCTAGTCCTGTTCAAGAGCTTCCTTCACATGCAGTTATTAAAATGTGATGTGGTGTAAAAATCTCCCCTTCCTACATGACAGCCCACATCATGAGACTACCAAGGAATTTTCTTAATATCTTCCCAACATGCAGAGCCATCTTTCACTTTGGCAAGAGCTACTGAGAACTTCACCCAGAACAATCTGTAAGCCAAAAAACCCAATGGCTACTGCTTGCTTCAGCACAAGAAAGGATCATTATTTTCCAGAGTAGGTGTAAACAATAAAGCTCATAGGGAAGGTGAACCAACCAGTTCCTTCCACCTCTTAAATTATTTTTACTGTCTTGGTTGACCTTAGCTGTGTTCCAGCCTCTCAGACAGGTTCCTCATTTCCATCAGCCTTACTTTAAAGACTTCTCTCTCTTGTCTTCCTCTGATGTCCCAATCAAGATAGCAAGTTAAAAAAACCAGAAAAATTAGTTTAACAAGAGATTGTTCTGTGCTTACCATCTTTCTCGTTTGTGCTCTTTGCCCCAGTTACTAGGTCCAGGCATATTTCGCCTGTAAATAAAATCTAAACAAAATATTTTACCAAACTGTTGAGGTTTTTTTACAGTGAAGTATGGGAGGAAAAGGAGCTTGTAATTGCATCAATTTCTCTCAACCTCTTGGGCAATTTATGTTTGCACATTCTCATCTGAGCTTTCCTATGTCTGCAAAAGCTTCCTCCAACACATTCCTGCATTGCACTTAGGACATCCCATCACTCCTCAGCCAGCTCATTTATTACATAGTGCTGTGTTGAGATTGTACTTGCCTTCAAATTTTCAATTTGCATCCTCCAGTTAAGTTTTAGATCTGCTGAAGAATCAGAAAAACTCTCTTTCATTAAAGTTTTTCTTTGTACATCATTAGTGACAGCAATAATTAAGAAACAATAATAGAATTCACATAATGGTGGCTATAATGATTCTAAGTGCTTGTGCTGTTTGGCTGGAGTCAAGTTAACTTTCCTCATAGTAACTGGTATGGGGCTCTTTTGGATTTGTGCTGAAAACAGTGTTGATAACACTGGCTTTTTTTAGCTATTGCTAGCATGGCTTACAAGCATCAAAGTCTTTTCTGCTTCTTATCTCACTCCACCAGCACGAAGACTGGGAGTGCACAAGAAGTTGAGATGATGCTTCTTCAATCAGCTACATTTAAGCTAAAAACATACAGAAAAAGATCTTTATTTATGGCATTAATCAGTCTTTAACTGTCCCCAAGATGAAATACACTTTTCATTTTGGATGTATAGTTCGTTCCAAAGTATTAGTGCTTTTGGCTGGCTAACCACTATATTCTTCCTACCAAATTATTAATGACACAATTTATCTAAGCAAGTAGTCAGATAAATGGTTTGCCCTGCCTCCTTTGCCTTTTTGCTGCCTCAAATCTTCTTCCCACTTACATGGCAAGGTGAATATCACAACACACTCTTCTTCAATCTTAACAAGAAAGAATTTGGGGTTTAGCTTTTGTGACCCAGGTGTGGAAGGAAGAAGCAAGCTTTAGGGACAGGGAAGAGGAGCACAGTTCTTCTTCATGCTCCTGGGCTGACTCTGCAGCCTTTACATGGAAAGGTAATGTGAGCAACAGCACTGTTATCTATCTTAAACCTGAATTTTCTGATAGGGGGAAAGCCTATAGGGAGTCTGGGTTAGGGTTAGGGCATATTTGATCGTAAGTTTTTCTGTACTGTTGTGACACTCATTTGTCCAACATTGCCAACTCATTTGACCCTGCTGAACTGGTGGAATAAGCTTTTCCATACTTAAGCTATTAACATTTTAAAAATAAAAATTGATCCTTTAGTTCTAACTCAGCAGTTATAAAATAATTCTTCTTCTTAAACAAAGGGACCTAGTGTCTGACAATTCATATTCACACTTCTTGCTTAAACAGCAGAACTATGGCCCCTAGGAACTCCTTCCAGTCTCCATTACTAATAACACTGTTTCTAGAATCCATTCTGTCTTAAATTCTTTTGCTGTTGGTTCAAAATCATGCAAATCACACACAACTCAAAGGTAAGTCTAAATTTTTACCTTTGTCCTCATTCACAGCCACCTGCTATCCGGTTTGATCAGCTTCCATAAAGGAAATGAAGGATTAGTCATCGTGTTTGTCGTTCTTATTTTCAGTATTCTCCTTAGAAGTATAATGATTTCCCTGTGATCTACAAAAAACTTCATGAAGTAGTTTAATTCTATGTTTTCAGCAGAAATTCAACTCTTAATAGTTCCTCCTGGGCCAAAGAATAAGTAATGAACTCACTCCCACTAAACCTCTTCTTTATTAAGAGTGTGTTTTGGAAAGTGGAAAATACAGTCTGTCTTGCTTGAAATACTCTGATCCCACATCATCTCTGTGTTTCAACTTCAATCTTCTGACTACTATAAAAAATGCATTTGAGTGACGAATTTTCCATGTGCTTTCTCTTACACTGGATCAAACCCAGAGTAACTCTTTTCCAATCCTGTGTCCTGCTGTGCCTGAAGCTCAGCCCTGAAGACACAACCACTTCCAGTTATGCAACACACTGAGTTCATTTGGCAACCCATCTCCTCAGTCCTAACAATAAAGGCAAAATAAGTGTGTGCCTTTTCACTCCTTAACTCTTTTCTGTCAAAATTATTTGGACTTGAAAAGACCTCCTGGTGGAGGAGTCTAAGCTAGACGTGTCTCCTTGGCAGACACCTGGATGCTAACTTGTGCTGTTGAGCACAATGGCTCTGGATTGTTATGTTTCTTTTGCTTTCATGTCTTTCTGGAATGTGAGCTGTACCAATCTAGATTGTCAATTCAGATTTCAGAAGTGAGAAAATGAAGCACTTGCTGTGTCTCCAAAAGCTGCAATGAGATGTGATGATGGTGTTTCTACATAACAGCCAATGATTTTCCCCTGCTGCAGTGAAAACTGTGGCAATGTATGAAATCATTTCTGTAGCTGACAGTTCAAAACATATAAAAAAAATGCTAGTATTGCCACAGACAGGTGTTCACTGTGATCAAACATTTCTATATGGAGAACTGTCCATGTAATTATTCATGAAAAAAAAAAATCAAGGGGAAGTAAGAACTTGGAATAGGTTAGAATAAGTTTTCTAGACTGTTCAAGGTTGTCATATTGTGCAACACTTTTTGATGACCAAAATTTTACAAAATTAATATGATTGTATTGATTACAATGAGATGATACAGGCAGTTTATATTTTACTTGTATACCTTTTTTATCAGTTAACCCTGCATTAGGACCACACATTTTGTACTGATGACATCAAAGAGAAAGAGATAGGTTTTAAGTGGAAGAAATTTAGATTTCAAAGCCTCAAAGGTCTCTTCAAATCTCTGTCTACACTAAACCAAAGTAGTTCTTCAGTCACACTCTACTCATCAGTGTTTTCTACTGACTAATGGAAGCTGTTTAACATGCAACATGATGTCAGTCTTTATAGTGTGTAGGAGACCACTATCCATTTTCTAAGCAATGCAGTATATCTAATACAGAACACTGGATTCCAGTTCTGGCTGCATGCACATAAATGTAGGTGTGATGACATTTGCTACACATGCTCTGATAATCAGTACTCAAGGCTGCACAGAATTTTCTGTGCTATTTTAAGAGGGAAGTCTTGGCTTTCAAGTTGGAAGACATATAGACTGTATTGTATCTGCTTTCTCTCTTTGGAGACAGCGTACGCGTGCAGAATCAGGGAAAAAAATAAACTCACATAATGATTTTAACATGTTAATTTGATCTAATCCAACATGAGATTTCTAATTTCAGTTTAGATTCAATGATTTTGACAAAGATCTGCATATGTAGGCCAAAAATAATAAGTACATTATACTACCTGCCAGATTAAATGATGGAAGTGATGAATTTTGAGTTTGAAGCCACTATAATTTTAATTAAATTTAGGAACTCTGGTGCTGTCTGGCCACATTACTAAATTCACTGTCGTAATGTTAAATGATTTTTGCTACTAAGAGAGTTGTCATATGTATTTCTTTCATTTTAGTATGCTTCCAAGTCTGTTGGTAGCATTCAAATGTTGCCCTTAAATATCTATGTTGTTTCGAAGCTGAGTTAAAGTTTTTTAAAAAATATATTCATTATTAATGATTTTATTATTTTCTTGATACTGCTAAAAGAACTTTTTTCAGTCAAATATTGACCAGAAGAGCATCTGCAGTTATAACCACCTAATATCATTTCTCCAGAATGAATATGTATAGATTAAAAAAAAAATCCTATTCCTGTTACACAGTTGGTCTAACTTCATGAACTTATCTACAGCCCTTTTCATTCCTTCACTGTCACAATGGGAGCCTAGTGGAGTGTAATAGTATTTTACATTATTCCTGTGTTGTGCCTTCTGGTTCAGGCAGATGAGTAAACTCCTACTGCCACTGACAGGTACTGCCTAGAAAGAATACTGGAACAGTGTAGAGGTTTCACTTCTTTCAGTATAAGGCCTTAAGAAGTACTTTCGTGTGTTGCCCCTTAGACATGGAATGGTGGCAGCTTTTGGTTGGTTTGGAGGGGAATGTAACAGGATCAGAAGCAGTTCAAGACTTTAATTCTTTTTGCTCCTTTCTAATCTATACCTTCAAATGGTACTACTCCCTGCAGAGCTGGGGTTCAGGTCTTCTTTGCTGAACCAATGCTTGTAAGGTCAAGGGGCTGAGTTTGACTTGCAGCTGAAGCAAGCAAGCTCCCAGCTGGGATGCACAGAACTGCTATGTTCTTTTCAGAGTCAAGGGCTTTTCAGGGCTCAGAGGGAAGGTGGATTTTTATGTGTATGTAGTTGGAGCCACAGATTTCTAGTTACTCATGACAACTCACAGGTTACATTTAGATGCTGCAGTTGCCCCTGCTCACCACTATATACTACCACTCCTGGAATAGGCCATTGTCAATAAATTATAAAGCAAAAGTGGAAAGACACACACCAGCTGTTTTTTCCACCCAGTCATGTTTGGTTCAGTTTAAATACTTTACAGAGTTCAATTGTTCAATTTTTACAAAGGTTAGAAAGAAAATAAGCAGGTCTCTTACCTAGTAGGCAGAAAAATATTTGAGAGAACTAAGGACCTACACCAAGTGCTGTTTTCCCCTTAACCTGAGATTCCAGGGTTTGCGTTTTAGGATTGGGATCTGAGACCTCAGAGTTTCACAATGAATCCCAAAATACAGGCACAGGAAGGACCTCTCAAAAAAAAGCCCTTTTCAAAGCTTTTATTCCCTGTGGAAACATAACTGCATTTAAGGGTTTAATTCCTTTACGTCCAGTTTTTGAGATCTATCTATGTTGTTCTCGCTTTGTGAGCTCTGTGCTTGCTTGATAAAGAAAGGTATTGACCAACTAGAAAAAAAAATGAAAGAATGGAATGAAACAAAAGAAAAAACTCCTAAATATATATGCCTTGATGAACTGCTGGATGAAGAGAGTGTGATGGCAAAAGAATGATAGCCTATAAATAGCTGAAGGATGCAGTTAAAAGACAGTGTTGGGCTAACAGATGACATCTTGTATGAAATATCAAGATTTTATCATTCAAATATAGAGGTATGTTTATTAATGTTTAAAAATAATGGTTTATTGGAAGACTCTCTCTTTTCCCTTCCATATATCCAATGTACCTCCAAAGGAATCAGCCATCCTTTTCTGTGGATTATGTAATTACATACTGAACCAGCATTTGAAAATATTACAGTTAATACCCAAAACAGTTGCTCTTAAATGCAAAATGTGTCCAGAAACAGAAGATGATCTGGATCAGAGCTAATGTTGCTGAAGTCATGATTATTTATTACTTAAATGCCCTTCTTAGCAAGGAGTTGGACACAATCACTACCCTTGCTACAGGGGATGGCTCAAGAAGGAACATGGATACATAAATTCACATCTAGGGTGCACTCCTTGGAAGAAGTTCACAGAAGACAGGTATGGATCAAAATGTCTCGCCATATGCTCCCAGAACTACTGATCTGCAACCAAGACAGCCAAGCCTATCAGCTGGGCTTGCCATATTCCTTCTTATGTTTTTTGTTTTTAACACTACAAATCGTTCATTGCTTTCTGAATTTTTTATTGCTTTCTACACAATGTTGTAGTTCCAGCAGGAGAGCCTGGTAAGACCCACCACAAAGCCCATGACTTGGACGGAGTGCCTGGCACTGGTTACAGCATTCAGTGAAGATGTTCTTTGTCTTAGTTTTTTTCTGGAAGGACACTTGTGAGCACAGGCTGTTCCACACTGCAAGACAAAGCATAGCAAAAGGAGATTAGGACACTTGCTTTGATGGCACCTTTAATACAGATGTACCCTGTAGAAATCCTCTTATAAATGGTATATGCTGTTAGGACACTCTGAGGCTGAAAAATGTATCAAACTTTGGTCCCCAGCATCTTACACAAATGTTTTAGCCATCCTGCTCAGGCATAAAAAAATATACAATAATCACTTTTTCACCAACAATCCTCTTCCAGGTTGCTGCAGGTTTGAGGTCATTGCTCCATCCATTGAGATAGTAGCAGCTCTCAGGGCAGGAATCACCACTGAGCCTTGGTACTTTTTGGAAGCAGTGCCTCCATGAATCCCTAAGCTAGGGGGTTTACTGTCCTTTTTGTAAACTTCTGGATTTTGTCTTACTTAACTGAGGAAAGTTTTTCAGATCTGAATTTGGCATCTCCACAAAGGTGAATGATCTGCTTGGGGGCTGGATATCTGGGAGTTGGGCACTATAGTATCCAACAAACAGAGAAAGAAAAATAAAAAACTTAAAACAACAAACCCCCTTCACATTATGACTATCTTCTGCAAAACACAATTTCAGAGAAGTTAAAAGTTTAAGAACAAGAATGTCAAAATGCCATATTTCAGGTTCAGAAATATACAGGTAGCACATTTTTAAAAGAAACACCATTTTTATCATGTTCCTTGATGACTTATTAGGTATCACTGATTCCTGTCTGCTGATGACAGAGCTTAATTGGCTACTTCTGTCTCTTGTGCCTGCTTTCAATCTCTCATACAAACACAGCAAATCCCTAGCAGTAGCCTTTTACAAATAATTTCCAATGTTTATTCTTTTCACCAAGACCAGGCTGTCATATGAAAAAAATAATATAAGCCACCCACACCACAAAATTTAAACACCAAAATTACATTCCTGAAATAAAAAGGTACAATACACCCAATTTTGTAAAAATAAATTAAAGTAAAACAGTTCACCATATGGGACTCTGTCAAGCTCTGTGCCTGTAGGTGTGGGCTAGTCATCCCAGAACTTGTCTTTTTATCTGAATGTATTTATTTTTAAAACAGGTAAGAGCAAAGCAACAACAACAATAATAATAACATAAGACCTATCTCAGTATTTTTATGCTTAGTGCTTCCCATGCATCAGATATATATGAAGCCAGAGTAACAGAGGCCAAAGTGCATACATACTCCTTCTGTTCACCCACATATACAAGGGCAAATACAGATCAAATGGCAAGATGAGTTCAAAAGATTTTTTCCCAGCTTTTCTGATTTTTTTTTGCAGAACAGCATGTAGTATGAATAATAAAGGCCAGAGAACTTCCCTTACAATTTACATATATAGATCATAACTTCTGTTTAATCTGCAACATATCTTTTAGACAGGCTACCTTTTGGATAGTAAGATTTAAAGGATAGAGAATCCTGTATTTTTCTATGCAAATTAGTACAGTGTGTTTTACTCTTGCTACTACATTGCATATAATTTCTATTCTGAATTTGTCTAAATTCAATTTCCAGGCATTGAATTTCATTATCCTTATTTTACTAAATTAAAGAAGCCATTATAGGAAGTCTTCTCTCCGCTGAGGTACTTCTGAAAGCAATGATCACATCACATGTTAGACTAATTAACTACCCTGAACCTCTTAATTCTCTCTAGATCTCAAATCAAGTTTGCATCTCTTTCCTGAACTTTTCTAATCTTTCAGCATCCTTTTCCAAAGTGTAGGTAGAATCAGACATGCCTGTACACCATAAGAACCTCATTGTGACTACACAGGACCGTCACATCTCCATCCCTTCCCAGCAATCCAGAGCTAAAACACCCAAGGACTGAGCTGACCTTTTGTGGCTTCAACACTGCAACTGGTATTTGCATGCAAAATATTTGGCTCCTAGATGTCTGACTTTTTATTTATATATGCCAAAAGGCATTTCTCTTTGATAAACCTGTGTAATTGCTTTGTCCTTAGCAACTTATAGCATTTTGCCAGTTTTTGTGTAATTTACTAGTTTTTCTGATAAGCACATTTCATATTTCCTCCAGATCATTCTTAGGGTTACTGGAAAGCACAAGGAGCTCAAGAAATATATATGCATAAAAATATTATACAATTTGAACATAGCAAAGCAATTTTTGTTGTACAATGAAGACTTTCAGTTCATTTGCTTTGTGAAATAAAATAACATAAAAGACTAAGTAATTTGAAAATGTTTAAACTTGATAAGATACACTGTTACTAAACAAATTTCTAGTTTTAATTGAACACAGACTGTAGTTTGGCAAGAATAAATTTCCTACTCAAGCTCATGTGAATTTGCATAAGTCATACTTCCACCCTTTGGGTTATTTCAAGAAACATTCCCATGTAGCACACATACAGCTCAGGTTCCACACCATGTCACATAGTCAAGGTTGACTTCTGATTACTCTTCTTTACTGCCAAATTTCTATAATTTCTCTGCAAATCTTCCTTCACCAGTGAGCCTGAAGTATTTAAACACCTCCAATTCACTGTCTTTGTCTGTATTTATTTGTGTTGTTTATTTTACTGCTGTATTTTAACTTCCTGTACCTTTAAAATGAGGTATCCTGCGAACTTTATCAGGAAACCCAACGCTTGCACAAACAGCAAATGCAGAGCTTACAACAGACTCCACTTTGCACTGATTTTGACTGGCTTTTTTAATCCTAAATATATCAAATGTTCACTCCAAAATGATGACTTAAGTGGAGGAAAAGCCCTTATTTTAGATTAGTTTAGTCTGAAATTGTCCCTATAAATCTGTTTGATTTCTGCTCAGAAGACCTAGTGCCTAAAAGCGGTCAGTTAAATAACAGACACTTAACAGGAGTGGGGTTTGATTCTTCTTTTGGAAAGGCAATGCACTGAAAGTGCCAGCAAACATATCTATGTCTGGGCTGTGTCCCTCTTGCCTCTTCAGTCCTTCCTCCTTCCTTCTTCAAGGTCTCATTGCAGAAGTTGAGGCTGGCGATCAAGGAGTCAGAAAGATCTCAGTCTGATTTCAGTATTCATCTGGGGCTTGTTGAACAGGACATTTGGGAAGAAGCTTACTTTCTCCTTGTAAATGGAACATGAATTCTATCTGCAAATCTCAGAAAGAAAATGATGAGTGGAATCCACAATGCCACTTCCACAGTCATTCAGTCATTTTGTGGAACACAGTTGTGCTTTAAGAGCATTTAGAAGGGTACCTTGACTGCTAATTTGAGGATTCAACATACTTCAAATATAAAGACTATTCATTTGAAAAATACATGTAACAGATTTTCTGTGGATTTATTAATAGAATTATGGTGAGCAAATTGAATAAAGACTTCCAGGGAGGATAAGTTCACTTAACAATATGGAGAAAGGGTAACTTATACTTAAATAAAGCTCTGCTGAGGATGAGCATATATGAACCCACAGGTTCTTTCATATTTTGGGAGAGAGTTTCCTTTCATTCAGATTTCTTCAAGATTTTGTTTTTCTTCATAGAATAGCAAACTGATTAAAAAGAATTACAAAAGCAATTTCATTCCTGGCTGAGAAATAGGCACTCTCAATCACACTTAATAGGTTTCCATGAGGGGGAAGGTACAATCGCTTTATCCAATACAATAAAAGTTAAATTGGATCCCAGTCTCAGCTAATTAATATTGTATAACTCAGGAAGCACCTGGATGCTCTGTCATGGCAAATGGATTGTTTTCCTATATTTGCAATGTATAACTGGAGGAACAACATGCTTAGTTGTTACTGTGTACACACACATAACTCAAAGTTCAGGAGCATCCTTTCCAATAAGGAGATGCTATTTCTACTTGATTTCTGATAAATCGAAGAATTTCTTCTCAGGTAAACTGATAAAAAAGTCTTGAGATCATCTGAAAATTTCTCAGGCTAGGGATGCAAGTTCGTGTCCTAAATCATATTAAAACATAATTCATCATTTCCTTTGACCTTAATGAAAGCAGCACAGTTAAATCCAGGGTAATCATTTTATGAGACAGCTACATTTCTCCAACATACTCACATAATAATCAATTGAAGCAAATTTTCTGTAATGTCAGAGTAGCAGAAGCAGATCTGCAGAACATACCAAGTTCTGCATACAAGCCATAGTAGATAGGCTGGTGCACTTGTTTCTTACCTGTCTAAGTAACTAGCTCAATTACTTTCATTGAAGAAGTCTGAAATAGAGAAAAATCATTTGAGTTTTAGAAAATAGTACTGTTTGACTAATAACGTATTCCTACAATATAACAAATATGATTGTAGTCCTGCAACTGTTCCCAGGAAAGTGCTCCTTATTTACTCAGCTGTGAAAATAAATTCAGATATTCCCTCAATAATTGGCACAAATATATAGTTATGCTAATGACATACCTTGAGGATGAAGTTTACTTCAGAGTATTTCCAGCAACATATATAATTGCGGATTTCAGAAAACATTTTCTTTGAGCAACACATACTACTTCTGTGATCATCATTCTTTTGCATAATTTCCTTTTAACAGTCCTTTTAGAAAGCTGATAGGTCTAATCAGAGCTTGCATAATTCCTGTTTAACATTTAGGAACATTAGCAAGTCTTCACCAATGGAAAATTTCTCTGGAAAATAATATAGCTCAGCTCATTATTGAAAGACATATATGAATGTATCACAGACAGTTTTCCTTTCTTAGTAAAATTCAAATTTTGTTAAATCAAACTTAATTTCACTATGGGAAGTTTGGAGATCTACAATATTTTAAAAGAAATGCTAATAGTTCTAAATATTAAATATAGAGGAACCACTGCTCTTGCCAGCAGACAGATATAATCATCTGTCTAATCGGCAATAACATGGGTTAAAAATAAACAGTCATTACTTAATGGCTCCATCTCAGTGTTCTTCAACTGATGAAGTTCCAGAGGCAAATCCTGCACAGGGACAATAACAGACCTATACATTCCTACCAAAATGCAACCTTGAACTTGACCTGGTGTAGCAGCAGCAGCAGCAGCAGCCTTTTAGTTCTGTCGCTTTTGTGAGTTTTACTGAATTGTAGACTTCCGCTTTTGCTTATTGCTACAAAAATTACTTGTTAGAAATGTTTTTGTTATATTCAACTGCCTTTAAATTTACAGAGGCAAAAGTGCCTTCTTGGACCCCATCTACTATTATTCTCACTATCACAATTTCTGATACTATATAGTATTCATGCAGTCCAGTTTGACTAAATTTGTTTCCTGAATTTTATCATGCATAAAGAGATAACCTAGACCACTGGTATATTTGAATACAGATTATTTTATTATTTGTTTCTTCTTTAATTGTATCAAAATGCTCTTAAGACTAATATGGAGAGGGATATTTACTGAATTTAGTTCCAGCATCTTGAACAAACACATGTTTTCAAAGCATTTTGGTGGGTGAAATTACAAGTAAACAAATGTTGTGTGTGCAGCAGTGGGTGAGGGACTGTTTCATGTGCACTCACTTTTTTTTTTAAATTAAATTTCATTTGAAATGCTATCTGTGTAGAAGATTTTATTGCAGACTAGATTGTAGAGGCACTGCAGAAAACCAGACTGAACATAACTGAGAAGCGAGGTACAGGACTCCTCAGCTTCTTGTGGTGTGGTGGGGGCTTTGAGCATTTCCTTGTTCATACAACTTTTAACCCACAGCAGATCTTCAAATTATAACTAAAAACACTTCCCCTAAATGGCACTGCATGTGATTTTGGCAAGAATTAGAAGGCAGAAGACATACTTTGTCACTAATGCAGTTGGGGGGAAAAAAAAAGGTGGCTGTGGTTAGGGTGTAGTAGTGCAATTCACAAAACCCAGGACATATTTATCTTGGTACTGTGTTCTGCTGCAATACTTATGTTAATATATAGGCTGCCATCAAAACCATCTCATTTGAAAGCTATTGTTTGCAGGGAGAAAATAAATTCATGGTAAGAATCATAGAATATTAAGTTGAAAGGGACCTTGAGGATCACCTAGTCCAAACTTTCTCGGCAAAAACATGATCTAGACAAGATGGTCCAACATGCCGTCTAGCTGAAACTTAAAAGTTTCCAATGCTATGGAATCCATATCTTCACTGTAGTCACCCCTTAAACACTGAAATTCAGTGATAAGGTCTCCCCTAAGCCTTCTTTTCTCAAGACTGAACAAATACAGTTCTTAGATTTTTCTCAAATGGCAGATTTCCCAGTCCTTTGCTCATCTTTCTGGCCCTTCTCTGGACCTTAATAAATGCTCTAAAACTAATATTTATCCCTACAGTAATGCTCGTTTTGAATTCCAGTGAGTTTGGAGGAAATCATGCAATATCTACATCTGTTCCTTGATGTGTAAAATAAGCATAACACCTGTTAATCCACCTGATGGGTGGATTTGAGACAAACACACAGATCCCTGGAAAGAAGACATTTCAAAAACACAAATCCAGATAAGCTATCCCCAGTCTTAAACACTGTCTAGATGCTGTGCATGCCTCTTCTTGACTCATCAGACAAACTAGACTTCAATTACCCTACATTTGACATTGGACTAGTGCCACCACCTTAGCTGTGACTTTCTGGGCTTGTTTCTTTATCCTTCTTCTCACTGCTGTTATTTTTTAGTCTGCAGACATGATCCCTACATTATGTACATTACTTAAAGGTACTACTTGATCATCTTAAAATATATTTTTTCAACAGATTCTCAAAAGCTATTTAGAAGAAGAGAAATAAAGGTTATGTTTTTATGATATTTCTTTGTCTTTCAAACCTATACAAAAGACAGAGAATAAAAGATAACACTGGCTTTCTGGGTGTGTCAGTTAAAAATAGGATCTTGAAATATAATACAACTTAGAGAATACTCACTAACAGTATTCTGGGATTTATTTTTTTTAATGATTACTGCTTGATACTTCAGGAGAATTTAAATAAACCTTCCTTGGGCACGCTGAGTATATATTTGTATGTCAAAAATTCCTAATCAGAATAAGATTAACAAAAATTCCCTGTAAAAGATAGATAGATCAGCCAAGTGAGATTTGAATCCCTAAAGATGAAAAAACAGATGTTCATTATGATGTATATAGCTCGCAGTCAAAAGATATAGGACATCAAGGCTTTTAATACCATGTCTCACAGTTTTTAAATTTGCCTCACAGTTCTCAAAAAGTTGTAGGGTTTTTTCCCTATTTTTTTTCCTCAGAACAGAAATATAATTGTCCAGAACAAGCAAAGAGCTAGCTCTTAATTTAGCACTGTATTACTCAGCAATTTTTAGAGGCTTTACTGGAATTGGAAGGATACCAAATAGTGACAAGTTTTCTTCTCTAGTGATCAAATGGTCAGATGGGGTAGTGCGTCAGTCCTGGACAGTGGTCTGGCTTTCCCCATGCCACTGTCCTGGCATCTCTATTTCAGAGAACTCTGTAAGACTGGGAAAATTTCCCTATATGCCCTAATCAGTGTGGTATTCATAAAATACAATTGCAGTGCTGGAATACCATGACTTTATATATGGTCTGCATTATATGTAAACGTGTGCTTGTGAGCATGAGTGTTTGTGTGTGCATCTGCAAAGAGGAAAACCTGTATATAATTGTTCTGTGCTCCCTAGCACAATCTGCAACAAACATTATCTGCTCAGCTGTCTGTACAACAGACACTCTGTCTGAGCAAAGACACTCTCTGAGCAAGAATTAAGTTACCCTCAGTATGAAAAGCAATTTATTGATCCAGTCCCTGATAGATTTCCTTTTGACTCAATTTTTACCTACTGTTAGCAAACCATAGAGCTTTAAAGGGAAAATTCAATAACTGCTGTTCCTCTTGGGTACTGTGTATCTGGAAGACCTAGAGCTTTAAAAGCATCTCAGCTTATGAGAGGAGTCCTATTCCACACTGGGAGTGGTGGGGGTGGGGGAATGGGAAAAAAGGAAACAGAGAGAAAGTGGTACTTTGCTTCTTTGGGGAGAATAGGATTCAAATTCTTGCTTTTTCTGAGCCAAATTAGAGAGAGAAATTTAAGCATTATCACAATTCTTCCCCATCATGCTGTAAGCCATTTATTTTCCAACACTTTATAGAAAAAAAAGGACCTATGTCAATCTCTGGATTGACAAAAAAAGCTGAAACCTCAGAAATATTTCCAGCTGTAGTGCTTTAAGATGTATAACTACTATTGGCATTTTCCTTTTGAAGAAGCATTCTTCAAAAGAAGAACATATTCTTTAAATGAGCAATATCCTGATTTATGATGACAACCTGTTTATGAAGTTTTTGTTACACCAGGAAGATTCTTGCCTTTCTGTTTGCTCTTAAAATTAAGCTAATACACTTTTGAAAGCTTTTGTGTTATCCTAGTGAGGTGTATTAGCCAGGGTTTGGGAGGAGAGCCTCCCTTTTTCCCTATAAGACTTTCCTCCTCTCCCCTATGTCCAGATGTAATTTTTTCCCCAGCATTGCTTAGGGTTTCTTTCCCTGTTCTTTCCTGATCCATGTAATTGATTAGAATTCCAAATCTTTGCCTAATATGTGTGACAGGTTAGACTTGGGCTCTAGTTTTGTGATCGGATTTGACAGTGTGCAGGAACCGGCTTTGGCACACTGCTATCAGTGTGGAGCCATTCACACTACCTACAGTATTGCTTGTGAGTAACCATTTGGACCCTCTCCACATAGCTAGCTTTGCTTTCATGCCAGTAAAGCAAACAATAACAACTTTCTTTCCCCTCTTCTTTATTGCTTTCTTGTGTTATCGCTGCTTTAGTAATATCAGGTGAGTGATATTGGCAGCTGTTTTCCCACAAATGCCAAATACTAATTTCTTGCTACCACGGGATAGTATAGTGTTCAAATTCCCAGGACTTACTGCTGTCACACAAAATAGAAGGACTTCTGTTAAGATCAATAAAACTTATTAATAAAAAGAACAGTCATTAATGATAAATGGCTCTAAGTGCCCATTATATAACAGATGTATGCAGGGGTTTATGACCTCAAATACTCAGATGCACTCAATATTTACAAAGAATTACATTCTTCCACAATAGCAGTAATACAAGGAAGTTTATTTTGTCATGCTTAGATTTCATAAAATAACATCTTCAAGTATAACTTCCCTATCCTCAGTAAAACAAGCAAGCTTTTGTGTATTGCAGTACTAACACAGAATTCGGATCCTGAAGAGTATCTTAAATATACTGAGAAGAATAAATGATTGCATTATTTTAATATGATCTAATACAGTATAGAGCAAAAAAAATATAAGGCAGCACTTGTAGGAATTTCTTCAGCAAAGTCATAGATGCCAGAGGAGACATTTAGTATGAAAACCATACTACAGACTTTGATAAATGGTGAAGATAAATTATATGAGTTAACAAAAAACTGGAAGCAGAGTATGTTTGATGGATTCAGGACAGGAGTCGAAATTAAAGAATGACATATAGACAGCAAGTAAAATTTCAGAGTACCTGAAAATCAAAAGTCCATATTTAAAGGAATAGACACATAGGAATTTTTTCCCAGTTATGCCCTTGACTTGCAACATGACCTTGACATCTCTAACATCTTTTGACATCTCTGTCATGTTTGGCATAACGGTGTGGCAGTTTTCTTGCAGAAAAAGCCCACTAAAAAGATAATTTCCACGATTTTTTGTGTGTGTGTGTGTGTGTGTGTGTGTGTGTGTGTGTGTGTTAGTCAAAAATCACATCTCCCTCTTAAAATTAAGTTTCACTAGAAAAACACAGAGGAAATTTGGCCAACCAACACTATTACATGCCTACTCACCCAAGTATTCATGAAACAAGTGTTTTCAGTGCCCAAAAAGATGTGCCTTTCAGCTGACCAGGTGAACTGAAAGAGAACTAGCAGTTTTGTAGTACGTGACATGTGCCCTGCTGAGGGTATGCTCCATCTCCCTACATATTCTTAGTAGCAGCATGGCATAGCCTCAGATGCATACATGACAAAACTAACAATACGTGGCGCTCAAACAATTTTATCTTATCAACAACTCAACATGTGATTAATTCAATGACATTAATTTATTTTAATGACTTTGCTTTTAATTATTCCAAATGATTGTTCATTGCTTTCTCATGCAGCTCCTACTACCTCATGTATAAACTGGTAAGGTAGTGACAAGAGTGCCTGCTGAGCTGACAACAAGATGGTATTATGTCTGAATTCATTCAGACTGTAGCATATATAATGACACACTTGTGACAGGCATGTGATGAACAAATCATAGTAAACAGAGAGTTAATTGGCACAGCTTAGAACAAAATGCATGCCAGACTTAGCAGATCTCAAAGCCCAAGATGGAGTTCTTTACCATGAAGAACATACAACAGGCTACAGTTTCCCAATCATAGAGTAAATAAGGAGGAAACAATGAAAGCTGGTGTATGGAACACAAAGTTCATAGCATCTCCAAAAAGTCTCTCTGAAATGCCTTCCTTATTCCCTCATTTCTTGATGAAGCCAATGGAATGTTGCTAACTTTGTGGTTTCATCACACATTAGTTTTCATTTGAAAGCTAATTCCTTGGGTTTTTGGTTTTCAGCTTCCTGAAAGTTCACATGGCAATGAGTTGGTTTTGTTTTACTAATGCAGGACTGGTTTTTGGTGCTAGCTGTTCACACATCCCTCCTGAGCATGTCTGCAGTTTTCAGCAGCTAGTTTGGGTTTGAGCCAAAATTGAGGTTGCCATAATATTTTCCTGGCTTCACTGAGACTGAGGTTAGTTCTTGAGAAAGACAAGACAGAGAGTGTTTGCTGGTTTCACACTGCTTTTACATCCTTGGTACACAAATAAAGCATGGACAGTAATTTATAACACTTCTAAAATAGTCTGTTTATCTTATTGTGCTTGTTATTGCTTCTGCTGAATTCAGCCTAAATAAACTCTTATGTCATGGCCACGGCTGCACAGTTACACCTTTCTCATGCAGGAAAAATCCTGGATGACTGTGAGCTTGATTCCTGCCTGTCTTGTGTAGTAATGTACAGGGAAGTGGACATGAATTGTTGCTTTTTTAATTTAGTATCTTGCACAAAGCAGTGAAGAAAGATTAAATCATCAGAGAATAAGATAAATCTTCAACAGCTCTTTGTAATCTGTGTAAATTAACTAATCTAGAGCAATTACAATTATTAGAAGTAGCACAGGTCTGTTCTGATAGCTTCTTAAATATTTTTTCTTTATTTGCCAACAAAGATTACCTTCAATTGCTGCAAACAAAATGAATCATGTGTTCTTTAAGAGAATGTTTATTATAAAGATGAATAGCCTTTTAGTTAAGCTTTTTATGATTTAAGTAATTATTTAGATAGTAGAAAAAGCAGACCTTTTAGGCAAAGGCATTATCTAGAAGAGAAAACAAAGCATTTTACATACGTGCAACTAGATATTCAAGTGTTTTGAAAACAAGAATTCTTCAGCATGAGTCAAGCCCTAAAATTTTTCAAAAGCAGTCCTTCATAAGACTTGTTAACTTGTTACAGGTAGTCATGTAATGTATGTCCAAGAACCTCAAATGCTTCCATATCTCTGAACTTCCTTGACTGCTTGCTAACCAACTAGTAGGCTCCAGCATCATCTCCCTGGCCCATGCCCAGCATCACCAGGGCTGAGCAACAACATGTGTATACCTTGCCACACCAGCTCTTGTGCTTGTAACAATTCCTTGTTATATACAGATATGAAAAATTACAGCTTTTTTCATGGCCGTACTCAAGGGAATTTTGAGTTGTTTTGTGTTTTTTCCTATATTTCTATCTATCTATCCATCCATTTTTGGTATACTAAAAAGTTAAGAAATCGAAGGAAAGCTGAGCTTTTATTTCTGATCTGGGAGTAGAGTTTAGTTCTAAGATTCAATCTATCACTACTGATATTTGTCTTTAATTTCATTAAGAGACAGTAAAACAGCATTTCTGAAAAAAAAAATACTGTTTGTCCCATATTAGACACTCTTTGAACCATTTTAAAATGCTTAACTCATGTAATATGGTTTCTACTGATACCTGGGATACAAGACAGAAGAAAAACACAGGAATATTTCCCCAATACAGTCAAAGAAATCTCTGCTTTTATAATGTGATGGGTAGTGCTGAACAGCAGCTAGGTAGATGGTTAAATTATTATATGACTTAAAAATATAGTATCGGAAACAAAGAACAGCATAACAAGAAAAAAACAATATATAGGAAATTCACATTATTTATGAATATGAGAACCATAGATGAGAAGGAAACTATAACAAAATTTTATGTTAAAAATTAGAAAATTTCTCAAAAAAATATAAAAAAATTACTAACCTATGAAGGACAAAAACCTTACCTAACTTAGAGGTTGTCTAACTTGGAGATTTTATTTTAAAGGTTTGAGGGTATGCACAGATGGAAAATCTCAGTCTGAACAAAGCTTCAGGGTCAGAGAGACACCACATTGGAATAAACATGTAGTTGTTATTAACATAAAATTAATCTTTTTATAGTAAATAAATATCTAATATATATATTTATACACACATA
>JAWWLZ010000118.1:46479879-46499481 GCA_035041345.1 Poliocrania exsul
ATATATAAACACACATGTATATGAAGATAAAATCCCTAAACTACCTTTTTGTTTTCTATCCTGGCTCATTTTTTGCTTCTGAAACATTTCCTGTCTGATGATTCCCTATCACATAATTTCCTATTGCCATAACTAAAATTGAGTCAAATGTATGCTGCTTATTGTGGTTTCTTGCATTTTCTGAACTTGTACTGATTTTATATTCTCACTGAAGGATGTTTTATATTATTTTTATATTATCTTATACCCTTTAACACTTATAGGCTGACTAAATGAATGAACATTAAATAAAAGGGTAGCAGCAGAAGCATAGCAGAATAAATGCCACAAGTGCAGCCTGCTCTGAACATCTGCTCAGGAAACGGTATTAAGGCAGGTGATACAAAAATGCAGCCCTTCATAGGCTCATCCTTTTGTACTTGCTCCCTTGAAGCTTTCCGTGGTATTTGCCCCTTGATCTCTGTCAGGCTTACAGTTCTTCAGAACTACTTTCATAGGGCTACGGAACTACACAGTGTCTAATGTGCAGCATTAATCCACTGCCCTCAAATCATATTTATTTGTGTATGTTTGTGTAGTGTAACTTGTACTGACAGAAGTTCTTTAGATGTGCTACAAAGTCAGAGGTTTTCCAGTCATTCTTTACTCCAGTGAATACTCAATATTCTTGCTGTGCCAAAAGATAAGAGAGTATATTACACTAAATCATTATGTTTAAATTTACAGTTAAGGTCATAATATTGCAATGGCACTACTAAAAGCTACAAGGTAGAGAGTTCTTCCGTTTCTATAGAATGTGAAAATTCATTATTCCTGCTACTACGTCAGGATCCAGGATTTGCTTTCCTGAGGGCTTCCTCAAATGTTTTTGAAAAGGTCGTTTTTATAAGAATTCTGAACACAATAAAAAAGAAAGTTAATCTGAGCAGTTAACCCAATAATTCCATGTTTTGTTTTGTTTTGTTTTGTTTTTATTAACATTCCATATCTACCAGTCCCTGTCTCCTAATACGTAAATTTGGAGCAGTTCCTTTCCTACCTTTTAACCGACTATGATCTGTATGAATGTATGCATACTTATCAGTATAAATATGTACATTTTAGGCCTTGGTTTCACAAACAATGAAACTAAATATTTACAAAAAATACACAATAGAATCCTACATTTGTTAGTGTGACTCATGTTTACCATTAGTGTGTAATAAATCCATGTCTGTGTTGGCATAACCATTTGCTTGCACTTTTTAAAATGCTTAGGATTAAAAAAAAAAGGGAAAATTGCCAATCTTCTCTCACAGATGCACATATCCTGAACAAAAATAAACACTAGAAAAAGTGCTGCACCCAACCCGGAGAACAGGTCACCATGAGCAAAAATTAAGTGTGTGGGAAGGTGGAAGTTGGGATCAGCAAAATCATAAGAAGCATAGTAAAATAAAAATTAAAAAAAAAAAAGAAAGAAAAAATTCATCTTCATTTTTTTTTAATATAAACTGTGACAAACCCTTTGCCTGAATCTTATTTTGCATTAGTGCAAAGTGCTTTTCAAATCTGTGAGTTTCTTGGTCAATTATCCTAAGTGATTAAAATATCTTCTGGAATGCCTCAGTAGAATATATTACTTTATGGGAATGATTTTTGCATATGAATATGCACATAGAAAAAGTATGAAAAATTCACTACTGACTCTGAAGCAGATAATTAGCCACAAATTGAAATTTGTTCAAAAAAATCCCCAACAACTTGATTTGTGAACCTTTTGACTGCATAATTCCAATAAATTTAATTATACTGCAAATTCAGAACAGTGGAACTTCAGCACTTATAGGTTGTTCACACTGCCTTTTTTATTCAGAGCCTTCAAAATAGATCACACATATTCATTTATTAACCCATGATCTCATTAAAAAAATGGTCTCCCTGTCCCTGCCTCTTTCCATCATTCCTTTCAAGAGACTCCTGTTTCTCCTGGCTGCCTCAGCCCACGAACAAGCATTTTGCAGGGCGCCTTGGAAATAACTTTAGCCATACAGGCAAAATTCTCCCTATGAATAATTTCCACTTGAATGTACAGATCATAGGGAAGCTGCCAAATCCTTTTCCTACACTGTTGAACTGCAGGGATTTTGCTGCATAGATGGCACCTAGCTGTACCTCAGGGGACTTCTATTAGAATTTGTTAAGACTCCTGATGCTGAAGGCCAAGCATTACTGTTCATTCTTTTTTCAGATCTCAACAGGCCTGTACTTATGGCACTCTAATCGGCAGCATGACATGTTCTTTTGAAGTGATATGGCATGAAAACACACGTTTTCCTGTACTGTGGTTTTAATTAGCTGTAAAAGGATAGTACAGCAGCTGGTACTACATAGCATATGAAAAAATTTGCCTTGCTTTGGCTTTGCACTTAGAGAATCAAACAGTTAAGTGCCTACTTTTCTAAAGTGAGTGATGAATGTGAATTATGTGGATTGGAGAAGGCGTGGGGTTTTAAACACAGACTCTTCCCATTTCACTTTGGTGTTGCTGAGTGGCTGCTAATTGACTCCTGCTCTAGTGCCTGTTTCTGGATCATTACTGAAACTATGTTAGTCATAGACTCCCTGAGATGTTTTACAACATTTCTTGCATAAGAGGCAGACAGCTGGTGTACAGTGACGGCACACCATACAGGCTCCTGTCCTCCATATATTTGTATGCTCTCAGGCAGGGGCAGGTGAAACAGAGCAACCTGGAGAAAATCTCTGAGGGGAAAGAAGGAGGCATCTCCAGAGGACGATTTCTCCTCCCTGGTGTTCTGTAGACTGCTGTGGTTTGAAAGAAAGAAAACAGAAATTGAAGGTGGCCAGGTGGCACATTTCCTTCCCTTGAACCTCTTTTGGAGAAGCTAAGGAGCAGTGCCAAATGTGCTCCATAAATATTTATTGAAGCTGTATGAATTTTTCTCATATGTTCAATGGTACTCATTTTAGGAGAGCACAAATCCCTACTTAGGCTCAAGCTTCCTAGCAATCAGGAACAGCCTCACTTAGATGAAAGAAATACTGCACTGGAGTGCTCAAGATTGAAACATGCAAGCAATGAACATTGATGGCTAATTAATATTTTCTCTCTTTTGCCAGAGTTTGTCTTCATTCTTTGAAAGCATATACAAGCAATTTTCATAGAATCAAAGAATCACAGAATGCCTTGTGTTGGATTGGACTTTAAAGATCATTTAGCTCCAACTTCACTGCAGTTGGCAGGGACACCTTTCACTACACCAGATTGCTCAGAGCCCCATCCAGCCTGTTTTGAACACTTCCAGGGATGGGGCATCCACAATTTCTCTGGGCAACATGTTCTAGTGCCTCACCATCCCCACAGTAAAGAATTTCTTCTTAATGTCTAATCTAAACCCACTCTCTTTCAGTGTGAAGCCCCTTCCCTTTGTCCTGTCACTACAGGCCCTCGTAAGTAGTCTCTCCCTGTCTTTCTTGCAGGCTCCCTTCAGGTACTGGAAGGCAGCAATTAGGCCCCAAAGCCTTCTCTTCTCCAGGCTGGCCAATCTCAATTCTCAGCCTTTCCTCACAGGAGAGGTGCTCCATCCATCTAAACAACTTGGTGGTCTTCCTCTGACCTCAGTCCAACATGTCCATGTCCTTCCTGTGCAGGGACCCCAGAGCTGGATGCAGTGCTACAGGTGAGATCTCACGAGAGCAGAGTAGAGGGGCAGAATCCCCTCCCTCAACCTTCTGCCCATGCTACTTTTGATGCAGGCCAGGACACAATAGGCTTCCTGGGCTTCAAGCTCACATGGTTGGATCATGTCCAGCCTCTTATCCAGCAGCATCCCCAAGTCCTTCTCAGCAGGGCTGTTCTCAATCTGTTCATCCCCCAGCCTTGATTGATATTGAGGCTTGTCCTGTCTCAGGCGCAGCACCTTGCACTTGGCCTTGTTAAACTGCATGAGACGTGTCTACTTCTCAAGCTTGTCCAGGTCCTTCTGGATGGCATTCCATCCTTCAGTGTGTCAACTGTATCACTCAGCTTCATGTCATCATTCCTATCACTCTACCAAATTCACGGATGCACAGACTAAAATAGGTTTAAACTTTTCCATGTTTTTTCCCTTACTCACTATCACCCTCAGATACTTGTAGCATTTACTAAATTGAGTTCCCTTTAGCATCCAGCATCATCATTCCCAGTTAGCATTACCATGCTATTATGATACCATGGATATCAAAGATGTGTATGAGTGCTAAATAGCCACTATTGTCTATTGTTATAAACATTATACACCCTTCAAGATCTGTGTGTACCAACCTTTAGGCTCTAGAAATGAATCACAGTTTTTATCATATTTATATAGTTTCATGAACCATGTCCTAGGTACTAATGTGAAGAGTTTCCATGTTTAGATATAATCTAATATTGTCACGGAACACTTTGCTGATGTGCTGAAATCCTGGCTAACATTGCAGTGACAAAACCACGGATTGTTATGTGTATTTTGTATATGTACTTTGGTACATCTTACAGACTGATTCCTCCAAAGCCTTTTTCTCCTCCTCACTGTTTCTGTGCAAGTCACTACACTTTCAAAATACTCCTATAGTTTTTTTCATTGTTTCTAGCAAAAGTAAAGTAATGGAAAGTGAATTATTTAATATAAGGAGCAGCAAACACACACTTTTTGAAAAATTTCCAGGTCAATGATCAAAAAATATTACTTGAATTCTAAAAGGGAAGTTGCATGAATTGGCAGAGTGCTGATTTGTCTCTGTTGCAATGTGAACAAGTATCTCCAGCTCATTTGATACTCCACTGAAGAAATTTCTCAGTGTGTTCCCTATATGAGAACACAACTCAATCAATTTCCATTAGTGGGAGAGCTATCTGGCAGAAAAAAACCCCACCAAAACAGAGAAAAACCCAAGAAAACCCCAACAACTTTTTAACTCACTACAGCAGAAACGCCATTTCATTTTCTTAGACTTATCAAAAATGAAAATCTTATTGGCTTAAACAGAACAAGTAACTCAGATGTGGAGATACTAAGGATAAATGAATGCATATTTGTGTGAGACTATTCTAAAGTTAATTTTTGGTCCCCCAAAACAACTGAACTACATTCTTCAAAGGTATTTTTCAAAACAGCACCAAATAAGCCACTAGGTGTGCTGGCTTTTCCCCATGTAGTACATACACAACATCATAGCAGCTGTCCACATACATCCCCCAGCAGCATTACAAATTCGCCTATAGAGACATGGTGGATTGACCTTGGACAGCTGTCAGACACCAATCTAGTAGCTCTCTCTTAAATTCCCTCCTAAACAGGAAGCAAGAAGAAAATAAAATAGAAAGCTTGCAGGTCAGGACAGAGAAATCACTCCCCGAGGACCCTCATGGGCAATAGAGATTTGACTCAGCAAGAATCAATTTTATTTATTGTCAATTACTAACAGTTTTGGATAGCGAGAAATAAATCACCTGAAGCGCCTTTCCCCCCCACCCCTTACCCTTTTTTCCCAGGCTCAACTTGCCTCCTTCATTTCCAGCTCCTCCTCCTTACCCTCAACCCTGGGTGGCACAGGCCATTAGGACAGGGACTGTGGTCAGTTTATGGCAGCTCTCCTCTGCTGCTCCATCCTCCTTGAGCTGCTCCCTGTTCCAGACTGTGTCCTTCAGGGCTGCCATCCTTCAGGATGAACCTGCTCTAGTCTGGGCTTTCCATGGGCTGCAGGTCTTGCAAGGCACGGCCACCCACCACTGTGCGACCCAACCCAGGGACTGTAGGGAAACCATGCCTGAAGCACCTTCTCCCATGCTGCTACTCTCATCTTGCTATTCACACTGCTGTTACTCACAGTTTTAAAAAATGTTAGGTGTTTGGCCCTTTCTGAAACTTGCTTTCCCCAAGGCCCCCCAGCATGGCTGCAGGGCTCAGCTGAACCTTTCAGTGAGTACCTTGGAGATGGCTGGAATTGGCTGCACCCAACTCAGGGCAGCTCCTGCCTCTCCTCACGGAGGCCCGTGAAGCAGCTCCCCACCAGCACCTCACCACCTCCACCCGACAGAGGAGGTAAGGGGAGTCCTAAATGCACAACTTGACCCATCTTAAAAATGCAAGACCAACTCTTAAAAGCAAAGGAAGTAGGTCAGATTTGAAAGGGATGAAGCTGTCTAGATACTCTGAGATAATGGAGCTTGACCTATACATTTCTACTGTGTGTCGGATGTCCATATAATAGGAATAATTTATTTACCTAATGTCTATTTTTACAAGTTAGAATCCATTAAAATATATGCCTCAGGACCAGAATCTTACCAACCTGAATAATCTGAAGGATTTTTTATCAGTTTAAAATAACATGTCACAAATGCTTAGAAATTTATGCCAAGCCTCTGCTTTCTGCCCAGCAGACCCTCTCCCAAATCCTCCATTACTGTGTCACCATCTACACCTGATTGATGACACTTCAGGACTTCACAGTCTGAGATTAATGACCAAGTTCCCACATCTTGGTCTTCTGATTTTGATGGAAGAAGTGAGATTTGAATTGTGGAGGTTAAGAAAGGAAAATATTTTTCCTGCCTTACAATGGCTGAAAGGTCATTCTTGAGCTCAAGTTGTTTAAATAATTTATTGTGAGCTACTGAGTCATAACAGAGTTACTGATCTGTCTTTTACTACAGTGACATTCTATTTTTTCAGCTCTGTCCTTTTTATTCTGTGGTATTAAATAGCTCTCAGTCTGCAGTAACCAGAAATGTTTAAGCGTGCTGCAACAGCATAATGACACATCAGATCTGTACCTTTTACAGTCTGACTAACAGAGAAGTGCCTTGATGGGACTACATGCTAAATGGAAGTGTTTTACTTGGGAACAGCATGCTTCTATCAGCTTAGAGTGCATTACTTATTTTCTAAGTAGCCTGTGCATACTTGCTTTGCAACAGGAGATGATTTGAGACTCCAATGCATATCTACTTTTTGCATTTCTGTATTGGCACTGAGAGCCTTTCTACCTCAAGCTTGTCTTCTTTATTTTGTGTGCTTCAATGTTCTGTGCAGTCTATGGGGGTTGATGTGTATCTTATTATAGGTTTTAGTAACTCTGAATAGCTGCCTAGAAGATAAAATTGCTAGTATTTCACAAATTTAATTTTGTCTCCAAGTCAAATAATTACTTTTCCCACCTAACTTAAAATATTTTAAAGTACTGAAGACATTCTGGATCATATTCCCTGAGAGAATATGGAAGTCCAATCCCTTGAAAAGTGTATCTACCAAAAGTGCATCTATCTATCAAAAGTTTCTAACTACTTTGATTGCAAAACCTTCCCTCACTATAACTGCAAATGCTTCTAGTTGCTGTTACACAAGCAAGCAGAACACCTTTCCTCCAGAAAGACTGCACAATCCTTCTCTTCACTCTCCTTCTTCTTCCTTGTCTCTTCTTTTGACCCTGAACAATGATTATGGACTGGAGCTACAGCCTCTGCAGGAATATGGGTCTCATTATGAGAAAATGGCCCCATTAGCAGAATTTCTGTAGTTTAGTAAACGAGGAGTAGTGTAAAGCTGTCATGGAAAATAAAAAGTACAGGGAAAAAAAACACTAAAAACAACCCACACATAAAGAAAGTGCTAGATCCTGTCATGAAGCCGTTGAGCTCCATGCTAACCCCTAGGCTGGTTATATTTTGGCATCACAGTCTTGTTGAGGAGAGCAATTCTTTTGCATGGGCAAAGGATCCATGACCTGCCACAGATTTCCAGCCTGCCAGCTCTACAGCCCAACCACCCCTTCAAGCCACTTGAGTATCTCCTCATGTGGTTTCCCCTCACCTGTCCTGTGCAGAGTGTCCTGCCAAGGCTGAGGTGGGGCATCCTTAGGAGTCTGTTCCCATCACACAAAGAGGTAGAAACTGAAAACAAGCAAGGTAAAAGAATATGGGAAATTAAAACACTGAAAATTAGCTATTGAAAATCTGGTTTTAAAAAGGAAGAGCTACCATTAGAGGGAATTTATACTGCTGCCGTGCATTAACAGGTGCTGGGGGACGAAGATAATGTATGTATTTTTATTGTATCACATTAAGAAAGACAACTTCATTTCTACTTACCTCATTGTTAGATCTGCTATTGTTGCTACTGCATAATTTCAAAATTCGGAAATAATTATATAAGGCTTACAAATGTCTTTAAAGGATGAATTAATTGCTTTGGAAGTGTTTCCCATTATGTGAAATCAAAGTGTTATAAAAATCAAATTACTATGTTACCAAATAATTGGCTTAGAATTTGAATTTCAGTCTTGACTAGACCAGCTTTATGTAGACACCAGCTTTATGAACACACTTCTCTGATTGTGGATGTTTTTTCTCACAAACAAACTGTCAGATGTTATATCCAATAATGTTTGAAATTATCAATTTGGAAAATTATGATCCACTGTCATCTTTGTTGGATGTTTTATAAAACAGGAATGAAACCATATTCTTTAGATGTATTTAGAAAACTGCACAAACTGTGTCTCGTTTCAGCTGTGCTTAGTTATTGGCTTTCTGATAATAACTGATTAACATGGTTTTGATTTTGCTTGCATGACAAGGATCACCTGTGTTTATTTAGTGGTGTGTGGTTTGCACTGATCTACATAATGAAAATCAGATAAAAGGCAGTTTGAGTAGATTTTGCCTAACTTGATCCTGTTTTTTAGACAAGATAAGTAATTTTCTTGACAAGGGTATTTCTGCAGACTTGATCTATTTGGCACTCAGTAAAGCTTTTGGCACAGTGACACATGGGGAATTGTTAGTTAAGCTGAAGAGGATGAGGATTAGTACAATAATGTCAATACAGTAAGACATTGGCCAAAGGGGAGACAATGAGGTGTTTTGTGCTGACAAACCATCAGGCTAGATGCATACTGCTGGTGAAACTCCTCAGGGAGCAGCAGTTGCTTGGCCTTGGCCAAAGGAAGGGATCTGCCAGTTGAGACTGTTGGTAAGAGGCACTGCTAACACTTACTGATGAATATCTGGCGATGAGAAAAAAAAATAGAGTTACCATAGTGTCACAGTAAGGCATAAAGTGACAAATACAGCTAGGCAAAATAGGATAATACAGGTAGAAGGTAAATACAGGAATTTCTGCTGTGAGCTGGATGTTATCACTCGGAAAAAAAAAAGAAGCAAAAGAGATACTTGTCAGTACTATTTGACCAGAAGGTAACTATGAGCCAGCAATGTGATGCAGCAGTGAAAGCAGCAAAGCAAACACTACTTTACAGTACAGGGCACTTTCACCAATTCTGAGCTCTTCCTAACTAGTCATGTTGAGCACCTTGTCCAAAACTGGTATGTAATTTCATCTATATTAAAGGAAAGTAAACTCAGAAATAAAGATGATACACAAATGCACCTTGGGTAAACAGAAAAGAGAAGGATGTAATTTAGAAAACAAGACTATGAAAACACAGGTTTAGAATAGCAAAAGTATGGAGGGGACATTATAAAGATATTAAAACACAGGAGAATAGTGAGCTAGCTCAAGTCAAGGCTAGTATTGTCAGGAAAGATAAATGGGAATAAAGTACTCAGAAATAAATTGAGGCTTAAAATTAGAAGTTCATAACTATTAGAGACATGAGAATCTGCTGTTCCAGAGGAGCAAAAAAGACAGGAGCAAAAAGTAAAAGATGACCTTAATAATCTGATCTTCTGAATGAAACTATGTAATTTGTGATTCCATGTGATGAATTAGACCAGACAAGGAAGTGGTGTTGCCCAAGAAGGTCCTTCAAGGATAATTTCAAGGAGTGCTCAACAGAGATAATTGAGTTGATTCCTTATTCTTAATGAGTTTGTTTGTATCTGAGCTTCAAATACACAACCACAGAGTATCTGGAGGATGACTGTACATACTCTGGGAACAGCAATGCCATGAACACACAAGCACAACAGAGGCTCAAAAAGAACAGTAGGTCAAGGATGCAGAAGCAACATCAACAAAGATATGGCTGCAAATTCAGTGGGACTCAACAAAAAGTGCATCACTTGTAGAGTTGTCCAGCTGCATGATGTTCACTTGTACGTCCCCACCTTTTTTGTAGCACTGTTCTCTGTGAGGGCTGGCACACTCATGGTGACTTAGTCTTGATCCTCCAGGGCATCCCACATGGCAGTTAAGTTCTATATTTTCAGTGGAAGAAGAAATAAATCAAGATGTGCACCTTATGATGTCAGATTTGCTTCTTATGTCCACAGATACCTCAAAAAATAATCAAGTAATGTTTCCTAGTTAAAATAATAAATAAATACCCAACAATGAACGAAAAAACAAAACTAAACCACACACCAAAAAAACAACAGTGTACTAATTTATCTTCCCCTCTGTCTCTTCTTAAGAATATATTGTAAAGACCTGTATTACACCTAGGAGCTGTACTCTGCAAGTTTGAACTTCTGGTCTCTCCTCAGCCAAAGACCTTGTTACAGTCAATGGATATTTTCTATAAAGAGTATTATTTAGCTGCGTCACTGCAAGATTTATTCCCATACCTTAGGCTTCCCTAAACACTTCCTTGCCTGCCTTGACACTTACTTCTTTATACAAGACATTATCCTATATGTGTTTTCTAGGATCATTGATTTTTGTGTGTATACGCTTGCTTTAAAGGCTCTTTTTGCATGACTCAAGGTTAAATATATTTATGTTACACAATTGTACCAGGCAACTGAGCCCTGACTTAAAAAGTATTGGTATGTGTCTTAAAACAGCAAATTCAAAGCCAAGCTGATCTCAGCTTGCTTTGAATCTTGAGAAGAAAGCATTTTCTAGAATACATTCTGCATTATGCACACAGATGACTTTTGCCACAATTGCAGAAATTAATGAGGTTAGGGCAGATACAAAGCTATATATTTTTTGACCCTGGTCTAATCATACTGTAATTTACCATATTGGTGTTTTTTTCCTCAGGAATATGAATGGTCTATGTGTTGATAATATTATTCACCTCAGTCTGAGATCATCTTAGCTATGTTTTGCATGCTCACAACTGAGAAGTCCTTACACAAATACAAGTGACAAAGGGGAAAAGATGATCACATTTTCAGCTACATCTTCAGTGGCATAAATATACATACGATATAAAGTCAGAGGTGCATCCCGTTAGCACATCTCTGACATGTAAGGGTGCTGAGCCCTTGGCAGCTGAGGTACAGAAAGACCAAGGACAACTGCACTGTGAAGGGTCACCTGAGATGACTCAGTCATGGGGGTTTGCAGCTGCACTGGAACTCCAGCTTAGTATTATAGGGTATGGAGATATTTCTGATGCTATTTTGAGATGCAAGGTAAAAGGAAAAGCATAGGTGGACATTAAAGCAATATATCCACAGCTCAAAAGCTGTGGGCATCTTCGCCCACCAAAATTCTTCACTTTTTCTGTAGAAGCAGTTTTCAGTTTTTGCTTTTTTTATCCCACAGGTATTTTTTAGAGTGTTTTGACTTATTGAAATTATTTAAAACCAACAGATTAATAATTTTTGTTTCTAAGTGTTGAAAATGTAGTACCTAAAATTCTGTGTATTCTGTCACAGGGTCTGGTTATGGCCACTCATCACGAAGGATTTTATAGCATGTTCTGTGAAAACCCTGGTGTCAGGGCATAGCAAGCAGGTAATCCTTCCTCACTGATCATATAAGGCACAAGATGAACCCCAAAGTTTTTAGAATCTCGTTCTGAAGGTAGTGGATAATTGAAACAATATTAATTCTAAGATTAATAGAGAACTGGTGCCCTTGAAAGGATACGCGGCTGTTTTGTTTATATTCTCCAGAGCACTACTTTGTAAACTTTTTACATGTAGCCAAGAAATACACAAGCACGCAAGCAGAACACACCCTGCTCCCTTATGCCATAGCAACTTGGTGGCGAGCAATGCAGCCCACAAAAACAAGTGCTAAGTGCTGAACTTTGTGTTGACTAATTTCAAGTTAAATTCATTAATCTTCTACGACACAAGAAACATGGTAGTGTGAGACACCTCCGTTTGATGGAATAATTTATCACATATTTTTACAGGATCTTTTAAAATGCAGATTTCTTACATTTTTCTGATATGTGTTTTAATTGAGTACAAGCATATATTAATAAATTATTTGGCTTCCTGTGAGTTTGTATCATACCCTGATTAGCTGAGAGGGGAGAATATTTTAACCAGGCCTTTTGGAAGTTGATCGTAATGAATAAATACCACATTAATATATATTATGGAGCTATATAATGATATGTGATTTGGTTGATGTTATGTGCCTCATTAAGAGGTGTATTTAATATGCAATGGAAAACTATTTACTCTCCACAAACACGACTACAATCTTCAAGCAATAGGTGCTCATAAGTCTCAATTAAAACCAATAAAATTAGATTTTTAAGAAGGGCGGGGGGGGGGGGGGGAACCACAGAGAAGAAAACACAGCAGACTGACGAAAGCTTTTCCCACAAAATCTCATTTTCTGCGAGTCCTTGCTACTTTGCACGCTGTTGGCAAGGGACGGCTTTGGCAGCCCTCTGCTTTTAACTGCCCGCGCCCCGAGGGGGTGACTGCGGTCAGACCCTCGCCCGCTCGTCCCCGCCCGGGCACCGCCGCCCCCCGCAGTGTCCCACCGGCTCAGAGCCGCCGCGGGCCGTCGGGTGCCCCGGCATCGCGCCTCGGCGGTGCCGCCCGGTGGCCGCATCGCTGCGCCGCCGGCGGGGTCTCCGCGGGGCCGCCCCGGGGCACCCACTCGGGCCGGGCCGGGGTCGCCGGCGGGAGGGCGGGGCAGCGCTCGGTGAGGTCACGGCGCTGGGGCCAATGAGCGGCGCGGCGGGGCCGGGGTGTCCCTCGTGCGGCGGCTGCATGGGGAGGGCGGCGGCGGGCGCGGGGCGAGCGGTCCCGGGGCGCCCCCGCCCACCCGGAGGCCGGGACTGAAGGGGCGGTGCCGCTGCCCGGGCACAGGTGCGGCGGCAGCGGCGGTGGTGTCGGTGTTGCGGGCGGGTGCGGAGCGCCCTCCTCCCGGCGGCGCCCGGCGGGGGATGTGCCGGCCGCCGGGGGCGGGCCGCCCGTGGGAAGCGCGCTCCTAACGCCACCTGGGCGCCGTGGGGAGCGCTCGGCGCGGAGCGGGCGGTCTGAGGTCGCCGGGAGCCGGGCAGGTAGGAAGAAAGAGAAACGCCGGTTCGGGAGGGTCTGAGGAGCTTTTGTTTGTTTGTCCTCTGTTGCGTGCTCGGGTGCCGGCGGCAGGAGCGGCGTGCGGCGCCGCCCGGGCCGGCAGCGCGCCGGGGCTCCCCGCGGGGAAAGTTGCGGGGACGCTCCCTGCGGCGGGGCGGTGGAGGAACCGCGGGACCCCCTGCCCGCTGCTCCCTGTTCACCCGGGGTGGGGAGCCGAGGCGATGGCAGCGGCGGCGGCCGCCGGAGGGCTCCGCGGAGGGCGGCGGGGCTGCCCTGCTCCCCGCGGGGCTCGGAGGATTGGCCGCTCCCGGGGAGTGCTGCGTCCCTCGGACAGCGCGGCGAGGTGCCCTCGCTGGATCGCTGGGGTCGGCGACCGCCTGCCCCGGAGCAGGGCTCGACGTGCCGCCGGCTGTCGGGTTGGTCCGGCGAGGGCGGTGCGGGAGCGCACACAGCGGTGGCCGCCTCCCCACGGGCAGTCGGTGCCCGTCCCCGCGGCTGTGCGCGGTGTCCGCTCCGTTCTGGATCAAGTGCGGATCCTCGGGACTGCGCACCGGAGTGCGGGCTGCCGTGCGGCTGGAGTTTGGGAAGGTATCGGTGGGTAGGGTGTGCGTTGCCAGCGCACCCACAGGAGTGTCTGAAGCAGAGCCGAACTATTTGCTTGAAACCAGAACTAAGCCGTATTCCTTTCGCTGTGTAAGTCTTGGGGCAGAGAAGCCCAGATGGACTCGTGTGAAGGGCTACGGATCCACTCGTGTGGGTTTTTTACTGATTAACTGGCTTCTGATTCTCTGGGATTACTTGGGAAAAACGCAAATCCCAGCAAATATCTGTGCTGACCATATATAGAAGTAGCCGCAGGCTGAAGAACTATAACTTCAATGTTGCTGACACAGGTTGAGAAACTTTAAAAACAGCAAACAGAAGTCGGGATATGTTATGAGGATGTTGTTGGCCAAATGATATATTTTCCTGTGTTTACACTGTACATTGACAATATTCCTACCTTTTTTTTTTTCTGATTACGTACCTATATACCTCACAGTTAGTGAATGATATATTGATATTATTTCTTCTGACTCTGTGTTTAATCTGGCAGTGTTTGGTTTGCTTACTTGCATTGGACCAGGACTGCAGTAGGAAACTCTGCTTTTTCCAGAATGGAATCCTGGTTTGGTGGCTTTCAGAAACGTGCTTCAGCTTGGACACAAGGAGGTCACTAATACAGTAGCAATTTTCTGTGGCATGAAAGAAGTGTTGCAAGGTTTTCTGATGTTGTGTCTTTTCATGTTTTGTGCTTCCTTTTTTATTTTTTTAAAGTTTTGATATTACCAGAAACTTTTATGTATACGTTATTGCCCTGTATAGCAATATAAAGACTACATTTTCCAGTGTTGAATCTCAATCAAAATAATGTGTTTTTTACTTTGGTGTCCTGTACATATTAAAAGAGTAACTCCAGCATTAGGGAACAAGAATCAGTTGACTTGAGCTGAAACACTGAAAACATTCCCTTTGATTGTTTTGTATGTAGCAGTTTTGCTGGATTTTAGTAACAAAGAAATTAAATGCTCCGAGGATAATCCAGTATGAAATTCATCTGGCTTGCTGCCAGCTATATCAAAACATGTTGAAAGTTCTCCTCTTTTACCAGATGCACTTTGCCACCAAACCCAGAAATTCACTTTTGTATCCTTTCATGTTTCATTCAAAAGAAATACAACCTAATTTATTACAGAAACTGTCATGAGGTGTAAATTTATCTAATTTTCAAGTAGATGAATAGTAATTTTCTGGAGGGAGCCGATGGCATCCTTTGTCATATATCTGTATGTTGTCAAGTGAAGTTCGTTTTTTCTTTCTATTATTGAAGAAAATTTCATCTTGCCCATAGTAGTATAGTCTGCATCCAACAACTTAGTATATTTTAGAGTAGCAGTCTCAGAAATAGGCTTTCATAGTGAAAATTAGCCATGACCAGAGGACATTGCTCAATGGTGCCTTAAATTGCAGTTCTAAGTGTTAGTATTAAGGAGTAAAATGTCTTGGTTAATTTGTAAGCTGGTCTAAAAAATTGTACTTACTACACTCTTCATTCTAAAGCTATAGTAGCTGCTTTAAAACTATTCAACCTCCTTTTCTGGCATTAGCATTTGGATTTTAGCCTTAGTGCTATGAATATTTTCAGGATCAAATCCTGAAGTGCTGAAGATGATGTTGTGATGACCAACGTAGAAATTTCTTCTACATGAATGCTACAGCATTACAGTTCTTATGTCATATCTTCTATTCTCTCTCAGTTTTCATTGTAGCAGACAGCCTAAATGTGTACTTTGTGCCAGCAATTACTGTGCTTACGCAGCATTATGTGACTCAAAATGGAAGGGATGCAAAAGGTGCTTGACACTTGGAAAAAGTCTAAAGTAATCTGGATGACCTTAATTAATATTATTCATTATCATATTACGGCTTGTTTGCCATTAAGCGGAGGTGGTGTTCTGAGGATAAGACAAAGTATTTGGCAATATTTGAAGGCAATGAAAGCTCTGCTCAGTGCATGTAAATGCATGGTCACTTAGTTTAGTGCATAATATGGTAGAACAGTTTACTTATATTAATAGTATGGCAGATTTTCATTTAGTGAAGATATATAATTAAACTTTAAAATAAGGAGCAATACGGATTAAAAATATGTGGAGAAGGATATGCAGTACCATCCCAGTATCGTTATCTGAATTTAAGTACCTGTGTTTGTGAACATGTAACAGATGTTTAAATGGGTCTGTGTTTGGAATTAAATGAAAGAGCCTGGTAGCACCAAAAGTAGTCTGTTTTGCAAATCCTTTCTCTGTGACTTCATTTTTTGTCTTCTATTGAAGAATATAAATTCTGCTAGACTGCACAGCTACAATAACATGTGAAGCTGTTAGATAGAGATGCTGGGAGAGTGTCCATCACCTACATTGCTAGAAGCACAAATTGTGCTTCTCAGTCCATCCAGCAGTGTTGTGGCATATATGAGGCTATGTACTTGGTGGTGTTGGGGTGCAACACATTATAAATAAATTTAATATAAGCCTGATGTGCTGTGATTAGATTAGGACTTCATGCTCAGGAGTTGTCTTATTTTTAAGAGCAGGCTGCAACATTTTTTACTCTTTGTGTCTTCGTTGAGTGCCATCGGAAGACAACTTTGTGCATGGAAGCCTGGCTAGGAGATTCAGTGAGGGCAAAGAGAGAAGCTATTCTCCCAAGTGAAAAATGTCAAAATTACTGGCTGTAAAACAGGAGAGGATGAACGATTAGCACTCGTGTATATTGTAAGTATGTGGTTTCATGCGGGAGGCTCAGTTGCTGTAAAGGAGGGTAGGCTTAAGTGAGTTTCTTTATTAAATGTTTGCAAACAGAAGGCAAGGTCATTTCTATGGTTGGAAAGTCTTTGGAAAAACAAAAGATGTCAGCTGTATTACAAGTGATAAATAATCAGTTGCTAAAATGAGAGCTAGAGGCAGCTTGATACTTCTGTAAATGAATCTTGATGGATATAGTAATAGAGAAATATTTAATCATACAGCTAGGGTATGGATAATCAGAAAATGTTTTCCTGGATGTGATTTGAAAATGCAGCCACTTGTCAATGCCATTACGTTTTCTGTTTTTTGTGCTTTCATTCTAAAGATGGAGTAAACAGAAACCTAAGTGTTTAATTTAGAAAGTTTCCTGCAGGCAAATTCAAAGTTTTATTCATTTACCCCAATTCAATGCAGCACTGTAGCCGTAGTATCAGACTCCCATGGAGACAAGCCATCTGATAGTCTGGCTGGTCCCTGTTGTGAGCATGGTGCCTGATCATGATCTCCAGGAAGTTGTGGCTGCTCTGCTAGTTTGTAGACAGTTCTTATGGGGATAAGTGAACATGACTGTGGGGTTCAGAATTGTCCAGTTACATTCAACAAGTTGATGGAATTGTGCTTGTAGTGATCTATATTTCTGGTTATGTTTTTTCTTTCTCCCTCTGAATAAGGAGGCTGTGTGATGATGTGTAAGGTTAATCTCTCACCATATTTGGATGGTAATCTGTCCTTTGCATTCCCAGTGTATCCCTGTGGGAAAAAGATTAATTGTGACATACAAAAGTTTATAATACAAAAAGTCAGAATTTTATCTCCAACAAATATGTTCATAGAGAACTGAGAAACTTGGAAGGAAGGGGTAAAAAGAATATTTGGAGTTTGTAGGGCATATCTCTGTATGTACATCATTTCTGTGAAAGAAAATGATCTAATCTAAATGCTTGTCATTGACCAGGGAGTTTTCGTGCAATATTGTCTACGTGCTTAGCTGTAGCTGTGTTTATGTTGGGACGTTTGGTACATTACTACCTTATTTGTCAGCATTAGGTGTACTGGAGCCAAATATGGAAGGTTCTTCATGGACCTTTAAGGCTCCATATGAAGTATGAAGGGATCCCTTTCAGGTCAAGTGTATAGAGTTATGACACCATACATTGCCCTGCAGCCTCCTTATTCCTGTCTGTCCTCCTCCTAAGCAGGAGAAGACCCTTCCAGCATCTAGGATTAATGGACTTTGAGAAACCTCAGACCTTCATGAAGGAATGTTGTGAAGCTATCAACTGTTGCATCTAAAGGAAATAAACCTGACAGTTTCGAAGGGAAAAAAATGCTATCTATCATCCACAAGGACTTATAAAAACCCTCTATCATTTCATTATGAAATGAGTAAATTTGAGTTCAGTAATTATGTGGATTTCTACTAGCAGGAAATACATTATTAAGGCTGTCAAATTGTACCTTAAAAAAAAGAATCTTACTAAATACATACTGAAGAAAGAAAGTGTTCCACTTCCTACAGCCTTGCACTACAAGCAGTTATGTAGAGGCACACTGTCCTTTATAGGATTGAAGTAGAAAGTCAAGCCTAAAAAAAACCAACCAACCAACCAACCAAAAAACTAGAAAAGAAGAAAAAAAAGTTCTTTAAAACCTTAAATACCTTGTAGAAGGTACTAGGCTGCAACAAAACCAAATAATAAATAATTTGGTGAGGTAATAGCAGTGTTGGTAAGAATATTAATTACCTCTTTTGGTTTCATGTCACCTGGAAAACACTTATCCTCTTAATGGCTATTGCTCAGGAATGAGAGTAGCAGGTCATTATCTTGAAGCAACATACTTGTGTTCACTAAAAATGCCAAAGAAAGGTCTCTGCAAAACACTGAAAGAACAGTGTCAAATCTCTAGAGAAAAGTAACAAATCCCTCTTCCTTATACTAATGTAAAGAATCTTGTCCCACAGGGTGCCATTCTGTATGAAAGGAGACATAGCCCTGTGATCTTATGGGAATTCCAGAAACACAACAGAGGCTGAGACTGTCTTGAGGTATTAAGGCAGCAATATCCATGCTGCACATAGTGAAGCATGAAATATCCATTATGCTTGCTTTTATAGCTCCAAGGTCTACATTGGCCACCTATGCAAAATCTTACTGCTTTGTTTTCTTTGTTTTTGTTATTGTTGTGTTTTGTTGTTTGTTTTTTTTCTAGAAGCCTTGTAGCGCTTTCCCATATTTCTCTAGTAAAAATTAGTAGTACTAATTGCCACTTCTTTTACTAATAATTTCTGAATCAACATGAAGTATTGCTATAGCAAGAAATCCTTTCAAACTTCTTTGCAGAAAATTAGTAGAAGAATTCAATCTCAATATGTAATAAGCATAATAGTAAGAACTATTCAAAGGATTAGGGAACTTTTAAAAAGAAGGGGAGTAATGCAAACACTCAAAACTGTCATGAAAGAGCAGAAGTTGAAAATTTTCAGAGTTATCTTTTTATTAACCATCTGCAGTTGCTGTACAAAGGTGCATACTTGCTTTGAACAAAATAATTATAGCACACTCTGTCTTCTTGGAGATAAAATACATCACCCTGTGGAATATTCTTCAGATTTTTATCTCTGATAATAATGTTTAGACATAAACTGCTGCATCTTCTCTCAAAGTAAAGTTGTTCTTCAGCCCTGACAGTGGATGTGCAGGAAAACCCTAAGCAGGTTTCAGGATTAGCTGGAAAGCAAATAATCCAGATTTATGAAGTCAGAGTTACATTCTGCTGTATCTCTGCTTTTTCACCAGGATCTTTTTTTCTTTCATTGAAGTGGGTTGCTACTTGTGTTTTACCTTGTCATCTCTGATAACAGACAGACAAGGGAAGTTAATCCATATATGCACACACAAATCAGGAGGTGTCAGGGATGTGGAAGTTCCAAATACCTGAGGATCATTGGAGTAAAAAATACCTAGCACTCCAAGTCCATGAATAATACTATTGCCCGTGACAGGTTTTGAGGTAGTGAAAGCTTATAAATCTTCAGGG
>JAWWLZ010000118.1:46507976-46552600 GCA_035041345.1 Poliocrania exsul
TGGCCACCCAAGAGAGTTTATAATAACTCTAGTCAATGGGGAGGAATTGGGGAAGTTTAAGTTTCTGTCATTCATAGGTCTGAAGGGCAGCGCTCTCAACTTTGGCATTACCATTATGCCTTGAAAATCTAGATACATAGTATCAGTTTCCAGGAGACAGTGCAAGTTGCCTGATAGTGAGGTGCTGGGAGCCTGAAGGCAATTGCAGGCATGAGATAATGGCAAGTGGTGTTGAAATAGTTCACTGGAATGTATTCCTGACTTGGACACAAGCATTCACACAGGCACCTCTCAATGAGGGGAAAAATGTCAAGATTTGGCCCCTGGAAGACTTTGTATATAATTTTAACATGACTCTATCATGGTGGGATGCAGCTGCATCTCAAGATGCTTGTGAGTTTTATAAACCGCTGGTTAGTAATAAATCACATAGCAAAGGATTTAATTCTTCTTTGTCCCCTGAAAAATGGAGCTGCTTATCTGCTTCAACAAAAAACTCCTCTCCACCTAAGCATTTGCAATATTCTGTGGCAGTTAATTCTACAGGACATTGACTACAAGGTGGGTCACGTGATGGTCTAGCTCAGTGCCTGCACATCCATAAAACTCATCACTAGATAAGAAGGGGAAATTACCTTAGGATAGATCATTTATTTGCCATTCAAGGTAGCATCATGTGCTTTGTTCTGAAGAGTTTTGAACATGTTATGGTCATATCTCTAGAGAGTGCCCCAAACATACAACTGTTCTGGTTTGCATTGCTTGTACATTGTGGTTAAACTTTGTGTAACCGGCTAGCATACACCTGAACAAGAACTGCAGCCTTGCTGTCACAGCTTTCTTTGTTTCTTAGCAAGCATCCTTCTTTCTGTCTTAATTGCAAGTCAGATGTTTACTTTCTCCATATGTTTCATATCACGTGGTATCACTTCAGCAGGAAGATCCCGTGCCGGTGTCTCATGTAGGGAAGCGCTGCACATGAATGACTTGGAAAACAGCTGTCCCTTAGCTACATTTCCTGCAGTCACTATGCTGACCACTGAGCAGTCTTCCAAGTGTAATGCTTTGTCCTGGGATTTCTAGGTAAACTGAAGTTACCACTGCTTTGCCTGAAAGCTGTAAAATGAAGCTACCTCAGGACTCGCTGGCCCATCTGTGAAACAAGAACAGGAGCACAGCTGGGACTGACAGTCCCTCTGTACGTTGTTCCTGTTCATGATTCAAAGCCTTTGGAGAAAGTCCTCCCAAAGAGAACAATATAGTCTCAAACTTTGTGTTCTTGAGAAGAAGTCAGTAATGTATGCTTGAACATGTGGGTTCAATTCCACACTGTCTCTGAGGGTATTTTTGGCCTGAGTGACAATTGGAAACTGTACATAGGCTCTTCTTTCAAACACAAGTCTGCATTTAACTGCCCTTTCCTTGCTGGTTGAGTATAACATATTTGATTGAAAGAAGATGGTTCAGTTTGGTCTCTATTTTGCAGTAAAGAAATCTTGAACAATAGTGATTTGAGTTGAAACCAATCAATAGCAAAAAATTTGTTGACTTCTCAGTTTCATTTAAAAGACAGAATATTTGTACTTCTGAGATTCTTGAGTGTTTATATAAGAAACTACATGAAGGGATTAAAAGTTGAGTCATAAGACATAAAGCAAATCAAATTATTTGTTAGAAAAATTCAAAGCAAAAAATTAAACACACACACACACCCCCCCCCAACCAACAATGCAATCTCCTTCATGTGTAATCATGATAGAGGTTATACTCTCGAGAGTTGTTTACTGGCAGCTTCTTCCAAGGGCAACGCCTAAATATGTAAGTATACGCGTATGTGAGCACAGTTCTACAACCCTTACTTCTTGTTCATATTGCAGGAGTTGGGAGGACCATCTGTAAATGATAACTGCTCTTCAGTTATAATTGCGTGTACATAGATGTAATATGTCTTCAGAAGGTCAAAATTCTCTTCTTGTTGTCATGTACAGTTATGTGAGGTATTTTTTTATTGTAGAACCAGATGATGCCTTTATCTACAGTGATGAGCAAGTACAACTAGGAAGAAAAGAGCTCTTTTCAGGGTCCCACTAAGTTACATTTAAAATGATGAAATGAGTCAAGGCTAAGTTGTCTGGGCATATAGGCATACTTAAGAGGTTAGTACAGGTACAGTAATTGCATTTATTAGATAATTTTCTTATTCTTTTCAGGTAAATGTTTACAAGAATATGAAACTTGCATTCAATAATTTCCTATCAGTAGGCAAAAAATTAACAAGAGAAAATTCTCCTTTCTATAGTTAATTCCATATACAAAGTACTTGACTAATTTGGCCACAGAAACTGTTGCACTCTCTCGTGTGCATATATTCTTCATTGCCTTCATATCACAGGGAATTTTTTTCTTGTGTGGAAGTAAACAAAAATGTTCCATCTGCTATTTTAAGCAACAAGTGGAAACTTTCATGGGTGAAACAAAGAGTTGAAATGTAAACTGAAACAGCTTTCAAGTTTGAGATAAATTCTGGAGTAATAAGCAGCTTTTTTAAGACTTTACTGTAACCTCATTGCTTCTTACAGATGCATGATTTTACATGATTGCAAAACACTGTTAGCATTTACCTGAGGTAACAAAGGGGAGAGAAGACTTGTCTGAGAAGGCTGAGGAGCTAGAAACCTTCAGTTGTCCATTCAAAGTCTCTGTTGGCTTCTGTGGTCGGAATCAACTGATGGAGAAAGCATTTGACCAAAACCTGTAACTGCTGTGTTTTTCCTCATCTTCACCTGTTTTGTTTGTTTGTTTTTTTTTTTTTGATATTTTCTAGATGCTTTGTACATTGAGTTCAGAAAAACTCTGGTCTTGCCAAAATTGCTCTTTAGGTGCTATAAACATGTCCTTTTGTTTATATCCTCAAATTTTTGCAGAATCTTGTCTTTTATTACCCAGTGTCAAAATAGAAGTTGTAGCTACTGATATGCCTCTTCTGAACTCCTGTTTTTGATTTACATTTAGCTGAATGTAACTGCACTTGCATGTCACGTTTGGTATGCTGCTCTGCTATAGAGGTAACAGCCAAGTGGAGATAGTAATCCATGGTACAAGAGTCATAAAATAATCATACAATGCTCATAATCATCCCAGTTTCTCATTTGGGATACTGAATAGCCTCTTTTAGGGTGCCAGTGTAGATCTGGAAGAAATAAGTTGAACATCATTTTGATCATCGGGTGCTTAAATGAGATGAATGAAGCTGGAATTGATACAAATGTTGTGCCCAGTCCTTTCCCAGAAGTATGCTTGAGGGAAATACATGCTGAATTCTTCCTCTATGAGAGCCAAAAGAGATTCAGGTCAATAGAAACAGGGTCCAATTAAATTTATTATGTTGGACTGAAATTTTTTTCTGTTATTCATATAAAAATCTTAAGAGGGAAAGCTGGTAGCTCGTACTATCCAGGTATATAAGCATTGTTAGTGCAAGTCCAACTGCTTACTTATTTCAGGTTTAGAACATCTGTGTAAAAACTGGAATGGAATGGTGTGGTGTTTGGGGTTGTTTTGTTTTGTTTTAATTGTTTCTTAACATCATGGTAAATTAGCATCAGAGAAGTGTTTTTATTTTCTACTATCATATTTTTACTACTTTGCTCTTTTGAACTCTGGAAGAATGATGGACTATAAGGCAAGAATACCTAGACATTCCCACTTTAGCATGGTTTGAATTTTCTGTGGCATTGGCCTTTTCTCTTAAATTCTCCTGTTTCCTTAAGTTCTGTATTAATAAATTGCCATCTGGGAAAATGGAAACCTGCACCAGGTGAGCTAAAGATTTATTGATTTAAATTATTTTTGTGAACAGTGAAATGAATATTTTGTCTTGCATAGCTGATATAAACAATGTTTATTATTAGCAGGACCCATCTGGACTTAGAGCAAATATGAAATAGCATGAAATCTGAGCAATATAGTTAGTGTGCAAGAGGTGTATCAACAAATACTATGTTCTAAGAATCCATTCTGATACGTACTTGTGAAATTATTGATACTGTTACCATTGCAATAGGATTTTTTATGAAATGTGACATAGGTAATACTATGGTTCTGTACCTCACTCTAGTTTCCAAACTGAGCTAAGTTATACTATAACCATAATTATGCTAGTCTAGTAATATCCATGTATGTTGAGGAGATGAAATGATAGAAGGAATGCTGTTGCTGTAAGCAGACTGGGTATGGTTGAAGCACAAAGCTTTCTGGTACAGCTGAACCTTTTAAAATTACAAGGATGGCTTCACTTGCTGCTGAAGGACAGCAGTCTCTGAGGCAAAACATAGAACATGTGAAAATCTCACATACGCCATATGCCAGTTAAGGCATAGGATAGGATTTTTAGGATAGTTTAGGATAGGAGAGGATGAATTTAAACTGCAGGCTCAATACAGTTGTCTAAATTGAAATTTTGGTGCTAACTCAAGCGTAAAGCTTATCTGTATGAGGGTCATCAGATATCTGGTTACAAATGAACAAAGAATTGATTTTGAAAGCATAATTTACAAGTTTCCACCCATGTAATGGTTCTCACTAACAGGCCCGTGGGATTTTGTTGTAGTACTGACACCCTCGAATGGCAATTTCTATAAAGATACCATTGCATGTACACTGCTCATTTCTCTTCCACTGAAATACCTATCTAATGCAAAATGTGGGGGTTTTTGCTGTCCCACCAAAACTTTTGTTTGACATACGAGAATGTCAGACCTTTTTACATGGCATGAAGTACATATTTTTATTGTACGTTTTTTATAACTATGCTTCATCAGTCTATGAATTTGCAAAGTATTATGGAATGGTCCAAAATCATTCAAGCTTTCATGTAACTCTTTAAAAAGTGCTGGTTTAGAAATGTAATTCTTGGGTGAGATGTAGTAAACTAAGTGAAATACTTCCGCCCAGTTTCTGTATGGAGAAATTCATCTAGTCTTTTTAAGTCTAGATTAAACTGGCTTTCCATAGGTGATATAAGTTGTTACTACACATAAGAAAAGAATTGGAGATTATAATTCAGCATTTCGCCACCTCTATGCATGCCTCTTGTTTTGTTACTCTATAGTGATATTGATAGTTGTAGACAATGTTTTTACTTGACATGAGTACCACTCCTTGGCTATGGTAAACAAAGGTTACAAAACCATGTGGTAATTGCACGTACGCACACCTATCTTAAACTGTTAATGCACTTTGCTTTTAATTTTCAGTGGTTTTTTTCTTGAAAACTGCTTATCTTTGGACTGCTTATTTCCTTTAAAATACATACCCATAAACAGAAAAGATGAACATAATTTTTGAGAAATAGAATACAGTAAGCTCACAAGGTTGGTTCTTTTTTGTTTTTTTAGTAAAACAGAAAAATATGCCTTCAGCTTATTGGATTATTTTCTGTGAAATAATAAACGTGCTGCTGCCAGATATTCATGGGAAAACTTGAAAATACTGACTGGAATCTAAGCCTCCAACTAAGACTGTAGTCAACATCTATAACTACCTTCAAAGATGCTTGTTTGAGTTTGGTTTGTTTGTTTGAAATTCTGTAGAAAAGTATCATAGAAGTAATTTTAAAGCAGTACTTTCCATTTTTTGGATGATCTGTAAAAAATACATATAGGACATGTTTCATTTGTTAGAAGGGAAAGGAGATATTTGCAGGTTTTGCTTGGTTCTTTAGTGCCTCCAGTTTTGTTCATGGTCCAATGTAAATGTAGTCAGATTTCCTGGTCTGAAATACCTCTTGGAATAAATGACATTTTTATGATTTATTCTGAAATTCTATAGAGAAAATAATAGGCATGTTTAATAAGGAAAAATGGAAATTGATGAGGTCAGTTTAATTGAGATTGACATTTTAATCTCTGTCTGAGTAACTATATAGTGTATTACAAGGGGTGCTGCACTGCCTCACATACTGGCTTGTGTCTGTATAATACATAGCAGTTGTTACTGTGTCTTGTGTCCTGGCTTGTTCAGATATTAAAGCTGACCCGAAGTAAAATGTATCTGATATTTTCTAAAATCTGCTCATTTTGCAAAAGTTAGTTGTTCTTTATTTGGTTTTTGAATTCTTCTTGGAAGTGAATTGAGCTATGATCAATTCAATTAATCCACACTGTGCTTATGTAGAGAACCTAAGGCATACTTTGGCAATGTTTGCTAGTCAAGGGGCTTAGCTTTCAGCCATGTGAGCGTGCAGACCCCCATTTCCTCCATCCTCCAATGTATTATAATTTTACTTTTGAATAATTCTGCTTTATTCTACTGGGTTTAATCTCTAGAGAAAGCCTGTATGCAACAGAAGAAATGAGCACTTAAAGAAATCAGGAATTTCTGTCTAAAGAAATTTATACTTTGCTTGTTAAGTGATGGAGTCAAAAAACATCTTGACTCTACTATTTTCACCACAATACAGGGAAAACTGAAACACCATGTGGAAGGCTGTATACCCACTAGTACTGAGCGGTTTGGGACAGGAGGAATAAAAAACCCAGTGTTGCCTGCAGTGAATGAATGTGAACTGGAAAGAAAAAAGCATTAGCAAGCTTTTTGATTGTTGGCCTTTGTGAAACAGAGAGCGTTTCTTCCCTTGACTCCTTCAGGCATACTAAAGTTTTAGGTGGCCCCAGTTGCCTCTGAGATTCCTGACTGCCCTGGTAAGGGCTTAAAAAGAGCTGGCTGGGACGGGTGCTGGGACATCAGCCCAGGCTGTGCAGCCAAGAAGGGAAGGAAGGTCACATAAAGGGAAACCGTGCGAGGAATCTGAGGATCCTGTCACTTGCTGGTGGAAGATGATGTAAGATCAGCCCTCTGTAAGTGCTCAGAATGTTGAAAGCTATTTCTTTGATAGCAGGTATCTTAGTGTACAGACTGGAATGCAGCAGAAGCAGTAGGGCTTTTGTAGTCCATTGGTATTTGTTGGGAAGGGAGGGAGCAGCTTCTGTTTCTTGCTTCCAGCACAGGTTATGTATTATTTCTGGTGAGTCCTAATCTAAATGTGTAAGCAGTCCCAGAAGCAAAGAATGAAAGTTGAGAATGTGCTCATCACTTTATTGCATAACTACATTACCAATAAAACATATGTTAAATGGATTAAAAACAGGCTGCCATCTCAAAAGTGGCTCTTCAAAAAGAAGTCTGTCCATCTCTTCATAGCTTAAAATAATTTTTGTTAATGATTTGGAAACAGAGATGAAATCATTGACAATTATGCTGTCTACACATTTTATCAAAGTGGTAAACAACTGTGGTAGTGAAATCAAAGGAGTTACACAGCTGAGGCAGCCAATTTCTAAAATTGAGGAAGTCAGGCAGACCCCAGTAACAGTGCTGGGAATCACAGTCTGAAACGTTTGGACTTCAAAAGGGCCATTGACCCCTAGGTGGTGCTGTAGAAAAAAATGATTGTGATATTTGTGTATTCTCTCTATATATATTTATATGGTAATATATAATATATATATATCTGTATGTGTGTAGATATATATGTGTAAACCAGACTGGTTCAGGTCGATGAGACTGACCCTGACACTTTTGGTATTTGTACTGAAAACAAGTGTTAAGGAATAAGGAGGAAAACACTGAAATAATCAAATGAGCAAGAAGTTAGGAGAAATGCCTCTGGAAAAAAACAACAACAACAAAACAAACAAAAAACCAAAAAAACCCAAACCAAACAACTAAACAGAACTTCATAGCTGAGTTTGCTAATCACATGAAAGATTGAAAGTTAATGCAATAATGGTAAAGAGGACCTTTGAGGACAGAAAGCTGAGTATTAATTCATTTTTCTCTCTAATGCTACAGTCAAATGCAGGATGACTGAGAACAAGGTCCAGATTTTAGCATCAGCACTCCTCCATCACACCTGTATGCTGTGCTAACAGGTCTTCCCTGGCAAATCAGCGCTAGCAAACCTAAACGCAGCATATTAAACTATTGAAATGAAATTTGCAACATACAGGAGATCAGAAAAAAATCTTTGTGAATAGATACAATATTTTGTGACATTATTTGATTAACTGTTCTTATACCTCAAAGGACTGTTCTTATTGCTTTACAGTTAAATTTGCTGTTGACTATTGTTGCAACAGTACAAGAGGTAATGCTTTCAAACCAGAAGATATTAGATTCAGACTAGATTTAAGGAGAAATTTTTTTAGAATGAGGGTGGTGAAACACTGGAACTGGTTACCCAGAGAGATGGAAGATGCCACCACATCCCTGGAAATACTCATGGTCAGGTAGGACAGGGCTCTGAGTAACCTAAGCATTCAATCTAGTTAAAGATATCCCTGTTTGTTGCAGAGGGTTGGAATGTATGACCTTTAAAGGTCTCTTCCAATCCAAATCATTCTGTGATTAATTTGTCTGTACAGGAATTGTATGGGTGCCTCACTAACAAGGTAGTTTTGGTTAAAATGTAACTCAGTTGCGTTGCATTGGTTAGCATCACTGTTGGACGCATTCTCGTAGTGCCTCCAGTATCTCTGTCTGATCAAATACCACTTACTTTTTCATTCTGCCTTCATGACACATAATACATAATGCATCTTCTAAAACAATTGCTATTACTACCTCAAAATAAAAGGGAAAAATTTAGACATGCCTCTGGAAAACTTCAATTCATTTTAAATCTGAATCTTTCTTTTGCCCTGGTTTTATCTCTTAAAAATGAGACAAAAAATCCTCTGAGCATTTTTTTTAAAAACACTTCAGAAAGGGTAAAAATTGGCATTTTGTGCCTTTGCAGAATCTATGTATTGAGGTTTTTCTAAAAAGTTATATTACAGGCATTGAATATTTTTAAACCTTTGAGTACTGTTTGTTAAAGGAAACTACTCAGTATTTCTCCTGAAGTAATATCTACTTGTGAAAATTAAGCTCTCAGAGTCTTCTTAGTGTATTTTGAAGCTATTTGAACAGAAATGTGGAAAGTTTTATTTACAGTGGGGAAACCTTTTTTAAATAAAACATAAAACTAATAAAATGCATCATCCCATATCTGTGTGTTCCCTTGCTCCTGCTTTAACAAATTGTGTAGCAGGAACAGCTCTTCATAACATTTGTCTTCTCATATAATAGTAAAACAATGGAAGACCTAATGAAGACCCAAGTCTAAACCTTTATTGCTGTGGTTCAGAAGAATTGAAGATAATGACACATTAGCCTCGCTGTGCTGGTTGTTCTGGAGAACAGTAGCCAAATAATTTTTTGACCTTGTACTAATAACCAAATGATGTTTAAATTAAAGTTTCCTTCCACAAAGTTGTGATTAATTTGTGTGTTAATAATTTCTACTCACTTAAAGAAGATTTAGTCAAGAAAGATCCCCTGTGCATAAAGACTGCGAGATTATTTTAAAAATTTTATGAGAATTAATTAAAAATGCTGGTGTTTCAGTTTTCTGCTACCACCCCAAGTAAACTACTTGCCTAAAGAATCCTGCAATCATGTTAGTTACTGGTGGTAGTTGTGTGGGGATTTTAGTCGTTTTTCTTGGTTAAAACTTCCCAAACTACTACTGCTGCCTCTCCTCATCACAGCAACCCTAAAAGAGAGTAGCAGAGCAGAGAGTGATCTGTTTTGGTCTGTATCCAAAAATTATACCTTTCCCCCCCTCCTCATTACACAAATGCTGCCAGGGACACTTCTTTCAACTATAAGATGGGAATGACCACTTCCTTATAAATTTCTCTGATGAGAGAGATGGAGTTCTTGAGGAAGAAGCCCTCTGTTTCCTCTGCTTTCATCAGTTCCCATTCAGTATCTCTGAATGGATGTGTGGGCCCTGGACAATTGAAAAGAGAATGTCAAAATGCAGCTGTCTGTCAGCTTTGTCTCCATTATGCCATTAAAAAGTAAAGAATAAAAAGGTAATTCAGGTAAAGTTAATTCCATAGCTGTTTTGAATATGGCAGTACACTAGAAATCCTGTTACAATTAAAAAAAAAAAAAAAGAACATTGAGGCTGTTAACTTTCAGCACTGATCATGCAGTAGTATTATTAAGACTCTTCTTTTTTATACTCTTTCACCATGTGGAAGAAAGATAGTTAAAAGGAATGTAAGGCCTGTGTGGTAGTATGCACCTTATGGTTTGTTCAGTCACTGCTGTTAGTCTCTGTGGAGGTTTTTGGTTTTAGTCCAGGAAACAGTATTGTATATTTATTGAAAGCAGTCTTCCACAGGATTTTGAAATTATTATTCTTCCTTTTTTTCCTCTTCTACCTTGCATGCAGTGCGTTCCCTGAGGTCAGTACATGTGTGTGGACAAAGAACCTATTTTTGCAATTTTTTTCCGTTCAACAGTTAAATCATTACCTGCTGATCTCTATCTTAGGTCTTCTAGGTAGTTTTTATCCAGCTGTCTGACTTTTCTGACTGTCTGCACTGTGAATTTCTTAAAGTTCTTTTTGCATGTTGGAATGCTGAGACAAATCTTTGTATTGTCATGGATTTGTGTGGTAGTAAGGCAAAGCATCAAAATCTCAGAATTGTCTCTCAAGTATGCTTTGTTGTTCCTAAGAAAAACAGCTCTCAGACTAAGTTTCCACTTGACTTCTGTGAAGGTGCTTTGAACAGTTGCAGGACACTCCAATCTCCCAAATATTTGCTTCTCCAATGAAATTCTTAGTCAAGTACAGATAACTACATTCTATCTCTGCAAGTGTCCTAAGTATTTGTGGATTCAAAATCTTTAGGTGTGTGTTGCCGCTGCAGATCCCGTCAACCCCTTTTTCCCCCTGCTCTGTTGCACTCCTACAGTTGGCTATCTGCCATTTCTTTCTCACTTACTCTGTAGACAGTTAAAAAAAAAAGGCAAAAAAAATGAACAAAATATTTTTGGCCTGATTGTTATGCTAAGTGTCACTTATCTATGTTGATATACCGTCATTTAAAATGGAAAAAAAGGCAATTCACTCCTTCCTTCTTAGCATAAAAGCTTTTAGTAAGTGGAAGGTGGGATGGGCTGGGAGCCAGGAGACTGGGTGCTCTTGTCTCTCCTGCAAACTGAGGTTGGTTGTTCTGGGCAGTTCACAGTCCCTGTTGACCAAAACCTCTGGTCTCATTTTTAATGTTGATATAATTAACAAGCATTTTGTATATATAACTGATGCTATACTCAATCATTTCAGTGAGTGTTTGAAACAGGCGTCAAGTCTCAGCTATTTAGCTAGCTTTGATCTCATAAAACTTCTGGCATGAATGTGCAAAATACATCATCAGTAGTATCTGAACATCTTGACTGCCTTAGTAGGGTACAGTTTTGCTTCAGAGAGGAGTAACTGAGGAACTACAGTATTGAACCTGCCATTGTCCTGTGGCAATACAGTGTTACAACAAGTGGCACAGGGGAGTGTGGGCAGGAAGGATGTCTTAAGAAAAAAAAAAAAATCTTAGGCTACCAGTTAGCTATGAGCATTTTCAGGATGGTGCAGACAGCTGTGTTTTATATTCCTGTTGTAAATTCTCTTTTACCATGGGAAGCAGAGAAAGATATAAAAGATCACGTATTCATATATGCCTGATCTGCTCCATGAAAGGATAGCACAGAATGGGCATTTATTATGAAAAGCATAAGCAGTACTCCTGTCCTTTTGCGTTATGTACTTATTAGAACTTTTTGAGCCTGTCTTCCTACTCTTCTACATGCTACTTGTGATGTTAAAGATTTCATAATAATAATAAAGTACTGAAAAAATAGTGTGCCCTGTTTATAAACAGATTAGTAATGGATTTTAGTAAAAAATAGTTTTTAAAAAAATATATTTTTTTACTTCTTGATGCTTCAGTGCTTTCTGCCATATGCTACTGTGTAAAGATAAGTAGAGTTACTGAAAGGGAGTATCTGCTGGAAGGTGGTTCCTATTTGTGTTTTGTTAAGACAATAACTGTTTGCTGGCATGTAATTAGGAGAAGAACAATCGATCACGTGTCAGTTTATGACAGAAATATGAGTATTGTAACACTCAAAATATTTATGCTCTTAGCTTCAGATGAAAGCTCAAAGATCTGCTCAATTTTCTTTGCATATTGGAGACTGATAAAAAATGGGATTGCAAAGCATGCAAATATTGCCTCTATAGTGTTACTTCAACACAATGGTGTCTGAGAACCATTCTCAAAAAAAGAAAATAGGAGTTTCCATTGGAAGGGGGGTGGAATACACTAAGAATATTCTAGATTTTTGACAGCAATAATACATTTCTGACATAACGGCATTGCCTAACTTTCAGTGCAAAACATATATAATATCTAACCTAAAGAAATAAACTGAAACAAGGCAAAGGAAAAAGTCTTCAGAGGAATCTCCAAAATGCAAACTGTTTGCCTGAAATGAGCAGTATGAAGCAAGCGACAGAGGGACCTGCATACTGGCAATAAGCATTTTCACTTTGGACAGAGAGACTGCACTTGTAGAATGGTTATGCTTCTCACAAAACTGAACAGAAAAGAACATAATGTACCTAAAAAAAGAAACATAAGTACACATATCCTGCAAAATGATTTGTTTAATAAACTACTACATCCCCTAGTTAGAATAATTTCCTTGAACATGATGGAACGTGGATGTTGCTTATGTATTGGACACTAAAACACAGGGGGTTTTTGATAGCCAAAGGTGAAGCAGTTGAACAAACAAAAAAACCCCAAACCCTAGTACTGTGAATAAAAGTAGAAATTAAGTGCTATAGAAGCTAAATTGAAATTGGTATCCTTGATGGCTGAAAGCATGTGAAGGTTACAACAATGTGAGTACATAGAGCAGTTTAAGAGTAATGCTGCAGAGGACATCAGCAACCTTCTTAGTCTTTCCTCTGTTTCCTGGTGACATTTGATTATGTTCGTAAGGATGTTTTATATAAAAGTAAATTGAAAACTGAACAAAACAAGACTGAATGAACACAAGGATATTGCGCCGAAGAGGAAAATAAAATAGTAAATATACTGTGACTGAAGACTGCATCAGTTAAACTTTCATAGCTACAAACATTATGCACATAACGGTAAAGCAGATTATTTCAAAAGCCAGAAGCCTTAGACCTTAATATGGGACCTGGGGGGTTAAAGGGCAGCCAAGCAGAAAATATTAAACATCTTCAGCTTCACTGTAGAGGTAGATGTGAATGTTGTAGGCAGGCTCTCTGGTTGGGAAAAGTTGAAGGTAAGGTCACTTCTCTTTTTCATGTGAGGTTTTCTGATATTGGTCCCTACTGTGCTGCTGTGGTGAGGCTGTTTGGAGGCTGGGTTGTCAGTAGCATCAACATGTAGACTCTTTCCTAAGGTTGGTAGTCTTGTGTTAGTTTGATAGCTGCATTACAGTGTCATCCCAGGAGGTCCATCTTGACATCTATCTCTGGTAGCACTTAGTAAAAGTACCATCTGAGACTTGTATGTAAGTCACTAAGCTATGAATACAATTGCAGTCATAACCAATTACTCTTTGGTGAAGGCTAGTGTACAGCTCCATTGTGAATTGCAGAAGTACCCATTATGTCAAACTGAGAATACTTCTCCTACTGGAGAGCTGGGAGCTTTGCCATACTGTCAGACAGTGACAAATTCATGTTTGTGTTACCTGGGGAAAATGGTGAGGGGCAAACTGAAAGTTTCTTCTGCTCTCCTAAAGGTGTCATCAAAATGACCGATTAAGACAAATATCACTGATCTTGATTCAAATGGACAGGCCACCTTTGCTTAACCTGAAAGAGAAAAAGTTATCAATTACATGTGTTTGATAAATAGCAGGTATGATACTGGTTTCATTACAAAAATCGCTGGCAGAAGTCAACAGAAAAATGAGGTATCAGCCAATTTCATCACTACTTAGCTACTGAAATTTCACACTGGATTACCTAGGATATGAGGAAAAGAGATCACACTTACTATTTGTTTTCTAGAAAAGACCAAACCAGAGCAATAGCAAGGATGTCTCAAAGACTGCAGCAGGCCAACAGAGTAGGAATTGGTGGTGCCATCTGCCCTGAAGTGCTTGCTGCAAGGGAACTCTGCAGTTGATCTGTGTCTCTCAACAAGAGGTAAAAATGGTAATTCAGTGTAGCTTTCTCTTGGCTTCTTACTGAGTTTTGTGAAGAGGGATTCAGATCTATATTTACACTAACAAATAGCTATTATTTCAAAATGATATTCCAGTTGTAGAAACTGAGATTTATTAAAACATCCAAATGTTTGTAATTATGACTTAAACATTTATTGTTCATTTTTGATGATCAATCAGAATTTGTAACATGGATCTTATTTTAGCCTTGTTAAAGGAAAGGGAAATAAAGTGTCTTGACCTCAGTTTGTGCATGGTAACTATTGGGGCTTCTGGGAAGGTTCCTAGCTGTTTGATATATGTGCATGTCCTCCTTTCCACAGAATCACAAAATTAAACAGTTGCTTATGAGAAAGACCCCTGAGTGTGTTTCTGGATGCCTGATGAGAGGCCTGATGTTCATCTATTGATGTTTGTTAGAAGGATCCATGCTTCTCAAGAAATATATGAGCAAGTCTATTAGGATGTTTGTTTTGTGGGGAAAATATCCAAACTATCAACAAGATCTAGATTTTTGTGTTAAAAACCTGACTTGTATTTAATATGGTTTTAAAAAATACATTGAAGCATATGGATTAATTCATTAGTGTTGATTACATCTCCCTAAATACTTCCTGGTTAGAATAAGGAGCTTTGTTTTCCTCTTCTGATCTGACTGAGCAGATGACAGAATAACAAGGCTGATTAAACACATTTTGGTGTTTATGAAATAGGTCTTGCTACACTGTCATTGTAGAACCTAAGCATTTGACCCCAGTACTGTGCCTTAAGGGGTTACTGTAGTTCATCTGATCTGGGTTTTAACTTGAATTTGCAAGGAACTGAAAGCATGAATGTGGTTGATGATTGTGGGTTACCTGACGTGCAGCATCTGCGTAAGTCACGAGAAGGCAAACTTATGTCAGAGGTCTCTTAAATCACTATCCAAACACATCTGTCTGCAAATAATTTTTTTTCAACAGTATCACAGAGTGTCACTGAGAGTGTGTTGATGCCCTGAGTCACTGGTCTTGAATAATTAGAAAATAGAACTTTGTATACCTGATTTGAATAGTTGGAATGGTATCTCTCTGTAAAGAAACTCTTGTTTAAGACTAAAATTTTCTAATCTTTGAAATTTATTTCTATGTAGCTTAAAATGTTTCTTTTTAGAAGAAGTATAATCTTAAACTGTAGACAGATGTATGTGCGCAGGTGATTCCACAAATTTCATGCAAAGCAGCTCTAATTCATGTTTTCAGTAAAAAGGATTTGACTGTCTTTTATTGACGAATCTCATGTGTTTACAGCATGCTGGCAGCAGTTTAGGTTGTTGAAAATAGATGGGTAGTTCTCTGTGTTGAAAGTTTGGAGCTTTTTGCCTTCTTCAAACTTTGAAGCTAAAATTACAAATCCTAAAACCTTTCCATTTTACACTGTAATTGAAGCAGTAGCTGTTGAAATGTTGTCAGTAAGATATCTGTGGTCAGAAGTAGGCAAGCATTTGATGGAATCCCCAGAATGCTTACCTATGGGAGAAGGGGAAACCTTGGTACCACCCAGCCTTGCCTGAGGGACCCTAATGCATTTTCAAGCAATTCCTCTATTCAGGAGGATATTGCTTATGGGGCAGTCGATGGGATATTACCATATCACCTGTGTTCTCCCACATCTGCTCCTTTTTTTGTTAATTAAAATAAACGTGTAAGCACTTGTAAGGTAGTGTGAGAGCTCAGTTTGGTAGATATTTTGAAGATCTGTGAGGAGTTAAGACAGGAAGCTGTTGTTGCTTTGATATTGTTGGGCAACAAAGGCCTGTATGGACTCAGAGGTTGGATGGTTTAAGGATATTTGCCTATGAAAACTTAAATCTCATAGGGGCTCAGGGACTAGGCAGAATATTTGAGCACTACTACTTTCAACATACTTACCTGTATTTTTAACCTAACTACCTCATAGGACAGAGCATAAAAATCTTTCCTACATGACAGGAAAAAAAGATTGGCTTAATCATCTTGTTTAGAACAGGTATACCCTCTGGAAGAACTCTAATGCAAACCAATATATCATGACATTTTTAACTGTGCTTCAGGGTGCAATAATCATGCTTATTTCAGTAAAAAAATATGATGGGTTGCAGAAGTCCAAGGTAATAACTCTGTGTAACTTGCTAAGGACTTCTTAGGCCTTCACTGTCAGTCTTCCATAGTCCCCAGTTCAGTTTGTAACTGTAGAAAAAAATTACCTGAGGGAGGAAAAAAAAAAATCACGAAAACTTGCAATAGTAGTTGTTTTTCCAAGGTGGGTTTTCTTCATACATATTTAGCAAAAAAAAATTACAGAGCCAGAAACCAGTCCCCCCTCCCCCCCCCGCCAATATTTAATGTGAATTCATACTACATAATGTATAAAGAAAGAATGTAAAATAAATTAAAAAAAACCCAAAACCAAGAAACAACCCAAAACTTAGTCTCTAACCTGAGCAAAACAGGTTAATTCACCATCAGGTTTGCTGGATGCATCAGTTTATTAAATTTGATGAATAATTACTTGAACATAAAAATATTATTTATTTAAGAACCTATTAAGAATAGTTGTAATTAAATGTAAAAATACAGACTAAAAGAGTCATAGGAAGGTGTGTGAGCACATAATTGAAAATTTAATTGTTAACACTGAAACAGTAGATTAAGTTTTTTCATATATCATATATTCAGATCATAAAAAACTTTTTTCAAGTGTCAATTTGGAAAAGAATAAACTGTTTTAAAGCACAGTTGAAAGTTTTTGACATAAAATTTCCAAAGTATATAGTGCATATCAGCAGTTTGAAATAAAATTATTGGAAATAAATGCCATTTTATGGAGCACTTTAAAATGTTATTTTTTTTATTATTCCAATTACAAAAGAACCCACACACGTTTTAAAAACTGTCAAAAAATCTTTTGATATTAAATGCCAGCACAGCGAATGTGAATTTGGTGAGGCATTTTGATTTCAATAAAACAGCATTCTCTGGTGGATAATTTTTTTATTGTAGTTTTTTCCAACTGGCTCTAGTATACAGTGGCTTATTTATGCACTTTTTTTTTGTGTATGTTTTATTTTGTATGGCATATTTCCATTTCATCTTTGGAGCTTTATAAAGATTAAGCTTTATAGAGCCCTTTTCTGGAGATGTTATCCCCATCAAACAGGAAGGTAAGCAAATACAGAGGAAGGTTAATTGAATTGCCCTGCTGCAGTATGGGAATATTGGAGCTGGAACTACAATTTGGGAATGATTGTTCCCAAGTCACTACTTTAATCTAATAGAGCACGGGAGTCTTTCCTCTGATATTGTAAAAGCAGAAAAAGAAGGGCAGAAAACACAAAATTAATAATAAGATCTTAAAATAAGGCTCTAAGGTATGGATTTCCATCCTGTTAAGACTGTGTTTTCCTGTTATTCCTATTTCCAGTTACAGCCTTCCTTCCTTCGTGCTATAGCAGGTAAGATAAGTGGGACCAATTGTAGCCAATAGGAACCTTGCTGTTCATTGTAGGGATCAGAGTTTTAGCTGATCTTCTTATGTATTTGAATAAGTGACAAGGCACACATTTTTAAGGGCCTTTAAAAACTCAGCCTTGCAATGAAGACCACTTTAAAACCACCTGTATGACTAATGAAGTAGGTTGCCTTGTATTCATAGCAATGACTTTGTGGTAATTGACTGTTTAAACAAAGTATATGCGGTCACTCTAATAAAAATAAATCCTTGATACTCAGAATAGCTGTACAAATGATCTGTGACATATAAGGGGGGTTGCATTCTACCAGACTAGTCTTTGTTACAGCTTTTACTCCTGTTCCGTGTTCTTACTTCGCTTAAAGGATGATTGACAGTTGAGATCTGATACAGCATTGATTGTCTGATTTTGGAAGAATTATTAAGTTTAAGCCTTTCCTTTTTACTTGAGTTTCTGTAAATCACTTGGTTTGCTGATCCTGTTTGACTTGGAATGGAATTTGAGGTAAGCAGTGCTAAAACGGGGTTTATTTAATGCCAACCCCCTCAAATACAAGGTTGTTCAAGGAGAAAAGGAGAATACAGCACGGAGGCTTGCTCTGGTCCTTCACTGGAAGAAATCCTCATGTGTGTCCTGTTGCAGCCCTAGCCACAACTGCCATGCCCTCTTTCACAAAGCCTATTTAAAGGCAGCCTTGGGCTTTCAGGGAGGGAAGGAAAAGCTTATTGATGGTTGTGAAATGGATGTATTATAAATCTGCTTTCTCCCTACGTTCTTGGAGCTGCACAACACACTCCGCTGAAGAGAAGCAAGACTGGATACATTGCAACCTTTGCAGGAGTGATGACTTTGTAATTCTGTGTTTCAGCTGTGTGTTATCCTCAGCTTTTAGCACAAATACATTTAGGGGAAACTTAAGACTTTTATGTGCTAGTGGAGGGACAATAATCCCTCTTCCTTCAAGACAGTTTTTTAATAAGAAGCTTTTTTCTTTTTGTCAAAGCAAAAGTCTAACTCCTTACTGCTTTTTGGGGGACTGTTTTAGGTTAGTGTAGCGTGGTTGTAAACTGCATGTCAAAAAGTGATTTACCACAGCATCTGTGGTAGTGTTGTGGGGACCTTGGCCAGTATCTGATAGTTTAGGCCCAAGTCCAGCTACTGTGTTCTATCCCAAAGATATGGGTGAAAATTACTGGCAGGTAAGCTTAAGAGGGAAAACTAAACGAAACCCAACAAACCAAAACAAAGCACCCCTGCCCAAAAAAAAAACACCAAAAAAAAAAAGAATTCAAAATTAATTGGCTTTTATTTTTGAGAAGTGTCTTTTCAGTAGTTTTCCTTTCTGGAAGGTGTTGCCAGAGCTTCTGTTGCAGATAAACTGGCTTATTTTGGACTACAACTTTAATGCAAGATCAGAATTTATATGCTCCCTTTTTCTTCCTGAAACTTTTGGAAATCTAACAAAGCTGTAGTACTTTTGTCCTTTCCCTAAAAAACTGAAGAGACAGTGCAGTGCTTTTGTATGGGTATGAGAAAGTAGACTAACTTGTCTCCATGAGACGTGAAATCCAGAACTCTTTGCCCTGTCTCCTAGGGAAAAATAAGGAAAACGTCTATTTATACAACCACAGTGACTGTATGTATTAGGGAAGGTACTTTGACAAGCTGCAAGTTCAGGATCTAATTTACCCTGTGGTAGCATGTTAGTTGTATCTGTAATTAGCCTCTAGTCACAGCGTGTCTTCAGAGTTTGACTTTTTTTGCCAGAGATTTGCCATGTGTGCTACCAAGAGCAGTTCTGTGATCTCCTGACAATGGGAATACTAGACCTCATGATTTTTTTTTTCTAGTTTTTGTACATGTGTCCTAACAATGCCAGTGGAATGTTCATTGTTAAGGACACAGAAAAACAGGCATGTATTGAGATACTATGAAACACTCTGGGAAGTATTCATCTTTACAATCAGTTTATTGAAACTCTGTAGGTTATTCCTAATGAGTGCTGTTGAACCGTGTTTTGAGGGCTGTGGTGGAGCTGGGCCACCATGAGACCACAGCTATTAGGTCCTTCTGTTACCTTGTGATACTGGTAACTTTTTCTTCTCTGTGTAATAGCCACCTCTAGTCTTAGCTCTACTTTTGTGGCTTTTTAGAAGCTTAAGGTGAAGGACTGCTGTGACAATTCCTTACTAGCTTGTAAAATGAGTGGTGTTGACCCACACTGAAGAAGGTGGGAAAAGCAGCCTGGTTGTTCTTTACAAACTGTTTCTGGAGTAAAGGCAAGCACTAGCATTGGTTGACATGGGCACTCAAGATGAAGTTGTACCACAGTCCCTGATATACATTTATCTCTCTGTAGCAGCTGGTGATTTTTTCTGGATCAAATTTATAGAGAAGAATTTAGAGACTTACATGGGGTTTTTTACCATTAAGCTCAATAGGACTTAGCCAGTTTTCTGTTAAGTCCAAAGCCCACATTCATGGTTGAAGTAAACTTTTCCTTTGTCTCTGTTTTTCTCCTGCCATTCTGGTGGCCCATGTAAAACGCCTTCCAAGGGAGGGAAAGAACTGCACTGAGAAGCATAGGGACCATTTGTGTCCTGAGCTCTTTCCCCAAGAAAAAACAGACCAAGCTGCCCTGTACATACTGTACAACAGAGACAGGATTGGTGTTAAAAACATCTCTGAGTTGCTGGTCAGCACTTTCCATAAATACTGAATATTAAATTAGAGGAAGTGTATTAAATAGTTTCCTGTTCAGAGAAAGAAGTTACTAACAAAATGCTATTTTTGTCTCATTGTTGACTAAAATTTTATAGTTATCTCTGAAGAAATACATTGTGAAATGTATTGGTCTCCTGGAATTGCCTTTATCCAGAGGCGCATTCAGAGTAGGATGAGTCCAGCTCAGTGAGAGGAAAAGCCCAATGGGAAGGGTAGATGTAGCGGAACACCAACTCACAAGCCTCTGCCTGGCACTGTGTTGGTTGTTCTTCGTCTCAAGGGCTAGAAACTGGGAAATAATAGCTAAAGTTGAAAGGTTTGGGCATTTCATTCACACCAGGTTCTGCTGGACTGTAGCAGTCACTAGTTCCTTGAAAAAAACTCCAGTGTGGCTGAGCCTGTCTGTGAACACTGACCCATCACCTTTTTTGGGAGTTGGCCAAGTGGTGTGTCTGCAGGAGCAGAATAGAGCTGGGCTGAGCAGTGATCTCACCTGAGATGTGTTTACTAAACAGGCTGGGTAAGGCAGGTGGTTACTGGTTCCTCTCCTGTGGCACCAGGCAGCAGATGGCAGGGCAGCTGCTTGACACCTTGGATTCCCAGCTCCAGCTCTGCCCCATGGGCTCAGCCTCCCCCTCTGCCTGTGAGCAGTGTGTATGCACCAGCAGCTGCACTTCCTGGTGTGATGGCTGACATTGCTATTTGCTCCTTCACTTTTCCTGCCCACCCCTGGTTTGGAGCTGAGATCTTGATGCTCTGAATGGGGCCTGACCTGCAGGTGGCTTTTCTCTGAGGTGTGCTGCCCAGCAGTGCAGAAGAAACTTCTCTCATGTGGAGGTGCTTCCAGGTGAAGGAGGGAAGAAAAAAACCACAATTGTTTTGAATGCTCTTTGTACTGGATAGCATTGCCCCCTCCATGCTCTGTGTCTTCAGGTTACTATATGTCTTGTAGCTCTCCCTCAATGCTGGAACAGAGACTATGGGACTTATATGACTGTCCCTTTTACAGACAGCAGAGCCAACCCAAAATGAGCTCTGCAGCTCTTTTGTTTAAGAGCTGAAGTCTTGTGTGTCTGAATAATAAGTCCCAAGCACAGTCTCACGTACTTGAATGGAAAACACTTGGACAGCTTTATTTCCCCCCTCACAGTATGATCCCATTGGCCATGTGCTTTTTCTTGCTTTCCTCTCTTATCTTTTTTCCTCAATTTTTCTCTTTCCTTTTTTTCTTTTGCATACTGACAGCAAGACTATTTCAAAAAAAATCGTGAATGAATGTTTGCAGGGCTTGAGCAGGTACACAGGCCAGCAGGAGCCCTTCAGAGGAGCCCAGTCCTGTTGGCTTAGGGTGAGATGACTGTGCCTGGTGTGGAAGCAGAGCTTAGTGAAGAGGCTGGGCTGTGATCTGGCTGCTCTTTCGTACAGGCACCCCCTCAGCTTTGACCACTTTGGAAGTGTCTCCCCACGGCAGGAACTGGGGATGATCTAGGAAGAGCAGGCATGTGAGTGAGGGCTGTGTCCAAAACTGGAGGCAGGTGTGTGGGTGCTGTGGCATTCCCCTATTCCCTCTGCCCTGGGAGGTGAGGAACCAGCAAGTGTATCATTATGCTTTCGCTTCTGTGCCCCTTTGGTTTTTCCCTCCTTTCCGGTTTCATCAATTTAACCTGTACCGTAGGATGTTCCCAAAGAGTTGTAGTAACATACCTCTTGTTTTGAGGGAAGGAAGAAATATTGTTTCCTTCAGTTGTGTATAGAGAACCTAAGCATAAAATATCTGCTAATTTTGGAGTCCTAGACTCCAAAATTCAGGATTTCAGAGTGCCAAGAGGGTTGCTAATTATAATAATTATGCACTCATTATTGTACCAGCTGCTCCAGTGTCTTGAATTCTTGGAGCTAATTTAACATCAGGTAGCACTTCTTGCTGTTCTCATCTGAGAATTTAGCTGGTTTTATTTGTTACTTTTTTTTTTTTTTTAAGTTGTCACAAATTTACCTGCTATTGAGCATTGTATGTGTCTGGAATTCCAAAAACATAAGGTTTTCAGACACTATTTTTTTAACGTGTAGAATACAACAGTATCAGAATCAAGCTTAACTTTAAAATACTTGAATGTACAACTGAACAGTACTGTTTTCTAGGGGTTGGATGTAAATGTAACTATTTTTCTAGGCGTTTCACCTCTTGTACAGTTGGAATTTACAGCTGCTTCCTATTTGAGTAAGAGTTAAGTTGAAACTTCAGATTTTTTATTTTAGTAATTAGACTATTAGTAAACTACTATTTTCAATAACTGAACTAATTCTAGTAACTAAAACTTCAAAGTGATGAGTGAAGAGCTAAATGGTATGTAAGGTTTGGAAAGGATCAGTGTTGCTGTTTTGTATTGGATTTTAACACAAGGGTTCTGTTTATTATAAGTTTGTTACCATAGAAGTATAAACTGAAAGGTAGCAATGATGACTTTGTGTAATGTATTAAATAAACTTGTCCTGTTAGTACTGCATGCAAAGCTTTATTTACATTACAGTAACCTGTTTTCTGCTGCATTTACAGTTCTGCTATACAGGTAAATTAAGGGATCTCATGACAATATGATTTATTTCTCCCTGCAAACTGGAAAATATTAATATTTTTAAACCTATTTGCCTGAAGTAGTTACATTAAATTTTCTTCTGGGCACCATCAAACCTACTGTCTGAGAAAGGAAATAGATGAAAGTCTTATCTTCTTGTTCCTATGCTTAAAGGATGGGCAAATATTAAAAACTGTGTTTAGAATTCATGGCTGTTGCAAACAATATTGAGTAACCCTTTAAAATACATTCCTACCTTGCAATAACAGATGAACTGCCACCAAATTAAATAAATGAAAAGAGACAGTATGATCACACATAAAACTTTGGCTGTTTGATTTTCAAGTTACACAAACGTATTCTTTCAGAAATAAGGGAATTTATGCTTCAGGTTTGATCCAGCTGAACAGGTGCAGCTGAATGAATGACGTGGCCTGTAATAGTGGTGGTGGTGGTGATAGATAAGCTGTGAAGGTAACACTGAGCCTGAACTTCCAGTCTCAGGATAATTTGTAGGGCTGATAAATCAGAGGTTGAGGGCAGGGAAGAAGTATATTTACCTAAAGGAGCAGGTTTTGTCTGCACTCCAGGTACAAAGATGGCGGAACATTGTAGTCCAGTCTTTTTATATAATATTTTCATTGAGGTACATACTTCTGACCTGATACAGGTATAACTCCTTCTGTGAACATCTGTTCCTTTAATAAAAGGTGTCAAGTATAATTTATTTCATGTAAAGGTAGAGGTGGTAGAGTTAATTTGAAATGTCTCGATGGTAGGTATTTGGAGGTAAGTTCTTTCTACTTTCTTTCACTAAAAGCTGTTTGACAAAACACAGGGTAACCTATTCTTTTTGTAAACTTTGCCTCCTTTAGTGGCTCAACTTAATGCTGTTTCTATTCATTAGGAGCTTTCAGCCTGGCTCTTGGAAGGAAAGGGCTGTTCCTCTTGCATACAATTGACTTCCTTCCTGTGCAGGCCACCATATTGCAAAGTGTGCTCCATGAGGGCGCATTCCATCAGGCATTATGAGCCACCATATTCAACGTAATTTGAAGTTATAAACTATCTAGCTTAAACATTGACACGATTTTTAGTTATTTATCTGAAAAAAAATATATATGTAAGTAATGCATCCCTTTTATCTGTAGAAGGTCTCTCACTTCAAGAAAATGTTACGTACCTGCTTTCCATGATGACATTAACCATTCATACTTTTGTTTCCAGAATATATAGAAGCACAAGAGAAATGCCAGCTCTGCTAAGCTTAGTTGAACGTGCTGTGATCCACGCATAGGTTTTTGTATTCTTTCTGGCTAGACAAGCTTCTTGATTAGAAGTTGGTTTTGTGCATATGTGGTGCTGTTCCATCAGTTCCAATGGCCTGTGAGCTGTTTGGTCTATTTTCAAAGAATTTCCTCCAGTGTTCAGGTTTGGTTTAAAGCTTGTTGAGCACAGCAAGTAGGTGGGATTAGTACTCATGGAAATTAAGTGTTGGTATTTGGTAAAACTCTAGATATTACTGTAGTTTTAAATAATTGGGGAGTGGGAGCTATACTCATGGCCTTCAGCAGATCACTGTGAAAATGTTAGCCTTTATTTTGTTAACTATTTGCTTACAGTTTTTCATTTTCTCATTTTTTTTCTTGTTCTTTTCCTGGAACAGTGGAGTGGGGGAAATAAACTTGCAATTCTGTCAACTATTTTTCTCAAATGTGTCTTCAATACTTAAATGTTGATCCTGTGGGGGTTTTTTTCCCCAGAATGAGCCTCAACAAAAACTTGCAAAGCATACTAAGAAAGAAACAAATGTGCAAGAAAACTTAGAAATTACTGGAAGGTGCTCTTAATAGTTTCTGACCTAGTGAAATCTGCTTTGTCTGAAGGAATTTTAGAAGTAGGATATTGTTTTCATTACTATAGCAAAGTTATATACTGTGAAGTGTTTTTAAAGGAAATATTTTCTAGTTTTTATTAAGGCTCCTCTGTAATTAAAAAATGGACTACTTGGCTATGATAACAGATTTTCTCATTCAATATATAGATTTAGTAGTCATCATTATTATTATATTGAACACTGGTTTCTTTCATGAGTCATGCAAAATCCCCAGGGCTGAATATCAGGTAATAATCAGATAAAACAACTCACCAAAAAAGAACCAATCAACAAAATAAGGAGTAAGCAATGGTATATAATTGAGAAAGAAACTACTTTTTAGCATCTGAGCTAGACACAATGATGACTTATCTGAGAAATTACAAGTTATCTGACAGCAACTGCTGCTGATTTGAAGTTTCATTAGAAAATACTATTATTTTGCCATTTCTAGTGAAGGTGAGCTGAAATTATTTGTGTAATATGTCTGCAGCACTGCAAGCTGTAATTTGAATATAAATTGATGCTACCTGACCTCTATTTGTGCTTTCTCTGTCAGTAAAAAACCAAACTAAAAGCAGGATGCTTTATACATTTATCAGATAATGCTTGCAAAATGCTTTGAATCTGACAAACATGGAAAAGTAGAATGCTCTGAAAGAGTAATGTAGACAAATTGCCTTTCTTGTATTGAGCCTGTCTGTCTCATGTCTGTCTCTGTGTCTATGGACTCGTGGGAAGGCACAGGGCTGCCCGTGGTCTGGGTTGTCTCCTCAAGCCCTCTGAGGTGTCTTACTTGCCTTAGGATGTCTTAGGTAACACTTAAGACATTCAGGTGCCTATGGTTAGGCAACAGAAATGGCTCCTAAATCTGTTTTATTTAGCACACCTAGAGAGACCTAGATATGAGTGTGGAAATCTTAGAGTGGACCTTGTACTAGGAGTTTGAAATTTTTTATTGTAGCATGCTATCCCACTTTTTCCTAAAACATATTGCACAAGGTCAAATTTGCTGTCAGTGTTTCTGAATGTGAATCTCCCACTTAGATAAGACTCCCCCTTATGTACTTTATGTTGACATATAAATGTGTAAAGTTTTTTTTTTTTCACTGCTTAGCTTATGATTTTGTCCTTTCAGAAGAATTAAAAGAAAAAAAACCATGATAATTTTTATTCCCTTTGTTATCATGTACTAGGATGACTTCAGAATATGTTTGCCTTTTTTCAAGTTGGGCATATTTCTCTGCATGTGTTTTATTTTTTTTTCCAAGTAAATTTTTCCATCATCTTGCTTGTTTCTTCTACTCTGATCTACTGCAGCAGTTTTGTAGCCACATCTCTAATAGAGACAAGCTTCAACTTGTCTTTGTACTTTATCATGTTCTTATGTGGTTTAAAATTATAGTCTTCTGTAGTCCTGTTGTATAACATTCAAGATTCATTTTGCATTAATTTCCTTCAGGGCTCTTATTAATGTTACTTTTTTTTTTTTTTCCCTGTATACTAACTCCTTATGGAGGCCCTTAGGTAAGAAAGGCCTGGTAGTGCTAGAAAACAAGAGCAGGGAATCAGAGACTAGTCCTGTGTGGGGAGCAAGAAAAAGTTTGTCACTAGGGAGCTGTTAAAATCTCTGTTCCATGGGCATGGGGAGCAAGGTTTTTTGCCACTGCTGTAGCTTCTTTCATATCTAAATCACTGTTAATTTTAGGACTTTATTGTTAAGAAATAGGCTGGTTTTGTAATCTTGCCTTTCACTGTTACACAAGTACTGAATATGTAGGTATTTAATTTAATCAGTATCACACATAAATGTCTGAATTAGGATGTGTACAACAATCCATTTACTTGAAAAAATAAGTGAGCAATAAACATGTTTCAAAAGTCTTTAGAGGACTTTATTGACTAAAATACAGTTTTCACCTCCTAGTGTACGTCTGGTTTCATAAGAAATTTTATTCTTATCTAGACACTTTGTATATCACCACCGTCAACATCAGGCCAGGCAGGCAGTTCACCTAGATTTTTTTGTTTCCTATTGTTCTTAAAAAGTCACCTTTCCCATTTCTCCTCAACTGATCACTTAAAACAGTTTTCAGGAAGATTGTGCGTGTGGGTGCAATCATCCACAAAGTGCTAGGAGGAACTGTGTGTGGCTGCACTGCCAGCATCCTGCATCTCACTGCCCTTGAGGGCATGGGACTGCTGCCGTTCCTGCAGTTACAGATGGGACACTTAGAGTTAGGTGGCAAATAACTGTAAATATTAATGTAATTTGACTACCAGAATCTTTTAGGCCACTTCTAAAATTTTAAGCAGTGTGTGACTGAATGTTTCTTGGGAAAGAGATTTTCCTTAAATATTCATTTTTTATTGACTGAAGGAAGGTGGGTTTTCACTGCGCTGGTTTTTGAAACCGAAAGAATCAGACTTGACTGGAAGTAATTTTTCTCCATAAAATAGTTAATCATGTAATTCTGAAAAATGATGCTGTATTCTGTATACCAGTCTTCTCAGAATTGTTTCTGTTGATATATCTGGTCTCTTCATATTGCCTTTATTTTTTTTAATCATATCAAGTGCCCTAGTGTATTATTTTTGTATCTCATACATCATGTAATATTAGGCTGAAGCATTTACCATGAATTTTTTGTCTGATACAACAGCATACAGGCAGGGTAGTGTTCAGAAAGGATATTGTCCCTTCTCTTCATCCTTTCAATTAAATCTAGTGATGATTCAACATAATAAATAAATACCAAAGTTATATATATAGCTCACCCAGTTTGGAAGAAGCTAAACATCGAAATTATCACTGGAAAAATGTTGTCAAATGTGACATTGATCTGAAGCAGATCAATTAGGGTTACGTATTTTTTTTTCTTTTTTGCATGTGATGTTTTGGGAGTTGTGGAGTTGTTTTGTGTGTGTGTGTTTTATTTTTTAACAATTATATAAATAATTTATATTTTAAAAGTGGTGAAACAGGATAAGAGCAAAGTGACTGGGTATTGCATTTGATAATGTGTTAAACTATTAACCTTGTAGTGAGAGTGGTCATGTTACACGTAGTAGACTCTGATTCAACTCACTTTTTTGCCTAAGGACATTTGAACATGCAGCTTCCTTCTCTGAAGAAAGTGCTCTGTTAACCAGCCTAGAAATAAGGTTTGTTGTGCTGTTCTGTATACAACATTAAACACTCAAGTAGCAGAGACTGGAACCAGATGTTTCATTTCCCCAGAGACTCATCTAGCCACCAGGCTAGAGTTGCATTTTCTCATTACTCCTCCCTTCCTCCATTTACATGCAGTTTATACACAGGAGACAGTTCCAGTTGTCCTGGAGTATTAGAAATTTTCACACTGGCATACAATTTTCCAAAGGATATAATTGAACTGTGTCTAATTCAAGTGCAGGAAGGAGTGATTAGCCCAAGATATTTCAGTAGGTCAAGTACCAAGACCTACATGGGTTTTCATAGAGACAATTTTACTGGTTTTACTTCCTTTATCTGAGACATTTTTGTGCCCTTGGGGTTTTCTCAAGGAGCCAAGACACCTCAAGATCCAGTTTGAACTGGAATGACTATGAGGAAATGGCCTTCTGAACTACATTAGAAGTGTTGCCTGCAGGTTCAGGAAGGTGATCCTTCCCCTCTACTCGGCACTGGTGAGACCACATCAGCAGTGCTGGGTTAAGTTTTGAGCTTCCCAGTACAGATGTGCACATAGCGAAGCAAGTCCAGTACAGGGCCACAAATATGATTAGGGAACTGGAGCATCTTTTCCCTGAGAAGAGGCTGAGGGAGCTGTGATTCTTCAGTCTGGAGAAGAAAAGACTCAGAGGAAGCTCATCAATGTATAGAAATACCTGAAAGGAGGGACCGAAGAGGAGGAAGACAGATGCTTTGCTGTGGTGCCCTGTGACAGCCCAAGAGGCAATGACCACATACTGAACCACTGGACTTCCTGTCTGAACATCAAGAAACATTTTATTACTGTGAGGATGATCAAGCACTGGCACAGGTTGCCCAGTGAAGCTGTGTACCCTCTATCCTTGGAGGTATTCAGAATCTCACTGGATATGGATCTAGACTACCTGCGATAGGTGACCTTGCTTGAGCAGTGGGATTAGTTTAGACAATCCCCATAAGCCTCTTCTGACTTAGTTTTTTCAGTGAAAAATGTACAGCTCTGTATTTTTCTACTCATAAATACTCATTGAGCATATAAATATGTACCTAGGTTTCTTATTCTGTCAGATTAAGATATGAAACATAATTTAAAAGACAAACCCAAAACTGCTAAAAGAAGTAAGTAATTCATTAAATTTTTAGTGGAAAGAAGCTGAAGATACTACAAAAAGCACAAGAAACTTTTGGAGTTTATCTAAACTCTGAGGAGTTGTTTTTGATAGGGAGGATTATATGACACAAGAATCTGTCCTTTGGGTCAAATGGATATGCAGTGACTTGAAACATTGTTTTCCTTATCTTGACAAAGTAATTATTGAAAAAAAGAAGTCTTTGTGAGAAAAGGTGGAAAAATGTGAAAGCAGAGGGTTCATTTTAGTATTTAACCTGATGACTTTTGGCTCCCAGATTATTGGATCAGTGATGAGCAGCATATGCAGTTGTGGTCCTTACTCCTAGCACCCAGTGACTGGGAACTTTGATATATAATTTGAAAAGGGAAAGGTGCAGTGACGATCTTCCTGAATCCACTTATCTCTGTGCTATTTGGATGCCACTCAATCTGCAATTGTAAACATGACTTCAACAGAGAGAAATGTAAATTTATTTTCATTGATATATACTAGGTAATAGAAGATTTCAAATTATTCTCTTAAAGAAATAAAATGTAAAGCACATCTTTCTAATATTCTGAGCTTCCTTGTTTTCCAATGTGGTGTTGGGAACCCAGTTCTTTGGAGGGTCATTGGTATGTTCAGGTCTTCTGTGGCTAACTTGAAATACAACTGATATTGAGAGGTTCTTGTCTACTTTCAGCTGGAGCTGAATGGTATCTAAAGTTTCAGGTTTTGTCTCTGTTCAAAACCAGGCAGGCAGGGGCTGTGCATGTTTTCAGGATTTGGGGGTCTTTCCTCTTGGTCGTTCCTTGATGACTGGACACCACACAGTGCTTGTCCCCATGGGCAGTTGCCTCAGTTGTGATGTGCAATGGACAACAGTACAGCATTGTCGGAGGATAAGAATAGCCATTATTATGGACTTGTTTTCAACTTTCAGCACTTCCCTGCTCTGGATCACTGCCTACCCACCCAGCCTTGGACACCCGAGCTGGTGTGAACACTGTGGTGGCCAAGCAGCAGGCAGATCCTTGTCCCCACGCTGCTGCCAGGGACAGCGCTCTGCATTCTGCGTGCGGAAACGCAGGCAGTAGACATTGTATATCACTGGGAATCAAGTGAAGAAATATTACTTTGTTTCTGAGTGCAGTTTGCAAAGCTAAATTGTATATTTGAACCCTGTGTGATCAACAATATTTCTAAAAGTTGTCACTTTAGTCATTTGTATGAAATTTAAATCTCACATATTGGAGTCTTGGGTTTTTAAATGACTCTGAGTATGTTTCAACACCTCCCGTTAACTGGACTTTCACAATTGTATTTTCCATTCTTTTAGAGAATGGAAAGCAACAGGCCATGGGATTCAGACTAACAGCAGAGCAAGGTGTGAGTCATGAAAATCATCTTTCAAATTCCTTTTTTTAAAAAAAGTCTTCTTCCATTTTATTAAACTGAATCTTTTGCAATTATTAGCAAATATAATGTGGGTATAGTTGATATTATTGATGACTGAGAGGTTGGTCTCAAAGACATAGCTTGAAGAGAGTTAGTAAATACTTGATTTTAGGAGACTGCTTGTAAGTTTGTTTACTAGTAAATGACATAACACATACTGAATATCAGAGTGACAAGTTCTGTCACTTCAAAGCTTTTAATGACATTTAATATCAATTGTGAAAAGAAAAAGCTAAAGCCTTGTTCATACTATATTGCAAAGGAGGAAGGTATCTATGGCTTTTCTTTTTACCTCCTTTCAATGAATCTGTTCCTTCATTGATCTTGACTAAAAGAAAACAATTGTGTGATTTTAATAGCTGTCAACAAGCAGGCTGACGCAGCATAGTTCCTACTTACTTATATTTGCTGCTTTCATTTCAGTCCTTTATGGTGATTCTTCTTCTCTTGGATTTATTAAGGATAAACCTTATGGAAAGTTTGTTTGGTTTTTTTTTTAAAGATGAACTGAGAAAGGGTAAAATTATGCACTATATACTTTGTTACAACAAGTTTAAAGCTTGGCAGAAGATGTGCATGCTTATATGGGGAAGAAAAGGGACACAGGTACTAAACTGAAGAATATTAGGAGTTTCACCATTTATCTTTGGACCACTGCTTAGGCTACCCAGAAGCTGGGTAGCCACTCTTAAGCTTTTAAGTATCCAAGTAAGCCATTTTAATTGCAGAAAAGATTATTTTTTTCGATCTTTTAAAATAACTTTGTAAAAGAATTTTTTATAAAAGGGAGCATTTGACAGCTGGAATCTGGTAAATAATCAATTTATGTTGCTTCAGTACATATCATAATTTTACTTTGTGGTAATAGGAAATTGTGGGCAACAGCTGAACAAACAGCTTAACCAAAGACAAGAGATTCTCTGTACATATATTATTAGTTATTTGCAAATAATAATAAAATGAACAAAATGAGTAAAATAGCAACATTTGAATTACTGAAGTTTGTCTTTGTAGATTAAGGGAATTGAAAGTGATGGCCCTGCTTGACATCACTTTGAGTCATTTCAGTTAATTTCATTTCAATGATCAAAAATAGTTTAAGACAATTCAGTGTTTTCCTTGAGAAGCATTTTTTTTCCATTTGTTGTTGATTTTCCTGCCTCCATGCTCTTGAGAGCTGTTTAATTATTTCCACTGAAATAGTTTATGACTAAATGTTCTGTTTCAACTTTGCTGAAAAGTATAGATTCAAAAGTGAAAATTTGTATCAGCTTAACCTAATTCAACACAATTCCTTCTCTGAACATGTCCAAAGAATTTTCTTGATTATAGTTTCTTCAGATTCAATTCAACCTCCTTGAACTACATTTTCCATTAGAGAATGTAGCTTTATCTTATTTCAACAGCAGCTACTTCTGAACTAAATTTTCAGTTAGTTTAAAAAATCAAAAAGAAAGATTGTCATTTGGAATATCAAGGAATATTTATTATTTAAATCAACAAATTCAGATTATTTTAAATATTTCTGAACGGTCTTATTTATGTTGTACATTTTTTTTCAACCTACAGACACGTTATCACATTAGAAACAGGAATAGTAACAATATATTCTGCAGCCATGAGTAATTTTACAATGAAAGTATGCTAATTTCCTTTCTAACTTTTATTTTCCTGGTAAGATGGTTTTAACAGATTTTTTCAGTGAATTTAATTTCCTCTTAGCAATTTGTATTACCTTAATTCTCTTTTGATTGTTCACATATGTGTTTTACTGTCACTAAGGAGAAAAAGCTGTGCTAGAAGTATCCATTTTTGTTATATCTTGATTTTTATGTATCCTGAAAAATACAGAAAGTTAGTGTCTGCAGCTTTTTGATCGTCGTAAGGGAAAGATTCGTGGAGTTGCTTAACAGCTCCTTTCTCCAGCTGTCCCTTTTCAAACCTCTGCTGCTGTTTATCCTTCAGCAAGGCTGCTGGAACATGTGTTATGTGATACTGGAAGTGATCGTTGCATGGATGGGGTTCATTGCATATCTGAAAACAGTGAAGCAAGCAGCAGCAGACTTCTTAAATCCATGCCTTTTCTGGAACAGGAGGCTATGGAGCTTCTCCATAATGCAAGGTGCAGCCTGATTCCTTGAAACGCTTTACCTTTTTCTCCCTGAAGTTACTTTCAGTCTCTCCTCTGGCAGTGTCTATAAGCATGCAAATAATTTTTTAAGTAATTCCATTAGCTTTGACAGGATAACTTGAATATGTAAAACTAGACATACTTGAATACTTTATTGAATCAGGGACTAGATTTTTCATAATCTTCTCTTTATTTTTAGTCTGAATGAGCGGGTCAGTCTCAGGAACCAGACGTCTTACTTTCAGAGCTCTGTCCTTTGTCAGTTGTGATCAGCCCATACTTTTTTCTTTTTAACAACATTTATTTTCTTCCAGAGAAAATTAGATTCTTGCTTTTGTTAACAGCCCTTTTAAAGAAGGCATAAGTAATAAACCCACCAAATCAACAATAGCTGTATCTCAGCAGAACAGCTTTGGGAAGTTGCAAAGTAATTTTTAAATTTCTTTAGAGATAAAGACAACTAATTTTGGTGCTCTTTTTTGTAGGTGTCTCTTGAACAGTAAGGCTAACTTACAATAAATGAGCAAGGTATTCAACATGACCTCTGTGTTGTGCATTCCAGAGCTCCTGGAATTATTAGAATATTATATCAGGCTGAGTTAAGTGTTTTATAAAGTATTGAAGAAACTCTTAAGCTGGGACAGTGAAAGATTCTTAGAGTCCATGTTTCCTTGACCTAAGATCTGTCTAGATTGTAATTCCTGCGAAATGTCATCCAAATGGCATTATTTCTGATTATATGTAATTTTTGTTTCTTTTCATAGTTTTCCAGAAATTTTTAAAGGCTTTTATATTAACTTGTTTGCATTTTGACATTTTCTTTGACTTGATGTTGCATGCAGCCTATACAATGTTAACATTCAGAATCCAAGTAAACATTTGAAAATATTCTTAATATTTTCAATTTTCTATTTCAGAAAGGTTGATTAGAAGCTCTTTAAAATGAAGGATTCACCTAACTTTTATAACATTGATTCCATTAAGGCTACCACAATAAGTTGACCAGTATTATGTAGCCACAGTATGTGTATTTAGAAAAGGAAACATTCAGTTTTTTAATATGAGAACAGAAGTTGTTTAATCTAAAGTGTTACAGAAGCCAATGCTCCACCTCTAGTCTTTAATGCATTTATTTTCACAGTGTTATTGGGAGATCACAAATCCTAGTAAGACTCTTGCTATAACACGGATGTGAGTTGCAGAGACCATGGTAAAAATTTAAAGATTAATTAATTTTAATTCAAGATAGGTGCTTAAAGCCAATTTTAAGAGAGAAATACTTTTGAAATAAAAAACTGTTATCAAGAACTATCATTTACTAATACCTAAGTTTTTCCTCTTTGGTTATTTAGCAAGTGGTAAAACCATGACTTATAATGTCATAAATTGACAAAGCACGTTGGAAAAGAAAGAACAAAGAAATGGAAACTTCTGAATACCTACTAGGACTGATTACAGTGTATTTTCTGAATTCAAATTTGTGGCAATTCAGTAAAAGTTGTGATGGTTTTATATTGTATTAATTTCTTTACTGACATACTGTGTTGTACCAGATATTAATAAAAACAGAGTTAGGGTGATAATAAACTTAGCCAAGACCATAATCTTATAAATTTTACACAAGTAATGTTCCAAAACCTCCTGTTGAGTAACTATTAATTGTGTTCACTTCCATTATTTTTTCCATTGTTGTCAGACAAATTTATAATACCTGTAGTTTTTCCCTTACTAATTAATCGTGCTAACTACTTGTGAAATAGCTTTCTTTCAGTGTTCTGGAAGTGTTGTTGAAGTGTCCAAGTGTCATTTCAAGTGGCAGACTACTTCTTAACCATATCTTGTAAAATTTTTTAAAGGTAATAGTTTGAATTTGCTGGTGAAAAGTACTGTAGCTTCTGCTTAGCATTCTACTTAGTTATTGTCATATAACAAATACATATTAAATAAATATTGCCTGGCTTTGAACTACTATTGTAGGTTTTGCCATTTATGTCTAACTGCTTGTTAAAGTGCTAATATTTTAGTGAAAAATGTAGTTCTGCATTTTAAAGAATTCTGGGTCACGTCTTGTCAGTCACAGGTTTCTCAGTATGTATGCACAGTAACCCATATGTACTTCCTCGAGAAGTAGCCCATCATGGGAAAGATTTCTGCAATTATAAATCAAATATTCAATTAAATTTCATCCTTTTCAATAGAATTAATTTTAAAATTGGACAACACATTCTCTTTCATAACTGCATGAAGGCAAATTAGATGGTAACTATTTTTTAACATTTTTGTGTGTTCATAGCAATTTCACAGATTTTCAGGAAAAAGTCATTACAAGTATTTTTCCCCAATGTATTTCATTAACTCATAAATACACCAGTTTATTGTTATCTCTTTCCTCCTTAACTAGTTGAAGTTCACATCTAAATTTTCTGGGAAAATCAATTTTTTGTGCAACATGGATTCTACATGAGATTTCTGCTAAGAAGAGACAGGCTTTTACTAATGTAACCATATAGTCACATACCTCTTTATAAGCGTCTACTAAGAAACAGGCCTACTGTTTAACCTAATCTTTCATTCTATATTTCTATAAAGCACCTCTGAGTGTTTCTTGAGCTTAAAATGTTCAATCCCATATGCTGTCCTTTATCTTTTCAGGGTTTCTGATATCTGAGAGTCAAAGGTATCTTTCTATGCATTTCTTCATTTTTGTACTTCAGATTTGAATATAGTTCTTTCCTATACCTCTAATTCATGCCATTCCTTCATTTTTTCCTGTCATTTCAGTATGGCTTTTTGCTAGATTCTTTTCATTAGAGTTGTTTTAAGGAACTGTGATCAATCAATAAATTACATTATATCACTTTTATAAAACTCTTTTCCCTTTTTGAGTGCCTATCATCAATTCACAAAATGTTCTACGATAGATATTCTTGCTTATGTATAAACTATACAGTTCTCATGTGAATTTGCAATTCTAATAGCCTTGTCATTGTCCTTTTTGCTGTCATTTGGGAGTTTTGCTGAAAGAGTATATTCCAGTACTGAATCTCCTGTCTTTAAAATCTGTATTCAAGTCCATTACAAGGCAGAATTTAACATTTTTTGGCAGTTTTAATCCAGTGTTTTCTTGAATTTCTGTCCCATAATAAAGTATAATTCCGAAGTGCCCTTTTCTGGTTGGATTGGGTTGTGTCAGGGATACTGCAGGTCAAGACTAAAGTACAGAAAAGCTTGCTTACAGAAAAGCACATCACTGCCATTTGTCTTTTTGCACTAAACTTGTCTTAATATATTTCTTGAGAACATTTAAAGAGAAAAAGAAACATTAAGCTAAACTCTTCCTGAGGAGAAATAGAGTTGTAAATCATCTCCTTTTTTTTGCCATCATATAAATCTCCAGAACCATGAAAAACAGTATATTCATTGTGTTTTTTCTTTGTTTCCACTATGTATTCCCCTTTTTGGACTGTATCCTTAAACTATAACATTAAACTTCGTAGCTCATTTTGATCCTTCCATGGCTTGTTAATGACTGCATTGTGTCACATTTGCTCATCTTATTCAGGATTTCTAAGTGTAAAATATAGCTACCTTCTTAAAATATGACATGTAATACTTAACATTAATTTCTAAATCTGCTTTGCAATGCAGTAGTCTTGTTTGAATGCAGTCATCTTGGGTAAATGTGAAATGATTAGTCTGTATTGGCAATTCATTTAGTTTTACAGCTTTATTAAGCACTTCCATATAATGAACCAGTTAAGCATGGCTTAGGTTGTCTGAACTCACAAAGCAAAACAGATAAACCTGTTGGTGACTAATCCTGATGTTTCCATACTGTTAAGCTGTACTTACTGTCTTCTAATGATGCAAAGTATGATTGTAAATACGAGAAAATGCTGAAGCCAGCTGCAGTTGTTAATGTTGAAGACATCAAAGTCTTGGTAACATTCTTATAACAGAGGCAAGTATTTAGTAATTTACAAAGACAAAATAAATAGCTAAGGAGTAGATGGCATTTTCCAGATCCTTTCTCTAAGAGAAGCTGATTCCCACTCCCACATATGCCGGTGAGCTGATTACTAAAGGAGGAAGCATTATAAACAGTGTGACAGAGTAAATTGCATCACTTGTCTTCCCGGTTAAAATACACAGGAAGGAAATGACACCTGTGCAGAGAACACACTTTTAATAGCTTCTCTGTTTTATCTCAGGTGGCAGCTCCAATCGGGAGGTTCATACTTGCGTGTATTTAGCTTCTGTACCCCACTTTTTTTCAGCCCATTTGATTTACCCCTCTAACTCAAATGGACCAGAGTCCTTGACTTTTCATGCCATTCTCTCTCTTCTGTTTGAGGTGTGGATTTAGGATTCTTGGGGGCAAAGAGATTGGATTTTTTTCCTTACTTAATTCCCGAGACTGCCTATGTAATTCAGAAATTCCAACAGCTGTAAAGCAAGAGATTGCTTTATTTTCTTCTGTGATATAACCAACTAAAGATTTTATAACCATTCTGTCCCAGATTATCCTTTTATTACTCCAAATAGGTATATTTACATGACTAAATAGAAATTAAATCTGGATTTTCTCCACAATCAAATTTTATTTGATGACAAATATTTTTCTCTGACAAAGGTCCAGCACTATCAAAGTAATGATCTAAATGGATGACTGTAGGTGGTTATGAATGTTATGATCATTACTAGAGCATTACTCAAGCAGAATAGTGTTAAATGGCTTTGTGGTTGTGAACTTTGTTTTCTTGTTATATTTTTCTCCTAACACTAAATGAAATATCTGAAAGGGCCTACACTATGGCTGGCAACCTTAACCTTTCATTAACAGAACTTTCAACTCTTTATTTCCTTGCTGATTTTGCTTTTAATCAGAAGGAAGAATATTTGTATTTTTAGTCAAGTTGGTAGCTATGATTGTTATTTTAAATTACTGTGTCTAAGGATAAGTAAAGGGTAACCTGTGACTAAGAAACTCTTTTATTTGCAATAAAAGGGGTTTATGGTCATTCATGTAAGTATGAAGAATATCTTATGATAGAGCAGATCAGAAAGCAAATCACACATGTGGACTGTATTTTAAATGCATGTTGGTTATTCTAACATTATGCCATCAAGGAAGGAAGGTCTATTGTGTGCCATGAAGTTGACCCTTTTCCTATCCCCCATCTACAATCAAACCCTTGTCTCTTTAAGGAAGCTACTGATATTTTAGAAAGCTTTTACAAAGCTAATGTGAATAACTGTCTTTTTGGTTACAAAAAAAGCAACAGAAAAGGAAGGATGTGTTAAGAAAACTACCGCAGATTAAGTAATTGTCATCTTTTTATAAAATAATCCTGTAACTTGGGCTTGGTTCCTTCCGCTGCCTGAAAGGTATTTCCTCCCTGGGACGGTGCAGTGACTGCAAGGCTATAGGACATTTAGGTGTTTTTAAAGGCTGATTACAGATGGCAGTCCTCTTTAATTTCTGCAGATCATACAGTTCCTGTTTTTGCACTTTTTGTAAAGGATAGAGGGAAGAAAACGGGTTTTTTGTGTATGCAAGTGGGAGGAGCAGTTCCAGGGATGTTTGGGCAGGTGTCTCTTGTCTCCCATGATGGTGACTGGAGCCTGGATGTTCACAAAGAGACATTTCTTTTTCCTCTTCCCCTGTGTTAGAACACACGTTACAGCAGAGGTGTGCAGGGCTTGGCAGAGTGCCCTACTCAGGTTTCTTCCTCTGCATGACCACATGCATGGTCACATCATATGACCTTCTGCCACCCTCCTCCCACTTTTACTGGAATGATTTTCCCATTCAGGGGACTTCTTAGTTTTGGTTCAAGCCTGGATTAAGTTCAGCCAAACCCTAGTTTGGATTTTTTTAGTTGGTAGGAGTTCCTGACAAGCCCAAGTATATACAGGGCTGGCAGCTGCCTGTTCCCTGTCCTGTGCTGGTGGTCCCTATCATGTCTGCAAGTGGTCTCTGTGGCCTGGGGATCAGCCCTGCTCCTGCCTGGAGAAAGCCAGTGCTCTTCAGATCACAGGAGTTGCACATGGAGTCTGCTTTAAATGTGTTCAAAGGCAGAACTGCATTCTAGAGTTTGTGCATTTTAAGGACATTAACTGGATGTCTAAATCTTAAAAAATACCACTCATTGGAATGCTATGATTTGTCAATAAACAGCTCCATTTTTGAAATGCTACAGCTCCCCTGCACTCCGGTGAGGTAACTCGCTGCAGGATGGCTAAATATTGTTGGGCTTGGAGCACCGGTGTTACTATGACAGGTAATTGCTGAAAACCACGTAGATTAATTTGTCTCGCATTCAAAGTTGAGAAAAATTATCCCTAGATCGGCAGGTAACCTAAATTATTGTTGCTGTTAGTAGTAGTAATAGTAGTAATATATTCAAAGTAAATTACTACACATTCTCAGCTGAAACCTGCAGTTTCAGGATTGTAGTGGCAACTTCACAGCAGTAGATCATGCCTAATTAAAAATGACCCAAATGATTAAAGGCAAATGAATGTCAGAAGAAGGCAAGGGGAAAAGAAGGCATGTACTATTTAGACTACAGTAATACAAAATTAGACTGTAGTGTGTGGATACATTCTTTCAAACAGCTGGGATGGACACAGTTTTTTATTCAGCTATAATGGGAAGAGTTACTTTCCCTCATGTCCCCCAGAAAAAAAGAAATCCAAATCTTTTTTTTTTTTTTTTTATTGGTACTGTTCAGGTCAAATTGTTTTCTTTTACTTACTCCTGGTCTATATTTTTAACATCCAAATGATGCCGCAGTGAATAGAATTTTTATGTATAGTACCAGAACTAATTGTGTCATTATTAAGAATTACCAACAGGAAGAGATATATGTGATAATCCAGCATGGATTTAAATGCGTGCATCTGTGCCATTCTGTAAGGGTGAGTGTTATCATGCACCTAACCATTTTTGGCTGTTACAATGCTGTACAGACATGTGGAAATGAAGTTAGGTCAGAAGTATTATGGTATTAGTAGAAACTGTGAGTTTAAGTCTCAATGTAGACACATTAATCATTTGCAGTTTCTTATTCAGTTCACGTTGCATATGAAGAGACCAGGCTTGAAGTTATGTTTCAACTACACTGTCTGTAATAATATTATTTGCATTCTACTTATCAGGGGATTTCTTTCAGGAAATGTTAATTCTTCAATGTTCTTCCAAAGTGAGCTGATCATTCTTTATTTTTATTTGGAGGTTTTCTTTGAAATGGATCAGGAAGCCATACGTGGTGTTTATTGGTATTTTTCCCCTTAAAAGATACAAATTTTAGCCATCCACAAAAATAAACAGCAAGTATTAAAAGATACTGCTGCTCTTATTTAGCGTCTTAACAACTACTGTGAACATCCTTTTTGCCCTCCATGATTTTTTTCTTCTCAGATGTGTGAACTTTCCTTTTTCAGGAAGAGGGAGAATGGCTATCTCATTTCACCCTAGGACCAACCAATTATGCTTTTTCCTTTAAACTGTTTTCCACAGTGTGATGTCCAAGTGAACTTTTCAGTTTGAGTAGTTTGTAGTTTTATGTTTTGGTTCCTGTCCCACTCCCACTCAGTTTGGTACTTTTGCTTCAAATTCTTAGTTAGGATTCTCTCTGGTTTTAGTTTTAGTATGTTGTCTTTTTTCTTTAGGAAAAATTACAATTTGCTAGCACATCTCGATCAACTGCGTAACTGTGGACTATTTGAAAGGAAATTCATGAGAAGTGGTGCTGTGTGCTGAATTAAGATCCATGAGCTCTGTCCCATCTCTATCCAGTCAGTGCCCCTAAACTGGTTGTCTCCCAGGGGGATGGCCTGAAATCAGTTACCTACTAATCTGCTGGGAGCTGGGGAAGTGGGAAAGAAGCTGCTGGCCTGGCAGCATTTCCGGCAAGAGTTCAAAACTTTCAGCTCCAGTATGCATAAAGAGTATTTGCCAACCCTCTTCTTTGGAGTATGAATGTGTAAACAGTAATCCTGAAAATAGTACTTCTGCTTCTGCTAAGCAGGGTTCTTTTGGTTTGTTTTGAGTTACGAAGTTTTTTACCCTCAGCTTTCATTTTGTGCTTCTCTGTGTTTCTTCTCACAGAGGCATACGCGTCTGCAAGTTGAACGTCCTGCTCTGATCTACTTTAATACACAATCTTCATGAATTCAATTTCATTGCAAAATTTCTTTCCAAATAGGACATGAAAATACATTTCTTCTTTGCCTTTCATCTTTCTGGCTTTGATGTATTATTTAATTCTGTAATTTTATTATTTAACACCTGTGATAATGCTGAGGTATAATTTATGGGAGGCCCACGGTATAGATATGGACACTTTAAATCCGGTTAGAAATTTTCTGAAAAACAAACAAACAACTATCTTTTTAAAGTAGAAGTTGACTGAGGCTAATCGTCTTGTTTTAAACACCTGAGTTGAGAGAACTTGGCTGGTTTGAAGGCAAGAATCTGATGAGAACCTGGAAGTGTCAGGAGCTGTGGCTTTCTTCAGATAGACAAAAGCAAAGTTTGGAAAAAAGCACACAATTTTATTGAACAGTTATTAAAGACAACAAGGGGGAGGAAGCGCCGTTTCTAGCTCCTTGCTCCTGCTTCCTTAGAAATATCATGAAGTGGTGGGAAATCCTCTCAAAAGTCTGATTTCATGGACCTAGGTCCTCCATGACAGATAGCTCCAGTGGCTCAAAAAGTCTGATTTTTGTGTATGGAAAGCAACTTCTGCATTAAACAGAAAAGAGAAGTGAACACTGTTAAATAAAGATTAGTATTTGGCATTGAGCCCATACTCCTGAAAGCATCATTTGCCTGATCCCTCTGGGATCAATGGTTAATATCATCCTAAAGCAATGGCAAAATATCAATTTAGTCCTAAAATTTTCCAAACCACAGAAAGGTCTCCAGAAGAAGTTACAGCTGGCTGAATTTAAATCGTACAGTTTCTATATATCATAATAGATCGGTATTTGTTGAAAATGAGTCCCTTGGCTTTGTAAAGTGCCAACAAATGGTAGTTTTCTTATGGATCTGTTTATTCTGTGTATTTGTTGTCTTGATTGTCTTTTAAACATCAGGACTAAAGAAAAAAGTAATTTACAATACCTGCTTAGAACATGCTTATAGTAAGTGACACCTGACTTTTTCAAAGGCAGGTAGTAAAAATACTATTGCTGTGGTCCTCCCTGAGAGATGCCTTTTCTGCAGCACTCCTGCACAGTGTTCTGCCAAGTGAAAATAATTGAGTTAGCTTTGAATAAGAAGTGTAGTCGTGTGTTAGATGTGTGTTCTGCTTAAGTTAAATGCTGCTTCTCAGCAGTGCTAATTGAAGTATTGCACTGATATTAACTAAACTGCCTTCTTAATATTAGTGACCTTGCACTTTTGATTCAATGCACTTTCAGTGAATTTAGACCTTTGGATGTCTGTACAGTTCAGCATATCTTCTAGTTGCCATTCTGTGAGAAATATTTAAGCATTCAAAATTATGTTCTCTGAATTTTTTATATCATTAAGAGCATGCACATATACGTGAGTGGGCTTGCTTTTGAAAGATGTAACAGTATTGCATGCCTGAAAGTAAAACAAACAAAAACCCCTTAGTAATTACACCTTTCCTGTTTTTTTCTCTTGTTTTTCTTGCTATCTGCTTTAAATCCTGTTTTAAAATATATCTTTTTGACCAGTGTAAGAAACAACTGAGCAGCTGTTAGTCAGATGAGATTTCTTCATCTGATGAACATAACAAGACAAAATCAAATATCTATCTTTTAGGAAATGTGTTATTATATAATTGACTGGCTAAAGCTACAGTATTTTTGACATTGTATGGAATTTTTAAAGTATTTTGTTAATCCTGGATTTATGATCTAGAACCTGAACAAAGAGAGCAAAGACTAAAACTGTCCTCCTCAAGAAGATCTATAGCACTGTGAAAACATAACTTGCTTTGGGCCAACTTCCTTCGAAAAATAGGCTAAAAAGCTGAGGGGTTTTTTTTGCTTTTCAGTTCTATATTTGTTCTTATGTTTCAGTAACTTTCTATAGCTGTAAATATTTCTGTACAGATGCAAAATCAATTCTTTCAAGATTCTTATTCATGAATTAGGTTTAATCAGCTTTGCTCGTTTTTCCTTTCTCATAATTTACATTTCATTTTAGCCCTTAACATTTAGAAAAATCACTAGACAGTTCCAACTGGCGGGATTTAATGTGGTGATGCAGCTGATGATTTACCTACCTGCTCATCAGCTGTTAAAGTAGTGACAAAGAGCCTTACTTAACTAAGCCATGTGTTAATGCCATAAAGTGGCATACTGCATGTGGTAATTAGCAGCTGTTGGTCCCTTACAACTGCTGTGGCTGAGACGGTGTAGGTTGTCCAGTCATGGGGAAATTGGGATTAGGTGATGTGTACTGTGAAATTGCAGGGTCAGAGAATGCTTTTCAGAATTTCCTTCTCTGTTGTGTTCCAAAGCTGTTCAGGGACAGCCTCTTTGGAGGAGCAAAGGAAATATTACAACATTGTAGTGGGTGAAGGACACCCTCTGAATGTGGTGCATAACCATAGGGTGGGTGAACTGGAGATGTTATCAAAAAGATACTTTAGATGTCTTTGATGTACTGAGGAGTGAGTGAGAGCCAGTTGACAGCAACTGGAAGTGAAAGAGACTTGATGAAGCAAGATAACTGTTTTCCTAAAAGCAGTGGAGAGGTGTGATATGACACCCATGCTTGTACCAAAGAATCCTTCATCGTAAAGGTTGTCTTGGAGGGATGTTGGCAACTGTGTGCTCTGTGTGTAGGGGCCTCATAGCAATACTCGGTGTTCATCTTCTGGGAAGATGCATGGGGAAGACCCTAATAGCCTAAGCCAGGCTATAAAACTGGTGGCAGATCACAAGTCTGTCTTTCCAAATGCTGTATTATGGGCACACTGATTTATGGCATGTAGCATTATCTAATGGTTCTGCTCATAAGTGCAAGTTTTATTACGGTTTCAGTATCTTCATCACTTTAGACAGTAACTTCTGCCTCTCTTTGATGCAGCTGGGTAATTTCAATTATATCATTAGCAGGAGAAAATGTTTTCATGCCAAAACCTCTTGCTGATCAGCATCTCTTATATCACGCTTCTACTTTACTGCTGTTCTGCATGACATTTCCGTATATATTTCTGCTGAATTTCTCAAACTTTTTACCTTTGTAATGGCTTACCGCTCAATTATGTTATTTGGCTGAGTATAAAAAGAATGAGCAATGATGGATGGTATCTATACGGAAGTTAAAAATATTTTTGTCATAACTCATTAAAGCAGATATTTAAGTTCATATTAAGAGTAAGGGCAGTGTGGATGGGAAGAGCTGTGGAAATTGGGTTGGCTTACACTATGGAATGAAATTATTATCCCTCTTCAGAGAAGAACAATTCCTGTAAAGACTGCCATTTGGGGCAGTTTAGGGGGATTTTTTGTAATTTATTTCTTTTGGAGGATGTGGGGGAAATTTTTGAAATACTTTCATTTACTGAAGATGCAAGTATTTATTATTAGAAGGTCTAAAGCTGCTGAAATACTCAACTTAATGGGGAGAAAGTGACGTTTAAAATCAGACTTGGCATTGCCCAGTGAATGTACTTTACCAAGCTTCACCATCTTGAGTTCTAGTGAAGGTAAATATAGGTTTAGTGCTGCCTTTGTTGCATAGAGCTTCCCTTGATCAATACAGAGAGCGCTGGGCCAGTGTAGGACTGCCTCTTCAAAATAAAATTTTGATAGAGGTAGTTGATCTCTAAAGCTATTCTATGTCAAAAAGTTCTCGTTGCCTTTCTTTTTGCTTTTGTTTAATATGTGGTAATTAATAGTTCCCAGAGAAATGAAAGGTTCTTCAGTTACTGTGACGTGTTGGATTGCAGGATCTGTGTTATAAGC
>JAWWLZ010000118.1:46552700-46568829 GCA_035041345.1 Poliocrania exsul
TAATTAATAGTTCCCAGAGAAATGAAAGGTTCTTCAGTTACTGTGACGTGTTGGATTGCAGGATCTGTGTTATAAGCTCACCTGAGAGACAACTGAAGAATCATAGGGTGGTGGTAAAATTATTTTAATGAGAGAAAAAGGAAAAACGGGAAAAAACATTACTTGTACTGTTTCTACCAATTTGCCTAAAGAAACAGTACTTTTTTATTACTACATAACTACTTTAAAGAGGCTCTTCTATGTTTAAAATAACATTTATTTTTAAAAGAATGTTAAGTATTAGACTTTGTTAACATGGGGCATATTTTCCATCTTCTTGATGTAGTAAAATATAGTAATACTGTTTTAGTGTTTAACCTTTACTGTGTTTGAATTAATATAGGTACTTAGAAAGGTTTGCTAATTATCCTTTCCTCCAAATGGCAGTTCAGAGAAAGATGGTTCATAAATCTTAACATGTCCTGAGTGGTAGACAGACAGCAACTGTTTTTGTGTCAGAAGAATTAGGAATAATTTATTTTCCAAGAATCTACGCCATGTATTCAATTAAACCTATCTCTATGAAATTTAAACTTGTAAAGCTTCTAGAAGACCTCTATACCAAAACCAGACAATCATTTAAGTGTCAAAGAATGAACAAAGATCGTTAAGTCACACATGTAAATGTTGCAGAGATTTACAGAAGAGTGCCTTGCTCTGATTAATGAAGTGTTAAGCTGAGCCCTAGTTGCAATGTCCAGTTTGGTGAAACAGTAGTTACAGCAGGTGGACAAAGCTGAAAAGATGTAATAAAGTTAAAGTTAAGGAAAAACAAATTCAAAGGATGGGGCAAACTCATCCACACGCAACTTTGATACTATTCCCCCATGGGAGTGTTCAGAGCCAGTAGCCCAGGGACTGAATTGCTTAAGCTTCACTCAGTCAGGTCTGCTTTTAATTTTTTTTTCCCCCTCAAGGAACAATATTTTGACTTTACAAAATAGGTTGGCTTGAAAGAATTGGCATGTGTAAAAACATGCTTAGTAACTAGCAAATTTTCTGAGAGTCAAGGCAGCTCTAAGGAGCCCAGGTATCTTACAAATCTCGCTGCTTAAGTGAATTAACCAGTCGTAATTTTTAGATGTTGTGCTTCATTGATAGTAGGCAGACGGCTTGTTTACATAATTCCATGTTGATAAAATCTAGTAACAGGTAAATGCTAAAAACTGTCTTTATCCAGGTTATATATGTGAAATCATGTAATTTTTGAGATGAATAAAATAAAAATTGAATTGCTAATGACTCTTGGATATTTTTTTCGCCAGTGAGAGATTTGATTTTGGGCCTGTGCCATTCCCTGTTCCAGAAATACAATCATGCAGCAGGATTTGTGTAATGATATTTTCAGTTTTTCTCCCCTGCTCAGAGAAGTAGTTTGTAGTTTGAAGGCAATGAACAAGGTTCCATACATCTAGCTCCTCTTCAAATGTAACTAAAAGAAAATAAATAATGAAGCTCTAGGTAAAGTCTAGGTTAACTCTAGGTAAACCAGTTTAAAAGAACATCTATTGCTGCTTCCATGGCTTTAGCTTTTTGTCTTTCAATGAAAAAATAATTTTGTTGTGCTTCAATATTTCAGTCCTTTTATCCATCACTGGTTGCATATGCATTAATGTTTTTCTGATCAGTGATGTGGTTATAATGCAAAGCCCCTGTGGATCCCTCAGTATTGTCTACTTACTGCATATTGCTTTATTACCTGGTTTTGACACCCATGAGGTGGTTTCTTCTCAGAGGAAATTAAACCAGAAATCCCATTTCAGATCAACACATGCAGAGTTTCTCCAGATCTCTTTTCTACACAGAGTGATTACATGATTTCAATTATAAAATTGTTTGAAATCTTAAATAATTTTTAAGGCAGGTAAAACAGAAAACATGGAACTTTGTGCTTCATAATTTTCTTTTTCCCTCTCTTGTTAGTTTACTTTTAAATTAATATTTAAATTAATTGATTTTTTTCTTGTTTGGCAATTTTATCCTTTGATTCTCACATTTTCCCACTGCTGAGTTTTGAGGTAGTGCCTTTATATGGAAAGCACTTCTAAAGAGAATAAGGTTTCTTTAAAATTCACAGTAGTACAGGCAACTTTTAATTTTTAAACTTTTTAATTTTTAAGAAGTGTATATATAGTTAATGGGTTGTTTAAAACTGTTCTAGAGGAAAATTAATTTTTTGTTACCTGTGTATTTTGAAAATTGGAAGTGAAGGTTTCAATTTTTACTGGTTCAGAAACTACGTCTTTATTTTTTTATTAGTATTTGATTATTTAGAAAGCATATGTAAACTTGAAAATTAATTGGTATGTTGGTTGTAGGAGTAAAATGATAACACAGGTGTAAAAGAAATCCTTTAAGAAAATACAACAGGCATCTTCCATTTGATTTATGAAAGGAATTGAAATATGCTGCAGTATTATCCTCAACGTTTATTACATCTAATGGGCAATTAATTTAAGCTTATTTAAGAAAAGTACAGAGAAGAAACAAAAGGGTTGATCTGCCATTAAGGGAGGATGTGAATGTCAAGCATGGTGGATCAGAAATGAATCAGCAATTTGCCATTTAAAGGCAGATGTCTGATATAATCTACAGCTTTCAAACACTTGGAGCTGACACTTAATGCTGTAAGGGATTAATGCTAGTGCTTGCTGAAAACAAAAAATACTGGTTTTAAGAAAGCACTTTCAAAATTATGGTTTTCTTCTCAGGAGGCAACTGAAAATGAAAAGTCTCTGTTTTGACTCGATAGGAGAGTAGATGAATGCACTTTTTCCTCCTCCCCTTCCTCTGCGCAGTGAGATGTGAGGTGCTCGTTGGGATGCCCAGCTTCAGTGAAGTCCTTTTTCTGGGCTTTGAGTGGCAGCTCTCTCACTTCCCTGGTTTGCAAGTCTGTGTACTTGATTTTTTGGGAAACATTTTCCTGGAAATATGAACACGCAGGTGCTTTCCAGTGAAGAATGTAGAAGTTCAAAAATTTCCTCTTAACCTTTGTGTATTAAGTAATGTTCTTCCTGTCCCAGTCTGTGTTATGTTGGTGTAGGTGATTGTGGCTTACATGAATTACAGATTCCAGAATCTTCTTGAAGTTCCTAACAGACAAATGTCTACGTCAGGAAAAGAAAATGGCATTATAAAGATGATTCTGCTGGGAAGTACTGGATATGTTTGTTTTTTCTTTTTGTTTTGTTTTGTTTTGTTTTTCTGTTTGGTTTTTTCATTTATTTACGCCTCTTTTTCTCTTTTCTTCTATCCCTTTCTGCACTTTGGGCAGAAGAAGCAGTTAGAAACCTTCCACAGTTACCACACCAGGAGTGGGCATGGCTTTAACAAATTTGACAGACTGAGCTGGTCTGGTAATGTAAAACAAGCAAATGCATTTTGAGATGATGTGGACGTGTAACGTGAAGTCAAACTAAAGTTAAATAAACCCAGGTTTTTTAAATAGATTGCGACTGTGTGTTTGACAGGCAATGTTATATGTAAAACGAGAAGCTACAGATGGCTTTGGGAGAAGGTGAGGAACATCCACACTATTTCTTCAGAAAGGACATCTAATGTAAGGGTCACCTTGTTGTCAGAGCAGGTGGACAGCCTCTCTGCAGCAGCACTCTGTGCATGTGTTACGCTTCAGTTGCTGTAAACTTAGAGTGAAATGTCACTGTCAAGAAGTCATTCCAGTTCTGACCCATCTTCTCCCTGTTGAGTGGTGGAATTTTCTAGCACATGGCTAAGTCTTTGGGCAATGGCTAATTTAATCATATGTGCTTTGAGGGCTTTTACCTGTTTTGAGGGGAACAGCACCCTTTATTTCAATAAGCCTTGTATGTTTGTCTCTCTTTTGGAAATATTTTCAAGCTATCTTTGCTTATATTTCTAAGACTGATACAATCTCTGAGTTATTTCTAATTGGCTGCTTTTTGTCTGCAGTTTGTTTGTTCTATTTTCCCCATTATAGACATGGTGTATCAACGTGCTTTCCTAAATGTATTTCATGGCAATACCCCATCTATGGCCAGCTGGCCTTCCTGTGTCACAGGGGCACCATGTGGCTATTGCTAAAGCAGTCCTCTACTCAGGCTTCTTATGTGGCTTCTTCTGCTCCCTCCGTTAGGTGGCTTCTCCACTTCTCTGTCAAAGGAGACCCAATGTGAGTGTATGTTAGTAGCGCAGACATAGCTTTATGCTGTAGGACTTAGGAGAAGTTGTTAGCTTTCGGGTCCATGTGTTACCCTAGTTACATCCTCTTTCTTCACGTACCTTCTCTCTTTTCGCTAAGTGATCAGGCCTAAGGAAAAAGCTTTCTGAGCAGTTCCCTATCTAGGCAGTGAGGTGCCAGGGTGGCCAGGTATGATGAAGGGGATGCTTTCAGATCTGGGATAACTGAGACTTGGCAGGACTTCTTGGATGGCTGTGGGCTGGTCATCATTCTGAGGAAGTAAATGATCACTCTTTGGATATTTTTCTGGTGCTGGGTGCCTTGCTGTTGCCTGCAGTGTGGACTCACCCCACAACCTGCTGGTCCAGTACCACAGTGCATGTTCCCAAAGGCCACTGTAAGCCTGGAATGAAATGCATGTTGAAGGTCCAAGGTAGACTTTTATCTACAGAGAAAGCATGTATCTAGTACACTTATCTGAAGACTTGGTTTGTGCATGAGTGACATGTAGGGCTTTTCTCACCTATCAATCCCTCCACTAATAATAGGTTTGTTATACTATTACTGTATACCACTCTCCTTCTGAAATAAAAATTAAATGTACCAATTCTGAGCAGTACAGTAACAGTTAATCATAGTAATTCTAGGGGTTCTGCTTTATGTGTAAGCTGCACAGTGTGTTGTGACAATCTTGTGATTACTCCATGCCTCAGTAATGTGTACTGTGACAAGAAACTACAAAATATGGAAGAATTTAAAAAAATGATTGCTGTAGTCTAGGTGATAGGCACCAGAGTAAGAACCAAAGCTCTTTGCATCCTTGCCTCTGCCACAGTTGGTAAGGTGTTTTCAAGGGAGTTAATTAGCCTCTCTTCCTCATTGCCTGCCTGAGATTCACTTCTGAAGATTTACAGGAAGTACAATGTAATTTATAGATCCCTTCTGAAGGGAAACCCTGCCTTCCAACTTAGGTCTATAACTTCTGGGGAACAATTAATCTCTGTTTTATGTATGTGGTATTGACAGTGCCTCGTTATTAAATGGTTAGAGGTTCAAAGAACATGTTTTGGTGACTGTGGTGAAATTTGATTTATGCCTGTCAGGAATTAGAAAAATTCTGAAAAATTTCAATTCTTTTCTTATTATTAATATTCATATATTGCAGCATTGAGAAAAGTCTACTGGCATAAATCTGTGCAGAAAGAATCATAATGTAATAGAAAATGGGGGAAAACTGGCAGGCATAAAAGAAGAAGAGCTTTCTACAAAGCAAGATGATTAAAAATATTGTGAATATGAAATGCAGCTTTAAACAGTAAAAATACAGAAAGCATCATCTGTTATCCTGTGATTGTAAGGCAGAACACCTTGTGTTGTGTACTGTCAATAACTGTACATTAAACATTATTGGTATGTGAGATTTTTGCAAATGAAAAACACCCTTAGGTTTTATTTTCCTTGGATAGTCAGGAGTCATTCTCCTTTTAAATAAGTGTTTTTGAAAATAATTCTGGAATGTCACATCTCTTCTACTGGCACAAATCTGGAGGAAGTTACATATGTGCCTTGGAGCACCTCTCTGTCTTAGCAGGCAAAGATACAGATTCACTAAGAAGCTTTTTTGCAAATACTGGTTTTGATTGCAAAGTAAGTACTTTACTCTCAGTTTTAGTCTTTCAGTTCTTGACTGTGGCTTCAGCTCCTCCTATATAAATCATCATAGTTATGCAAATAGACCTGGAGGCACTATCAGTTACTGCACTGGAATGGAGCAGAGCAGTTTTATGTTTTCTTGGCTTTCTGTTCCTAGAGCTGAGATCTTCTCCCTGTGAATTTCTGACAAAAATATGGAAGGGTAAAGATGTATATGTAGAAGTTAAGTATGTCTATATAAAGGTTTCCTGTAGCTCTAACAGACATTGACATTTCTGAGATAAAAGTATTGGATACATTCACTCCTTTCCTTTGCCCATCCATTTTGGTTTGTTTCCTTCATTTTTTTCTGCTATCCTAAACCAAGTTTATTCCAGTTGGGCATCAAAGTAATAAAGCAGAAATGAATCATCCATGCATCTGATGAGATAAAAACATCTTAACATGAAGTTTTATTTTAATTGCTTTTTATGGAGCACAAGGGAATTCTAAATAGCCAAATGAGCTTTCTGTAGATATGTGTGATTAGTAAAACTGTCCATTCCCAGAAAATGACAAATCAGAGAAAATTTTCATTTTGACAACAGAAAAAGGAAAATGATAGACACTAATTCTCATTTTTCATATTATTTGACTACATGCCAAAGCTTTTTTAGTGCTTCAGAATTGCTTAACACGTTTACAGCAAGAAGCAATAATAACCATTTAAAAATATTAATTTAAATTTTCACCTTTTTCAGAAGCAAAATTACATGTTTAAAAAATGGAGTCCCTTTTAGGGAGGTTTGATTAATTTGAATCCAAGTGCAACCTGATTAAACTGGGTTCTTGACGTAATTGAACTGAATACTCTTCAAAGGTGGAGTATGAAGTGGTTAAGACATTTTCTCAAGGCCTTGCAGGAATGGCATGTTGAAGCGATGAATGGATCATCTTCCTGGTGAAAGTCAGTCTGGTACCATAATTACAAGAGCATCTGCTGACACTGCTGTCTTTGAAAGCAGATCTCTTCCTGAAACTCTCTCATTATAAACAGGTGACTCCAAGGACATGGCATGTCCAGATTTAATTTAGGTATCTCTAGCCAAGCAATGAACTGAAAAATTAGCAAGTTACCTGTGAGATGTTAGCAGATTTCATAGAAAATTGTGTAGCTCTCTACCTCGCATGAGCTGTAAAGGAAATTTTGCTTTTTATTTCTTGATAGGGAAAAATCATCCTTTAAACTATTTAATTTCTCACATGAGATTGAAGATAGCTTTGTACATGGATACCTTGTAGGTACTTTTCATGCCTTAAAATCAAAGTTTAAAGGATTTTATAGGCTGTCTGATTCTTTGCTTTTAGGAAGCACAGATTACATTTTTTTAATTGTTGATATATGGGTATGTATAACTGGAGGTTTTTGTCTGATCATAGCTTCCTAATGCTTTTTATGATATGTGAGGTCATTTAAATACTGTTATCTGGAAATCCAGAATACTTGTAATAATTGAAGATAGACACTCTAGACTTCGGACTACAAACTTAGAGTGGACCCAGCTGAGGGCCATGAAGATGATGAAGGGGCTTGGAGCACCTCTCCTTTAGAGAAGGACTGAGATATTTGGGGTTGTTCAGTCTGGACATGAGGAGGCTCCGCAAAGACCTTAGTGTGACCTTTCTGTACTCAAAGGACACCTACAGGGCTCTAAGCAACTTGGTCTAGTCAAAGATGTCCCTGCTCATTGTAGGGGGATTGGACTGGATGACCTCTAAAGGTCCCTTCCAGCCCAGACTTGTTGCAGGATTGTCTTTTAGGCCAGAAAAATTTTAAAAGCCCTACAAAGGAGAAGATACAACATGGTTCTTTCAGGCCCAAAAATATTGAGCTTAAGCTGAAGATAGGTCTGAAATGCTTAAGCTGAAGATAGGTCTGAAAAACACTCTTAAGAAGACATTATTCTTTCTGTCTGGAACTATGTCTTCGGTTTGTTTCTTCCTCTTCTTTACCCTTTTCCATGTGTAATATCCATGTGTACCCACTCCTGCTTTCTGTCTGCCTGTGGCCTCTTCTGAGCCAGCATTTCAGAGAAAAGAAATACACAAACCATTCATTCATCTCTTCCCTGCCTCATCCTTGTTTGCAAAACGAGCAGGAAGCTATTTGTGCCTAGTGACTCACCAGCAGATTTTACGAGGGGATTGTGCTGAACCACACTGATTCACACACTCTTGGCTTTGTCTGAGGTCAATGTCTTGGCAGCATTTCCCTGTAAATACCATACAAGTACTGAGCTGTTGATCTGGAGAGCTTTAAGTTGTTTCTGCCTTCCATGGTAGCGGCTGTGCTTCCTTTTCACAAGAGTTGGCAACTGGGGAACAAGGTGACAAATTCTGACCCTGTACTTAATAGAGAAATTTAACCTTCAGTTGGTGCGCAAGTATCTGCTCAGCCTTTCACACTGGAGTGTGACCTGATTTCTACTTTCCTTAATTGAAAGAGCTGTTGTGATGAGTACCTAAAATCTGATTAGATACTGTTTGTGGCCTTTCACTTTGTAGTTTTGCTCCCTTCTTACCACAAGAATGCTTCCTGCCCCTTTATATCTATCCTTACTCTCTATTTTATTGTTCTTCAGGGTGCTATGGTTATGGTCCTTAGCTTAAGGAGATGCCAGCTCTCATATCAGGGACATCACATGAATTTAAGAGTTAGGCAATGGAATTCCAGCTGGGGATTTGGTATTTACTTGTTTGTATTTCTCTAACACTTTCTACAGATTTATGGGCACACATAAGATGCAGCTGTAGTAAGATGTGTATTCAGTAGCATTTGGGGAGGTCCAAGAAGCAGTCTTGCAAGCAGTAACATAACTGCCTCATTAACTTTGTTTTCCTGAACCCTGCCAATGGCATATTACTTGATGTCTTGCAGAATGAGCAACTATACAAATTGTACATAAGACCTTGAAAAGTTTGAATGGAGGCTTACCAACAATGAAAAACAATTGTCCCATAGAGACAAGTTTTAAGATGTTCTTCTTTGTGTTGTCATGGTTTTCTGATTTTATAAAAATTAACATGTTCTGAGAACCTTGGAATATTAAGGAAAAAGAAATAGGTGAAAAAAACTTCCCAGAGGTTACTACAGGTTTTTGCCATCTGACACCCCTGGCCGGTCCTAAAGACCTCCTCTAGCTCTTGCTAGGCTGATGGAGATTGCCAGGATTCCTGTGATGGGATAAGGTGAAGAGCATTCTCTGAGTCACCTGTTCAACCCTTGGCACATGTAATTTTGGGTGGAGCTTATTGTAGACTCAGATCTTCACCTCTCTCAATATCTACTATCCAGTAAATAAAAATAGGAAAATAGTAACTAGTAGACCATTTTTCTGCATAGCAATGGCGTTATGGGGTTTTCTCTATGTGACATGTTTTTTTTACAGAAGAATAAAAATGTGTTTTCTTAGTTCTATTGCGTGCCTTTCTCACATGCACAGAAAACTCACCCATTACAACAATATTGCTTTTATCTTTTACCTCTAAAACAGTTGTGGGTTTTTTTTCCTCTAATACAGGAATGTTCAGTTAGATCTGGAATTTGAAACAGTTCCATAAGCAAAGAAAATAACTAAGCTCTATTTGTTGTTAATTTGTTTTCTGTCTTACGCGGTTTACGTTTTTCTATCATCCTCACTCCGGGCAGACCCAATTCAGAAAGGACAGTGTTATAACAGATCTGCCAACAGATGGAAAGGCTGCAAGGCAAAGCACATTAAGACTGAGTGCTTCTTGCCCATTTTTGCTAGGCATTCTTTCATTACTACTGTCTGTTTCCACTACCTATTCATCCTGAAACTTGTGAAACCTTACAGCTCAGAGACTAGATTAATATCTACATTCCAATCACCTTGTTATGAGTATGTTTCTTCATTTCGTTATTGTTGTGGTTTTATTGTAGCTGATATTACAAAAGTTGATTAACCTGATATTAGAAATTCTCATTCAAGTGTACATACATTTCCTTGGAGAGCATCTGAGTTGCAAGGTTTGCTGATGGTGTAAACTTATTTGGGATAGTGAGGGAAACTGAAAAAATTGCAGAGGGATTTTAGGAGGTGGAGATCATACCATACACAGAAGCCATCACCACATGTGGCTCAGTGATTGTGTGAAGTGACTGGAGGCTGGGAAATAGATGGGCTGTGCTTGGGGCTCACTTGTGTTACTTCCTAGGCATTTACTTTTGGCCACTGTTGGAAGTGACAGTCTGAGCCCAATGGATTCCTTTCAGAGGCAGTGCAGTCCTCCTATGCTTCTATAAGCTTCTGAAAAAGACAATGTGTTTAAAAAGCCAGAAAAGCTGTTTCAAGCATGACAAAGAACTAAGGTAAAACAAGAAAGGAAATAAAAACAAGCAAGCCACCCATGTGTAAATTAGGTAGGAGCAACTATAATATGGACAATTTGTGGATGTATTTCTTATTAGGAAGTCTTCAGCTGTCTAACTTGCACTCAGATTTATAAAGAAAGATGTTGGCAGCTTTGTGAGAATCAAATGTTTTCAGGTCACAGGGCAAGAAAATCTTTAGTTTGGCTGGATGTACAAAGGGAACTTTGGTACAAATTCCGCAAGATGAGATTAAAATCATACGTTTACAATTACTGTCTGTTAGAAATCTTTGGAGAAATAAACTCTTGTGTAAAATGGTTTGTTTTGCCTGGAAAGAGATGGTCATTAATGTTTGGCTTATCATGGCCACTATCTAAACTATAAACACAGTTCCTGTCATCAGAGTATCTGAGGAATTGCTGGTTAATTCTATTTGAAGGGAAAAGTCAGGGTGTTTTAGATCTCACTCTGCCAGAATTGTGATGTACCATCACAGATAGAAGTGTGGATAGTATTGATCTTTCTTGATTTTATTGAGATATATGGAATGAAACTCCACATAGGTAATCATTATTTCTTCTTCCCTCCCCAAGATATCCGGCATGTAGAAGCCAGTCTCGGAGGTTAACACTACGGTTGTTATGGTTTTGGCATGTACTTCCTCTTCAGTTTGTTCAGGATTGTTGAGCATCTCATTGTTTTCATTAATTCATGGATGATATGCTTTAAAAGCAAATAATTTTTTTAGAAAGGATTGTGCAGCCTTCAGCTCTTTTGTCTCTCTGTGTGTAATTGGTCCTTTGTTTGATGTGGTTATTGGTGTTCCCTTTTGAGGCAGCAGTTGTATCACTTGGACTAGTTTAACTCTATTTACCCCTTATATAGTCTCATCTGTCTGATTTTGAACTACAGGTTTTAAAACTACAATCTGTCTACTAAAGTAATGATTACTGCCAGTAAAAAGTATTAAGCCTACCCTTAAAATTTATTTTACTATAATGTAATCTACCTTTCCCATTTACAGTTTAAGCCAATAGAATTTAGGTGGAGAAAACAGATTTGAACTCAGGACTGTAACTTTATTACATCTAGGCATTGCACATTTTGGTTGAAGGCTTGATAAGCTTTAATGTGATATTTCTATTATTTTTAATATCTGAAGTTTGCTAAAGAACTTGAATTTTGATACCAGAGCAATGAATGTTCTGTGAGTGCCTAAAAGGTTTATAGAAATTTCATGCCTTTATTTCTACTTACTTGCAGTGGGTAATAGGGTTAAATTTGGTGCTCATCTTCTGTGTGGTGTTATTTTTGCGTTATTGATGTACTATATGGAGTTCTATAGTATTTGAAGTTTTGATTTCCAGTAGTTTATGTGACGGGGGTTTTTTTAAATCACAAAATGAATGGACACAAACTATAGCACGCTTCCTATGAAGAATGTCTAGAAAGAGCATTGTCCTTTTATTAAAAACAACAGTGGTAGCAAAATACTGATGCAAATGAAACACTTGAGACAATGTTAGTTATTAGGGCTTTTTTAACAAGGATTCCATTCTTTTTAAAAGACAAAACATGAATCTAATTAAAAAATATGTCTGGCCATCCTCCCTTATGCTTTGGGAACAAACACACCAACTTTTTTTTTTTTTTTGAATGTATAGAAAACTCAGATTAGTTTGTCTAAATCCTTTAATACTTTAAAAAAAAATCTTCGATAAACAATATAGTTAATCATCTTTTTCGAGAAAAGGATGTCTGTTAAGGGGAAAAAAAAATTAAATAATTGAAGTTTCTTTTAAGTTACAGTTCCAGAACACCACATGCTCTGCAATGTGCCCTAATGAAACTGAAATTTCTTTTTACAAGTAATTTGATTTAAACAAAATAAAAGAGTGAACAAATAAATAGATTTTAACCATTAAATGAAATAAATTACACAGTTTCTAGTATTATACCAGGGTAAAACAGTCATAGCTGCTTTTCTTCTCTTTATCACGCTTTTAATACCAGTTGCAATACAGGTTCTCGGGTTTTTTACCCATGTAGGGTTTTTTAAGTACACAGTTTTGTATAAAGTGCAGTTATAAAGTTGCATGGTTCTATGAATAAATAGTATGAGATAGTGAACATGACTAGTAAGGGATAAATTGTGACCAAAGAAGAGAAATGTGCTTTAATGAAAGCATCTTTCTCTGTTGATGTATATTGAATTATTCTGGATTCTTTTATTACGGAATTTTGTTATAGAATGTAGGGGAAAAAAGAGTAACTTGTTTTTTAAGCGTTTACCGACTTTGAAAACGTTATCCCCTCTGATGAGTTATGTGACAGCAAGTGTTGGATGTTTATGCTCTCCTTCTTCAACAGTTGCCTATTTCAGAGGCCAGAGTGAAAAGTAAGATAGTATTGGTGAATACTCTTAACAGTACATAGCAATGCTTATCATTCAAACATGATGGTGAAACAGTTTTCTTTACACATTGTCTGATCTCCCTTAATGCAGGTGGAAACTTGCCAGCCTGTCTGCAGCAGGAGGAGTGAGGCTTTACTGTTGTGCTCCCAGTGCAGTTTCTGAGCATGTGGGCCACACACTGAATGGTTCAAGCGTGGTTACTAGACAAGGAAATAAAGTCAGCGTTTGGGCTGGATATTCTGGAGTTTCCTCAAAGTATAATCTTGCAATTACTGAAATATTCTTTCTGGGATTTGAAATCAGAAAAAAAAATCCCTTTGCATAGAAATCTATAGCCCAATTGACTGAATTAGCAAAGTTATAATCCACTGAGAAGAAAGATTGAGGAATTGCTTTATTTTGACTGTACAAATATTACTGTCTCTTATGCACAAGCATTTGTACCTCTCCCATCTACAGAAAAGGTACAGAATTAAAGGTAGTTTCAGAGGACGGTGTTCTACTGGAGTCTCTCGAGGCTGAAAACTATGATTTCTCTTTCCATTTGTATTCTTAATTTCTATTCTAATGAAACAAAACCAGAGTGATATGTTTCTTCAGACCTCGACCTAAAGTTTTTGAAGTGATTATCCCTCCATATATAGCATGTTCTTGTTTGGCTTTTGGAAGTTTTTTTTATTCTGAAGGTTAGCCTTTAGGTCATAGGTTTTATAAGTTTAGCATAAGCCTTTAATCTCTTTTAAATGATTTATGTGTAACTTATTATCATAATTATTACTAATAAAGCTACTACATAGAAGAGAACAGTGTGTTCTTGTAGTATCAGAATTCTTTATCTTATTTGTTTAGATCATATTAGCAGAAAAAATATTCCTTGTCTCTTTTTATTTACCAAAAAAAGAATCTTCCAATATAACAGAGCAGGAGTCACGCAGGAAAAGAATACTCAAATTTGACATTATTTTCAGGGAAAAGGATGACATATTTTTTTCCCCTGGGATTAAGATACAGGTAGAATTATGCTAAAGCAGTAATAAAAATAGTTTTTTAAACATTGGGTTTTATCACCCATATAAAAATCAGTAATATAACTTGGCTCTCTGAGGTTTGTACAATATGTACTCATGCCTTAATAACAGAAGACATCTGCTGAACCAATTTAATCAGCAATTTAAAGAACTGCATATATTGGGAACTGATGGATATTCTCTGCTATTTCAAACCCATTTGAATGTTGTACATCTTATTAATTATAGCAAAACCACTTGCTCCTTATTGATTTTCCAATTTGGTATTTTCACAAAAAATAAATATAATAAAACTTTCTAACTCTTCTCATCTTTTGTGATTGTCCTCCTGCTTTCAGGATGTTCCTTCCAAGACGGTTGTTCTAGCAATGAGAATAAAATTTGATGACTTTTTTTTCAAGTATCTCCATTATTCTTTTTGGTCCCTCAGAGGTAAAAAGCTCTGAAAAATAAGCCAGCTGGCTCCCTTCCCCAAGTGACTGTCTCGGTCTGAGGCAATTTGGAGAGGTGGATACCTTAAACAGAAGTCTCCTTTCTCCAATTCAATACCTGTGGTTCTCTCCAATATGGAGGGTGAGATATCAAATATACTTGGATGTAAGTAGAAAAGAAATAACTCTTTACCAAGAAGAATGTTAAAAAACAATACTGATAAAACTGGGTTAAGGTAACCAGAAGATTCCCAAGCTCATGCCCACCGGACCAAAAATGAGGTGGTAGCCTGCGTCCCCCAGCCATTAAAACCTGGTAGGAATGGTTTGGAGGGTCAGTGCTGGAGTGAGGCTGCAGTGCTGGCATAGGCAGTTGGAGCAGGGCTGTGGACCCCCAGGGGACTGTAAGGACTCACAAGGCACCTGCCAGACCCAGTGATGAGACATGGTCACTGCAACTCCGATGGTGGTTGTAGTCCCAATCTGCTGAGGTGGTGGTAGGAGTCCCATGACGCGAAAGGGAAGGAGACCCTCAATTTCCTGAGGAAGTCTGAGTGTGGTCTTTTATTGGGCTCAGGGTAGGTGGGAACACCTCTGGAACCTCCCCTGGGGCAGGGAGTTCTTCTCTAGATGATTAATACTGGATCACAGGACATTTTTCAAGTCTTTGACACCTACTAAGATGTTAAGGCTGCCTGTTATGTCAGCACAGGTGGATCCATTATGGCCATCAACAGAGCTGAATATCCTCAGGCCCTGTGTGTGAATTGTTCTGATGCCTCCCCAAGGGGAGTTATCACAGATTAGTCATTTGTGTAGTGACAAAGAAACAATACGCAGCTCTTAGCCTGAGGTGACAGGTGTGCATGACCTCAACACCTGGATTGTCTGAGTCATTAACATTCCAGTCTTTTCACATTTGTGGATACATTCTTTTCATAGGATATTGGAGTACCACCCTTATCTTAAGTCCCTCTTCCCAGTCTAAATTAGTAGTCATATTTGGGGAAGGGTCAAAAGGTGGATACCACAGTCTTTATGTAACTTAGGACAGTGATGAAGATTAATTTTCCTGGTTCCTATATTCTCTGATTTGATGTTCTAACCTTCCCTCTCCCCAGACCTGCCACTCTGGATAGGTGGCCTGTGAATTGCTTAGAAAATCACAGGCAAGCTTAATAGTAAATCAAGAGTTCAAATGTTCAGTAACTCATCCATGAACAAAGTAAGTGAGGTGCAGTACCATCAATTTTCAACTACTTCCTTTTTTTTTTTTTTTAATCCATGCTTTCTGCTGCATTCTTTGAGAAGCATTCCAGTATTTCTAGTCTGAACCTCTAACTGTAAGATCCCTGAGGGGGTTTGATTGATGCTTACCTATACTAATGTAGTGCATAAATACTGGCCATGTGTTACTAAAAAATTGCACCAATACACAGAGGACCTGAGAGCTCAGTATCTGTTTTATTGTTAGTCATCGAAACAGGACGTGAAGATGGGAACACACTTGACTGTTTTGTGTGTTTCTGAAAAAAAAAAAAGTACCAGGGTAGTTTGTTTTGCCAGTAATCATCAAATCCTTCAATTTTCATAGGATCGTAGAATGGTTTAGGTTGGAAGAGGCCTCGTTACAACCCCCTGCCATGGGCAGGGACACCTTCCACTAGTCCATGTTGCTCCAAAGCACATCCAGCCTGGCCTTGAAGACAACCACAGCTTCTCTGGGCAACCTGTTCCAGTGCCTCACCACGCTCACAGTGAATAATTTCTTTCTAATGTGTAATCTACACCTACTGTCTTTCTGTTTGAAGTCAAGAATGCTGCTTACAGTTAGAGGTGCAGGTACAAAAAATATTCTCCTCTGTGATACACTTCAGGAATGAAAATTAATAAATTCAACATCTAAATATGTAGTCAGTGTAAGATATGAATCTTGTCCCAGTGGGGTGCATGCAGAGCGGCAGAGGTAGTCCCTGAGGGAATGACCACCGGCCACTCTGCCTATTCAGGTGAGCAGCAGAGGGACAG
>JAWWLZ010000118.1:46577175-46669783 GCA_035041345.1 Poliocrania exsul
CAAGTCCATATAATCCTGATCTTCCATTAAACTTTCTCTTTGCCCCTGCCCTTGCTGGTGGTCACTGTGTGTTCCTTGTAGGGAGCTCCCAGAGGCCACATGGTCTTGGGTAAGCACTGAGCACACACTTCTCCTGAGTTCATGGACTGATAGTCCAGGGCCAGGAGAAGCACCATATCATTGCAGAAACCTTCAGCATAACAAGGCTTCATAGAAAATCAACCACCATAATAATGGATGTTCCTTGTTCTGCGTGTGCTCGTAGCCCAAGCTGAGCACATACCTCACCTTAAGAGGTGTTGACTTTGTCAGCTGCCTGCCAATGTGTGTGCCAGGCTGCTGACCAGACACACTGCCTGCTCACGTGTGGTGCTCTTCCCCAGCATCCACCTTTGTTGTTCATTTTGGCATGTGGATTTTGTGTGTGAAGTCTTGCATAAACTAAATAAGAAGGAAAATAAAATACCACTTGAACAATGTTGTTTGGAGTAAAATGCTGATGCATAAAACTGCCATCGTTAAGGAACACTGAATAAAAGATCTGAGTCCTGAAGTCAGCTGAAAGTCAAAAAACCTGCAAAATAGCTGCAAATGAAGTATCTGAGCAAAAAACATTGCAGTAGTTGTAAGAGAAGCTCTTGCTGGATGCCGATGGTGTGTAACAGGCTCTCTTTTAACTGTCTTTTTAGAGGTATGCTTTAAAGAGTAGTGAAACTATTTTAAATAAGGAACACCCAATATTCACTGTGTCAAAGTCTAATAATATTTTGTGTTTTCTATTTTTTTCTTTTTTTTTTTCTTTTAAGATCTTGATGGTTATGGCAAAATCTTTCATCAGTGTGTGGTATAATGGACTACCAGTTGGATGATTTACAGTTGTCTGAAACATGATCTATGCTTCTCCTCTTCTGTGTCTATGGTAAGTTTTGTTATGCACATAGCTATTAAATACTTCAGAGAAGGAGCTAAATGTTTGTAGGGACACAAACTGGATGTCATTCCCATTGTTTTCATGTGGATTAGCCTGGAGTTGTCAGTTTACTGACTACACAAACCCCATTCTTTTTTGTAAGCTGTTTGAGAATATTTTAAAATCTTATGTTAAAAAAATAACCATACAGAACTTTTCTCTCTGTTGGATGATTTTAGAGCTGTGCAAAGGTCCTGATACACAGCTGGAAATGTTATCTTTCCCTTCAGCCTGAAAGCATCATCACCTTCGTGTGGCGTGTCTCAGTTCAAATTAGATCGAACCAAATGTTCTTTTTCGCCAGACACATACCACAACGTATTCAAGAACAACATATTTAACAACAAAATAACTGTAACTGTTATAAACATAAACCAAAACACTTTGCTTTATGTTTATTAAAAAAAAGGTAAAAAATCAATTGGAGAAAATATTTGGAAACAGTTTTTCTGTTTTACTTTTGCATTGCCTCTCTGTTTTGTGCCTACAATTAATCTGATTTTAGTATCTGTGAACAATGTTAAGTATTGCATAAACAATAATATTAAAAGCAAGGCTGCTCATATTATAACTGCACTATTGCTTCTGATTTACAGTGTCCAGACACACAATAATGAGATCCAAAGCACTAGTTGTTCATTTGGCCAAATGCATTGACAAACCAAATTTGGATATTAAAATGTTCCACTGTCTGCACTTAACCTCTCCAAAGAGGGCAGAGTCTCGTCTCCAAATATGGGGTTAAGCATTTGAGATTAAAATCCCCACTGTTCCACTCTTCTCCTTGATAAGCTTTTAGAGATGGCTCATGCCAAAGTTTGTTTCTGAATGATACTAAGTTTTACGGAATAGTTGCTTAGCCACTGTTAAAATTTGCCTGTAAATGGTTCTTACCTTAAGTTTGTGTCTAGGGCTCAAATTAGAGAAGATATGACTTATCATATGCTTAAGTACTGTAATGAACTAAGGTAGAAGCAATGCGGTTTCTAGAGGTATGTTTGCACTTGGTAATAGAAAGATTTGTTAAATATCCCATATAAATGGATAGAGTTGTTTACCAGCAAAACTGGTTACTACTTTTTTGGTGAGAATGGGCAGTTACGCAGTGAAATGGACTGTCATGTAGCACATTTTCTCATCCTGTGGAGGGCTTCTGCTTGCTTCTCTGTTACCATTTTCAGCTGGCTTTGTTTCAAAATATATGTCTCCCAGGTGCTAACCATACAACTCTGAAACCAGGGAGCCAGATAAACAGCAAAGAAAGTATCATCTCACTTGTTTGTACCTGCAAATTATTGAAGCAAAAACCTGATGTTGTTTGGTGCGTTATCTAACACCTGATGATTCCGTGAGGCATTTCTCTGGGTATGCATTGAGTTCTGCATTGTCCCCTAACCAGGCATTTTATTTGCCAAATTAGTGGATTTGCTGCAAAGACTTGACCTTTTCTTTTCTTCTCTTCCTTGTCAGCAAGTGCCATACATTTCTGAGCCTATTTTTGCATCCCAAATGTGCACTGATTCATGATGAAATAAGGGCTTTTTGACAGGTCTGGTGGATGAACAAACTTCTTTAAACAGAGAAAACTGTTCATTCCATATGTGTAAATACTGCAGGATTTTGTCTCCTTTTGCAGACATCTGCTACACCACATTTTACTGCATTTATTTCCTATGTTCATCCCCAGAAGAACAAAATCCAGTCCAGGCCACGGTGTTTTCCTTTGTGGCCAAACTCAAAAAAACCAAAACAAACCAAGGTGTGATGACATCTAAAATTGTTTAAGAAATGTCATTTTGCATTGGGCTGAAAATAAAAAAAAAAAATAAAATCCACTGCTTTGGCAGTCTTATTTGTTAGAATTGTTCCTCTGCAGTCAAATCTTCAAAGAGGATGTGCCTGTGAAAGGGTATCATCATCCCCTCCCCTCACTGTTATATCCACTCAGGGCTCACATAGGCCCTCAAATGTCCATTGTGTTACTCCACTGCTTCTTTCTAACCAGATTAAAGCTAAGTTGGACCATCAGGAAGTAGGATGAGTGTCACCACAAATGATGTGAAACCTAGAGGATTTTCTACCCTAACTACAGTAGACTGCAGAATGATTTCTAGAAGTAAGTAAGCTTTACTCATCAAAGTCAAACCATAAAAGAGAAGAAACAATATTCACAACAATAATATAAATTTAGAATCTATAATAATGATAGTAATATTTCTAGTGTGTTCCCAACTCCTATACCCCATCAGACCGACTAGCGAAACTTACTACAGAAAAGTATGTTAGGTTCATGAAGTCAGGCTTTTAGAGGACATGGTGGTTTTTGAGGAGAACTTAGGTGAAAAGGAAATAGAATCTCTTACAAGGAAGGAGTATTGGAAATGCAAAATTGTATATCAACCTATAGTTGAGGCCTTCTGTATCTTCGTTCTGCTTTGGACCAGCTACCAAGTTTGATACGGTTGTTTTGGGGTTTTTTAGTTGCTGGAAAGCACTGAGATTTAATAAAAAACCCAACACAACAACCAAACCCCAAACAACAAAAACTGAACCAAAAGCCAAACAACAATAAATGTGTAGAACTTAATTTTCTGCTATATATTGAGAAGCTTCATGTGGTATTTTAGTATTGAAAGGACTCTGTTAAAGATATTCAATATAAAAAGTCAGCACAGGAGGAAAAAAAAAGCTATAACGAGCAGAAGTCAGGTGCTGTTTAGGAGACGTTTCTGGTAATTAAAAAGAGAGTATCTATAACATTAAAGGTCAGGACATCTACTAAAAAGATAAATAGTTCAAACCATATGTTAAGTTAGAAGAATAACAAAGGAATTTTTAGTATATATTACCTCCACTAACTTGAAAAATTGAAAGCTCAATAAAAAAAATATAGCAGGTGTCCCTAAGTACTAATACTTCCCTGTGGTAGTTTCTGAATGTTATGTCACATAGATACTTGAAGAAACAACATCAGCAACTTCTAAGATCACAGTTCTATTACCTGACTTTAAAAAGAAAGGAAAAAAAAAGAAAAAAAGACAATGAGAAGAAAATATGGAGAAAGTCTAGCCCTGTATCTCAGTTTCTCAATTCAAAAGAGTCTCTCCAAACCCATGTACTGAAACCTCCTGTACCAACACTAAGCAATGGAAGCTGGCATTTTGGATGTTTCTGCTTCTGAACTCTTGTTTTCACTTCTCTGTGCTGAAGGCTTCTTGCAGTTTACAGGTAATGTTGTAAGTGCAGTGTTCCATTTAAACTGTAAATCATCATTAAACAGTATTGAAGCAAATAAATTTTTGTTATTTCTGCTGCCATCTGCCTGTTGTGGAATTCAGGATTCTCTAGACTGCCACTGATTTTTCCTGGAGGATTGTTCCATCAGAGTTCACACTTTGTTGAGTGAAGCAGGGTCCATCCAGCCATGCCACCTGCTAGTCAGGCCGTCCGAACACATCACAGGCTCTGTTTGGATGACAGAAAAAATGCAATAGCAGGTACACTGAAAGAATCAAAATGAAGCATTTATTATTTATGAAAGTAATCACAGTCCTACTGAGATATATCCTGAACTGAAGTGCCTGCAGCTAATAAACAGAAACAAAGAAAAAACTGTTAATGTTTGTCTTGAAAACATTGCTTGGGTGAATTTAAACTAGTTTTTAATGTTGCTTCAGTATGTTCAACTGAAGTAAGAACTCCCCTTTGTCCTTTTACTTTCATTTCCCTACACCTTTGTGTACTACATTTTCAAGCTGATACTGTGATTCAGAAGGACTGCACTATGTCAACAGCCTTGAATAAATTATGTTACAGAAGCTTTGAAAGCTACAGAGAAACTATTCTCAAAGTTAGGTATTGGTTAAAGAAAGGCCCAGTAATTGAAGAGGCATTGCTGCTAACGTGCTGTGTTCTAATGATTTTCTATTAGTAGGGAATCTTGATTAATGATTCTCTATCAGCATTTCCTGATTAATGTGCTAGTCAATGGATTGTTACATCATTTTATTTCCTCTTAAATATTGTCCTTCTAATATGAGTGTGGTAGGAATTGGCTTTAAATGAACTGCTGCTAGCAATTTCTTTATCTGAATGGAGAAAATATTTTCAATTTCTAAAGCTTTGAATTCATAAATTATTTCTACCAAGTAACTACCTCTGTGAGCTTTTTGCATTTGAAAAAAACCCCAACTTTGTAAAGCTGCTTGGAATGAGAAATGGCTCTGTGGTAATGTTATTGTTGTGTTTAAATTCTATACTCTTCAACTGCAACAGGCTCTAAAAGAAAATGCTGAGTTTAAAGCTCCAGAAAACTTGCTTGAAAACAATTTCAATTAATTAATATTTAATTTTTAACTTTTTTACTGTGCTGTTGTAAAAAAGCAACGGCAGCCATTTTCTACAAAGGACTAAGGGCTTGCTAGTTTTGTTGGGGTAAAAAAAAAAGCCACATGCAAACACTAGTAAACTGATTATTTCTTGTTGTTAGAATATTAATCTATGTCTTTTCTCATTAACAGTGATACAGGCATGTATTGATTGCTTTAAATCTGTTTGGTTTTGCTTTTTGTTTTTTGTTTTAAAAACTCCTGCAATGAAGGCATAGTCTCCAAGGGATAACTATCCAAACCTTTATTAGTTTGACAGGGGAGGATCCTAGAAAGCTGGAAGTATTTTAACAGTTTATGATCTAGGAGAGCTGTATCAGTTATGTACTGCCTGTGGTTCCCCTCAAAGGGGAGCTGCATGAAATTACTGTAACTAACTCAGTGAGATACCATTCTGAAGGGAGAGGTGGTTTTTTATTAGACAATCCATAATTGAATAGACTTTACTGATTTATATTCCTCACACTGGTGTCCTCACAGCCCTGAAATGCATGTCCCAGTGATTTGGCCAGCATTGCTTGTATGCAAGTCTGGAGGCCAGGAGATGTCAGCAGCTGCGTCCTCACCACTTATCTTGGGTTCCTCTTGGTAGCAACAGATGAGTTTTGGGGATTTATCTCAGAATTTTGCTTACTTCAGCCTCTGCAAGTGCTACGCAAATCTGCTGCCAGGTGTTCTCCTTTTATATTTCTTGGGGTGGCTGGGCTGGCAGGAGGAGCCACATGGCATCCTTGCATGTGATGTAACCTCTCCTGGCTGCTTACACTTCTGACCTGCACAGCAACCTGATTTAGAGTGTAATCAATTATACAGTTTTAATTCTGGATACCTAGCTTGAGAAAATACACTAAATGCTTACCAGAAATATTGAAGACATAGAATTTACCTAGGATTAATCACCTGAAAATGTACCTAGAAAGTGGAACTCTTTTTGTTTTAAAAAAAACCCTAAATATATCGAGCTCCTGTTTGGTACACATTGACTGTTAAAGTCAGGTGGTGCTTCCAATATCCCTGAGAAACCCAAGTTTGATAACTTCCAGGTTTCTCACAGGAGTGGTTCAATAGGGACTTCTGGAGTGGGGAAAGTGTGCTGCTTAGAGCAATCAGTAATTTTTTTCTTTGGTTTTGGTTTGTTTGGGGTTTTTTTCATATTTAGCAGGCAAAGTTCTTTCTGAATGCTTATTATTTGGAAACTTTGTAGGTTTATATTATATAAATATAGATGTTGGAAGTATTTTTTATATGAGCATAATTTTGAAATAAATAAGATGATAGTGAGATATTAATAACTATGTGGCTGCAGCTGTGGCAGCAGAAAATAAGCCTTAGATAATAATAGTTAATAGAAATAGTTTTTAAAAGACTGAATTACTTTTTTGTTTTTCTTTTCAATCACCTAAATAATTAGAATACTTATAAGTGTTTATATGACCCAGGGACATGTTGGCTATAAGCCCTCAGAAGGGCTCTTTCCACTCCAGGTGAAACCATTTCCCTCCCCAATGAGGGGCAGATGTGGCTTCTGCCCTTATTAGGGCTGGCTGCCCATCCCCTCCATTCCTGGTCCCTACTTAGGCTAGGGGTTATTCTGTGACATAAACTCACCTTGGCACCTAGGAATGATATGAGATTTTCTGTTGGTTTAAACCTCAAGAGTGTAAACCTCCCGGCTAGAGACACTGCCATCAGCTATGTCAGAAACCCCTTTACTTACTGTCAGTTGTTGCCTCTTGTGCAATCAGCAGGTCAGTGATGAAACAGTTGACAAATATAGGCTGCTGAAATTCACAGTGAGGTAAGAATTAATTTTTCATTTGATTTTAAATTATTTTCAACATACTAATGCTAACATATAATTTACCTAATAGGAGAGAATAGTTCTGATGGCCTAAAGTATAATTTTAAGACTTACTTGAAAAGTACTTTCACAAAGCACAATGTAGAAAAGAGATAGGAATCAGTGCAGTTCTGTTATTTCCAACTGATCAAATGCATCTGTATCTCTTGTAGCTTTGATTATTCATGTGGCCAGCATCAGCAACAGGAAAAATAGGGGAACGAGGGAAACGGGTAGCAAAGATAGAGTTTCTGATAAGCAATTTACATTTCTCTGCTCAGGGAAATAAAATCTAGGCATTTCAAAGAACTAATCAACTGCTTGAGAAAGAGAGGAATGAGATTCATAAGTTTAATTCATGCTGTTACAACAGACATCCACAGTTCAATTTTGCATTCATTGCTTTCAGATGAAGTCTATACTAAATCTGAGTAAATTTATGCAGAAATTTAACTAAGTCTTGGGGTTTTTCTTTTTTTTTCTTGTTTTCAATAAAAGAAAATAGATAGTGGCAATTTGTTAGGTTGGATAGAACTATCTAATTGAGATCAGAACTGCTACTAGAAAACTAGATCAGTGCAGATTTCTACAAGTACATCAGTCATGTTTTCTGATAGACTAACTACTGTTTGTAGATAATGTTCACCTTTTCAGACTCTCTGATTTCAGTGAAGTACTATTTGATATCCTTCTTTTCTAGAAAATTAACGAAGTTGGAGTAAACTTAGCATAAAATTCTCAGAAATTTGAGTATTTTTTGTGGATTTGCTTTTGACAAAAGCATTTTTAAAATCCTTCTCTGTTAAGTTTTTAACCTGCAGTGAGGTCTCCCCTCAGTCTCCTCTTCTCCAGGCTGAACAGACCAAGTGATCTCAGCCACTCTTCACACACTTCCCCTCAAAGCCCTTCACCATATTTGTTGCCCTCCTTTGGACACTTTCTAAGAGCTTAATATCTTTCTTATTTTGTGGTGCCCCAAACTGCACACAATATTCAAGGCTGTCTCAAAGTGACAGAAACTCAATGGTTTGACATTCACAGAAATAACATACTTTTCATATTACACGCTACCTGATGCCTTTTTTTATATATAAACAGAATGTAACATTGGTTAAAACTAGGAGTTTGTTTGCAAAAAAAATTAAAATCAGAGAAGCAAGAATTTTGAATAATTTTGTACTTTTTTAGTCTACTGGAAAAGCTTACTGTTTAGCAGTAATACTCATTTAACTACTTCATGCAATGGAATTTCCCTTATGTCACCTTTCTTCGAGATAATCTTTGTCTTACTATGTTGTTGGGGGGTTTTATTATTTTTTCCTGTTTGGACAGGGTCATGCTGCTTGTTGCTCTTCATGTTTCCTATACTAATGAAAAAATAAAAATCTTTGTCAGTCTTTTGCCTTACTCAGCGTCAACTATAAGAGTACAGCAGTGCTTCAATGTAGCATCAAACTAGTCTTGCTATGTTAACTCGCTACAATAGCTTTTATCTCTAGTGTCTTGCCACGTTCTCTCTTTGTGAAGAGCTTTACAGGTTTAACATGTTTACTCATCTAGAGTCCTCATTTCCTCTCCTAAGTGGAATGGATGCTTTGGTGCTCTGTTAAATAGTCAGTGTTTCACCACAGCAACGTGGGCATTTTAGTGGTGCAGAAATTATTTCCCTTTGGAGAAATTTATAGCTCTATTCAGGATCTAATACTTACAGGCCAAGTTTCATCTTCAGCCAAGTGAAGTTAATGGCTTGACTGCATTATACGAGACTTTCTTGTATAGTCCTAACTGATCAATGCCATGCTTTAAGGGTGAAACATTTTGAATAAGAGATAACACCAGGGTTTCAGCCATATGTATGTATAAAACAAACAGTGCCATTTGGGATTATCCTGACCAGATTTCAGCTTGTATTACATCTTGCATTGTAACCTTTTAATTCCATTTCAGTTATATGGTCTGCTCTTCTCTAATTCTTCCTTTAAGCTGTTTTGTTGTTTGGCTCTATTGAGCAGCAGCTGCGTTCCCTCCCCCAGGTGGCTTTGCTTCATGTGCCTGGAAGAAAATGATTCCACTTAGAAATAGGTAACACACAGTAATATATGAAAGGTCGTAAAATATCATGATCCACCTTTTCCTGCCTGAAAGACTGTGCATATTTTCACTTTGAGTATTAGAAAAAAGCGAATATTTTTTATATTAGGAAAAGAATTTTATTGCTTTATAGGCTGCCCAGCTACATTGCTGTCAGAGCAGCTGAAGCCTTTTGAGAATAGTAGATTTGTGGGTGTTACTATACTCAGGGGAGTGGAAGTGAAGGATCTGCCTCAAAGTGATGAATCCTGTGAGAATTCAGGCATCAAACTTTCCAACAAGAGCCTGAAGCAACACATTAGCATCTACAGCAGGTGATAGCAATGAGTCTGAAAAGCTCTGATTAAATGAATTCAGGTGTTGGTGTTAGAAAATCAAATCTCCAAAGAACAGTGCTAGTAATTTAAATTGCAGTGCAACTCAACTTTATGTTGACTCCAAATAAGGTCACAAAATAATCATATAGTATTTAGTTCTGAATGTGAATCAGCTATGGAGCGGGAATACTCATAAATTTCTTTTGTTTGGAAAATTTACATACTAGAGCGGATTCAAGCAAACCTCACCATAATTGTTAAAGTTCTAATACAAATTTTCAAACCTAGAAAAGCTAGAGCCTAATTGATGATTGATGAGAAATTATTCACAACAATTTTTTTTTTATTAGAAATTGCCAGTTTCTGTCCTGTGCACAGTAAGGAAGAAGATTTCAAATAAATAAGTAAATAGAAACCTTACAGTGTATGTAGAGGACACTATTTAAATCTCTGTGCAGTATATTAACATTGTGAATAAGCAAGATGAGATATTCTGAAAAACAAAAAAAGGTTTTTTCACAAGGTGGAGGAACTTCTTGTTTATTATATTTGGGTGTAATCTAGTTGGGCAAGAGAGACATAAAGCCTTTGGCTGTTTTTAAAAGGCAATGTCTTTGGGAAGGGGTAACTTAATTTCTGTCTTTAGGATGGACAGGGTGACTCCACTCCACAGTGCTCCCTGTCTTTTGTGGGTGACACAGATGAAAGAAAGGAGCCTGTAATTGCGATGGTATCCATGGGAGGGCTACGTACATCCTCTACCATACATATGTCTATAATCCTGAGCAATTTATAAGATAAGGGCTAATTCAGCTGTTCATGAAGAGTTGTTATTTCCAAGGATAAATAATACTGTCATATTATCATCATCTCACTGAGTATTATGAGACTGCCTACATTGACTTCCTCCTCTATTTGGTTAAAGAAAGCTATAAACCTTGCTTGTTAACTGTGCTTTATACAGCTTCTTTTATACCACATTTTTTGTGAGCCGTATCATTGTTGACAGAGTTTTTGATTATGTTTGACTTTTATTTTTTGCTCCCAGTGTTCTATGCATTTTGGATTGAATTCATGATTATACAGTGTGTGATTACTGATAAGCTCCTGACTATTTGAAGGGCTGAAATAAAGCTATTTTAGTTTCCCTGGTTTTCCTCTCCCTGTACTTAAATTAGTCATGTAGGAGAAGAAAGTCAAAGCAAGACACCAATATTCATGTGCAAAGAAACTTGTCATTGTCTGGTTATTCTGCTGCAGAGTGCTGTAATTTGAAGGAATGTAATACAACACATCTAAAAAGCTGCCTGTGCTCAGTCTGGACTATATCATTGGAATAATTAAACACTTCTCAGACTTGAAAAAAAATTTACAGCTCTATAGTTCATCAGCTTCTCTAATTAACCCTTAATGTTTCTGTTTCCTGATATCATAGGTGAAAAATCAACTAAGTGGAATAATGTTTCTGTGATGGAAAGATTGGCCATCTGAGACAGGAACACCACTGAACCACAAGACTTGAGAAAAGCATGTTCCACACTGAGGCTGAACATGCTCCCCCTTTCCCTGTGTCTGATCCCCAGGCAGCACAGAGGGTCATTATCTTTCAGGAATATTTTGCCCATCCCTACCCATTCTTAGGAGCCATGAGCTTCCAGGAAATTTTTGAAAACTGAAGGTTTTTTGTAAGTTTCCCAAACTCATGTTAACTTTTTCCAGTATCCCAAAACATTAAATTCACTGAATATTTTTTCCCACACAGTAACGAAATTGATAGTGATTTTCCAATAAATTAATTGTAAAACTATGCTCTTTTTCCCAGAGGGTGGCTTTATGTTCTATCAATTAAAAAAAAAAGTTTCACCTTTCCCCTCCATTTAATATGGCAGGGATTCCAGTGTAACGAACCCATTATCCATGACTGTTACAGTGTGAATCTTCGTGTACCACTCAGCTTATGTGAGGAATTGTACTAATCCTAAGAAGAAAGAGCTTCAAAGTGCCTCTGTTTTGGAAAAAGAATTTTGCTTCCAAATACATGAGTTGTTGGCTGTATCCCACTTCATTTCTGCAGAGATCCAGAGATCATACTCCCCTCACTTCACTGAGAAAACAGCAGTTCCTGTGCCCTGGCACAAGCTTGGTAGGAAACGTCTGTCAGTATTTCAGAGGGTCTTGAGGTGCAGGAAGGTTGAAGGAACAGGCATTCAGGGAAACAAAAGGCAAAGATAAAATAAGGCTACCTGTTGTGAAACTGGAGCTGCCCAGCAGTAGCTGACACTGAGGTTTCAAAGGGAAGCCCCGTGGCATAGTGTGATTTTATGATTTCAGGACTTGTAGCTGTTTATACATGAAGTAATGCAGTTAAAAAATTATTTATAAGTTAGAGAAACAGACTTTTCTAGGAGATTACTTTGCTTCTGTGATATCCACAGAAAGTTTGTCAGAGCTCCTTTGCAGTCTCTTGAAGTTTGGCAGATCCCTGAGATTTGGGGAAAACAAGTGTCTCGAGGCCTGCTGTGATAAGTGATAAACTAGAATTATGTCTGTGTTTTCTCTGCAGCTTGTCCCCTACTCATGGAGTATATGGATACATTAAAATTCATAATCCAGGAAAAGAATTAGGTGAGGTTAATTTTACACATCTGTGACACAATGGGAGAAGAACAGAATGTCAGTTTAGTAGCCAGTTTTTGTGCTCTTGCGTAGACTGGAGATATAAAGAAAAGAGAGCAGAAATCAGGAACAATGTAGGTGGGGGGGGGAGTGCTTCTTTGGAAATCTCTTCCTTAGAAAGTAGGTCAAGAAGCTTCTGTCACTGTGATGTTTTGTTTATGAGGGAAAGGACAAAATAAAAATAATTTACTAGCGATGCTTGAGATCTGTCACCATCTACTTCTTGACAGAGTGCAGATGGCAGTAAGTGGTGTGTTAGCGTACAACTTAAATTAGCAGTATTAATTAGCTGCCTGAACTCTATTGTTTTTCCTGATGTGAGTCTTTTACAGACACATCTTGTACCTCATAGAAAATATAGTCAAAGCAGTTGACTCTACTGTTTGTATATTTACTTATATCTGTTTATTATCTCTTACTCAAATGTGCAAACTACTCTGATTAACTCTCCTTGGCTAATCTGGCATAGAGGTGGTGGTTGTCCCAACTTTTTTGTGCTTCAACATGAAGATTTTATCATTTACTTTAATTTGAAAAGGAAAAGTATGTGGACTAATTTCAACTGTTATAAGAGTGATTTTTCAGGAATTTAAACAGAGAAGAAACTGTCAGTGTATCAAACTTACAAAACAAATAAATTCATCAAATTTAAATCATGTGGAATGTGTTGATATTTTTGAATTATGCAATGATTCAGTTTTTTCTGTAGTAAATATGTGTAAATATATTCTTTATAATTTGGTTTTTGAGCAGTGTCTAATCAAATGTAGGTTAATGATCTTTCTAAGTCAAGCCAAGAGAGCAGTTATTAACCTTAGTAAGGTGTTTTGGACTGTTTTGGTCAGTTGAAAATCAGTTTGGAAGTAACCTTTATTTGTGGAAATGAACTCTTCTGTTTCTTGCAGAAGGAATTACAGCAATGTGTGGTGGAAGATATGATACAACATCCAGCATTTGCTTGTGTCCACATGTACTGACATCTCTTCCTATCCCAGCACTGGCAAAATGAAAGCTGTTGCTTTCACCATGGATCAGCTGTGATACTGACATGGCTACTTTTCTTTCCTTCGCCCACCATCTCCTTGCTCTTCCTCAGAGGTCAGAACCAGCTGGTGTGCCTGCCCAAAATCTGATCCCACCCTGCAGTGGCAGGTACAGCTGTGTTACATAGCAGGACTGAAAGCTAGTCCTGAGCTGCACGATGCCACCCTAGTTTAATGCAGTGCTACAACAAAAGAGTTTAGTTGGTGCATTGAAGGCATGATTTGTAACCTTACTGTACACTGGGGCCTGGGCTGTCTCCCAGCCACTGGCAGATGTAGTGCCGAAGGGATGCTGTCCATACTTAGCACTGCTCTCTGGTGCAGCTCTTGTCCCTCTGTTGGCCAGTAATGCCTGTTTCCTTGTGTCCCTCGCTCCTGCATTCATTCAGTGGTAACAGCAGAGTGATATTCTTTGTAAGTCTGACTAGGCTTGGGTTTGTTTTCTTTTTCTGTTTAGCAGTTTTTCAAAATAATGATTACATTGATGACCAAATCAGGTTTACAGTGGACTTCAATATGAATAGAAATTTACCTTCTTCTTTTCTTCCCCCCTCCAATGGGCCTCTTCAATATTGGCTTAGCTCTGACTTTGTTAAGTCTCTACTTCATCTGTGTCTCTGCTTTAATATGGACCATTTTGATCACTACCACACTTATTTCTTCTTGCTTACGAAAGAAGTTGCAGGCTGTGGGTTTTTTTCCCCTTACCTTTTTATGGATTAAACCTTGTTATTGCTTTGTTTGCTTGCACCATTGCATTTCAAACTGTTTTGGCATTTACTGGGGTTCTGGTGGTGGTTTAGGGTGAGTTTGTGGTTTGGGTCAGGTTTTTCTCCCTCCGTAATGAAAGCCTCATTGAATGAAAGAGTAACTTTTATAAAGTATATATAAATGTAGTTTAGGAGTTAGCAACAAAGCTCTTAATAATTAGGGCAGTTGGATTATGCAGCAACCTCTGAAACAAAAATAATGAATATATTAAATGGAGCATATGACCCTTTGCTGTTGAACGCCTTGGTATCTGAAGCTCACCTCTAGATGTGTGCATATCATCAGTGGTGCACAGGTGACTTTTAAGAGCATACCTGCTTCAGTAATTTATCAGAGACCTGTGAGACATGGTGGCATAGCAATATAACAGGACTGATTTGCTGACAGCCAAGTCTAATTGTGTCAGGAGAACAGCATTGTTTATCCATAAGGGATCCCCCTTAAAACAAGCAAATACAAAACTTCCAGCTGCCGCTCTTCTGCAGAGCAGCCCCTGGATCAGGAAAAGCAGAACGGATAGTGTGATACCTCAAACTGAGTGTTTTTCTACAGGCTTTCAGGGCTCTGTAATCTCATCTGTTGTGTTGATGAGAACTGATAGAGTTAAACACTGCAGGGTAGGGCCAAGAAGGAAGTTATAAACAGAGGTCTTGCAGCCCTGGGGAATAAATCATCGTTCTGAACAGTATGCATCAGAGCTGCCAGAGTGAAAGAAATGACTGGCAATGTTTCAGCACCTGAAAGGTATGTTTCACAAGTCTTGGCACCAAAAAAAAAAAAAAAGAACAGCTATATGTGTTAAAAAGCAAGGTGTTAAAATATATTACATAAATGTTTTTTATTACATCTTTGAAGTACTCTTTCATCTGAGAAACAACATTTGCCAAAAGGGTTGTTAAACATTTCAGTGGGCTGCCCAGGGAAGTGATAGAGTCACCAATCCTGGAGGTACTTAAAAGAAATGTAGATATGGCGCTTAGGGTCATGGTTTAGTGATGAACTTGGTAGTGCTGGGTTAGTCATTGGACATAATGATTACAGAGGTCTTTTCCAAACTAAGCAATTCTTTAGATTCAGGGATGGTGGGTCTGTGTCCCCCTGGCTCAGATAGTTGACAGAAATCCTGTGTCCTCAAGGCTGGCATGAACTGTCAGCTGGAGCCTGCTTCTCAACTCTTTTCTCAACTGGAGCCTGTTCCAACTTTTCCTCTCAGCTGCAAGACTCTGGGCCCTGCTGTGCAGATACAAGAGGTCTGTGCAACCTGTGGCTCAAATGTGGGAGCCCAAAGCCTTGAACCAAGTTTCTCAATCACTGTTTCCCATCAAACCTGGTAAAACAAGTGAGGATTTCAGTGAGGGAAAATGTGGGGATATTGCGTACCCTAGCAGTTACTGAAAAGCAAAAGATTTTCTAATTAAACTTTCCCTTTTTCTAAAACATTTTATTTTATTTTTAAATTCAATGGTGTTGAAGAAGCTGATGTGCTCTCAGCTGCTGCAGTGGTGACAAGGTTAAGATTTTATGTGCTGCAAAATCAAGAATGGAATGTTGTTGATCGCTTAGCTTAAAATTCCTATTCTCTAAAGTTTTAAAATGTCATTGATACAACAATTTGCTAAGATATGCTAGCACTGCTTTACAGAGCTCTGACATTTTGCATTATAAAACACTTTGTGAAGCAAGGGGGTTTTTATTATCTCATCCCTCTAGGCTGATAACCAGTGCAGAGGTTGTCACTCTGGATGCAGATTACAGTATGTAACAAAAATTATTTAAATTGTTTCTGATGTTTGAGCAAGAGATATAAAATATGCTAACATTAGTTTTTGATCTCAAAATTAAAAACAGACTTGTTTTCAAATAAAATCGCTGCATTATGTAACATTCACATTTCAGAAAATCTGATCATATTAGGGTACAGTAATAGTTCATTTTTTTTCATCTGCAAGGTAAATAAATATTTAAGTACACAAGTAAAATTGGTCTTTTTTTTTAATCCTATTCTAGAAGCACTGAGTCTACACAAATTTTCTATACTCTGCATACTCAATCTTTTTTTTTTGTCTGCAACTTGACACAATGTAATTTTAACACTGAAGTGTTAATAGCATTTTCAGGGGAATAAATCATACGTTTCTATTGCTTATGTCACTGTTAATAAGGAAAGAAATTTGCCAGACCTGGGTAGACGTTAAAAGGTGATGTAAGCTTGAACAACTTTGTGAAGGGCACACACATCCTTCGTGGTGCACAATCCTGCCATCTGGACAGGCATTGAGGACATCCTTCAGGTTGCAGTTTCTGTCTTTCTTTTTAGTTTTGGTGACAGTGAATGCTATTGCTGAAATTTCTTCTGAATGCTCCCAGTACTTTTCTGCAAAATAACTTTTTCATGCTTGTCCAATTAAGGAGCATCCCTGAGCCATGAGCAACTGAGAGACCTCTCTGACCCTATTAATGTATTGTAGAACAACTTGTCTACCAGGATAGATTTACCTCACCCAGGGAAATAATTGTATTAAGTTTTAAATAGCTTTGCTCTTGTTTTTTAATACAGGTTCACATTTGCAGGGCATGATCTGGCTCTTTCCATACAGTGACTTCCTGAATTGCAGCAGAACTGCTCATGTGTTTAAAATAAAACATGTGCCTAAGTGCTCTGGTGGCCAGGGGCCAGAGCATTCAACATGTTGCAGGGCTGAGCCCTAAGTGCATGCTGTTTTAATGTATAGTCTTCTCTGGCCCAGGATAAATCAGGATTAACTCTACAGGAAGTGTCACAGTACTGTGAGGAAGATATCTCACTGCATGGAGGGTAGCTCAGGCTCTTAGGAAATACAAGCAACAAAAGCAATGTCAATGCTTTTTTAAATTGTTACCAAATGAGGTGCTTTTTATGGCTAATAAATTGGTCAGTTAATTTTCTCATCACCATGCTTGAGCTTGTTCTTGCTGTTGAACAGTCTCTTACCTTTTCATAAGTTGTTGAAGATGGCATTAACTTTGTCTTCTTTCCTATTATAAGGCCTTTAAATGCCTTCACGTTAATGAATGTAATTTGTGGTTTAATCTGCGCATAGAGTACATTATTGCTGCTGAGGAAGCAGAGGGAGGCAGGTGGGAGATCTCCATTCTCTGTCTTTTCTTCTTGTTTACACCACAGAGACATTTGAGCATCCTTATTAGTAAAGGAGTTTGTGTGGGTTTTTTACCATGGTAATAATGAAATAAAGTGAGATATACTTCAGACATGCATTTTCATTTGGTAACTAAGTCTTCAATTTGTCATTTCATTCATATTCTATTTTTCTATCAATTTTTGTGAAGGAATTTTTTTTGTTTAGGGGATAATTGAAAGCTAACCTTTTAAACTATTTTTTAGTACCTTTCACTAGAATAAAAATCTGTGTTATTTTCCTTTGGATAAGATACCTAGAGACAGAAGGGTGGTGATAAGTAGTGTATAGATAAATTTTATTATTGATCACTGAACTCTTGGTGGCTGATTCTGTTGCTCAGTTGTCCAGTCTACTCTTGCTCAGCATTATTTTTCTTTTTTTCAGTCAGCTAGTTTTGCATAAATCATTATACAGCATACTGCAGAGACTGTTTTGAACTTCTGGTTTCCAGGGGATATTTCTTTCCTTCTGCTTGCCAATGCTGGCTTGTTGAAAGAGGAATTTAGACAATCCAACTGGGCTGAACGATTTAGCTCCAGTGCTCAAGAATCTCCAGGGGAACATTTAAAATGCTACACAAGCAAGATTCAGGAATTGTGTTTACTGTCAGTAAAGCATGGAAAAGGAGCAAGTGGCTTTCCAGTCTCCTGAGGGGAATCTCTTGGCTTGTTGACAGAAGATGAAATTACGGATGTAGGACAAAAATAAAATGGAGTGTACGGAGCTAGTAAAGCTTGAAAATATAAACCCCTAAATGTATAAACAAAGGGCTGGTAGTGGGGCATGCTTGGGGATTGAAGTTGCAGAATAGGACATGGTGGAGGATCACAGCTAAATGTCTATAGAGTTTTGGGGAGATTTTCTCAGAAAAATTCAACAAAAAAACCCTTCAAAACCTGCAGGCTCAACTGTGGTGATGGAGAGTTATAAATAATACTTAAAAAACACTAGCAATCCAGAGTAATTTTTATAGGGTTCTCTCTAGCAGATGTGCAGCTGGTTTTTGTTCTGCATAGGTGACTATTTCCCCCCCACTTCAACAATTACAGTTCGGTCCTCAAATAAACTTCCATACAGTCAAATAATTTGGTTTCCTAAACTTTTTTTGCTACTGTAGCTGATAGATTGTCCTGCTCCCTACGAGACAGTGTGCAGTGGCTCAACACTCCTTTGTTCCCCGCCTATTGCAGTTGGTTATTTCCAAGCAAATTTAATTGTGTGTTTCTAGTCAAAACATATGCTGGCATCTGCTAAGTGCAAAGTCCTTATGGTGAATGAAAATAAACAGAGTACAGTTTGTCTCTTTAGATATTGTAGGTAGTGAAATAACTGTTAAGCCAGGGTTTGTGGGGGTTTTGTGTTCTCTGCAACATTTTCTACTTGTGAATCATGCCTGTTTCTCCACAGTAATTGTGGAGCCTATTACTTGCCTTTTTCTTCCTGTGTTCCCTTTTTAGCAGAGATCAAATCCTTTCTATCTACACTTTTTTATTTTTTATCTTTTTTTTTTACTGACATAATGAGAAAAAAAAGTCATGTATGTGAACTCCAGGGATGCTATGAGAAAACTGTTGCCACTAGAGTGCAAATAAAAATAGAGAATGAAGAAAAGTTGTCCAAAATCAAAAATTAGGAAAGGTTCAAAAAGGTATTTTTGAAAGTTATGCTACTTGGCGGATATATGTGAATTCCATGCTTGCCAAAATCTACAGGTTAGGAGGTAACAGGGAAATACATTTCTGTGTCTAGAGAGATCTTCCTGTATGTTGTTCAAATAGTCCTTAAAAGATATTATACATACCATGAGTAGATGACACAGAGGTATGCATAAAACACTAAATGTTAATACTGTTATGCTCAGATCTTTACACTTCTCAAGACTCAAAAAAACAACAGGATGTAAAGTCTCCTGTGTGGTGGAAATGACTTCTGAAGGTACCTTAAGTCTACTGCTCTAATCAGGGTTAACTTCAAAGTCTGACTGGGCTGTTACTCAAATCTTGTCACTCAGGTTTTGAAAGCACAAGGGTGGAGCCTCTCCCTCCCTGGCTTCTGGCCTTGCCTTTGCTTGGGCTTCTGACTGGCTCCTCTGGCTACCAGCCTCTCCAGGAGGAAGACAGAGAAGCCAGCTTCTGGCTATGGAGGAAAAGGCAAAACCTGTGAAATGGAAAAACAGGACAGTACACCTCTGAGATGACAGAATAAAAATGTTACTTTAAGATTTGAAAAGCAAAATAGTGGATGAAATAAGCAGGTTTATTCCGACAGCAAGTGCTGTTGCTTTTGTTAAAATCTGGGAAGAGTACAGTGGTACCTTGCTAGAAAATGTCTGCATTTTTCAAATGGGAAACAATTTCATTTCCTTTGTGATGGAGATTAAGAGCTTTCTAACCAGCAAACTCTTATCAGAATGCCATGAGTTGTGATGAGTGCTGTTTCTCAAGATTGCAATAAAATATGCCTATGTAGACCATAGCTTAATCTTCATTAGTATGTCCTTGCTAAGTGGGTTATTAATACCACTTGTCAAAAATTGCTCTGTATTACAAACCATTGTAACTCACTGTAGTACTGTGGTTCACAGAAGGGATAACATTAAGTAGTGGTATTCAAAAATCCCTTTGTTTTCTGGAGGCTTCTCTGTTTTTCTATCACTGTTTGCTACTTCTCTATGAAAATAACAGGCAAAAATGTTTTCTAAAAACGTATCAGCTTATTCTGATTTCTGTATGCTTGGGATGTGTTGTCTATCAAATGTTTAGGGGGAAAGAAGTAATTTTAATAATCTATGTAATATTTCTCATAATACATAATTTCCAAGAGAGGCAAAATCTCTATTACAGAGAGATAGCTCTAATACCACGTAGAGTCTAATAACATCCAGAATGAAATTATTTTATCCTTTGATAAGTTACCTGTAAGTGTTCACAAAGTTCTGTATCCTAATTTGTCATTTTCTGCTGCAGAAGAGTAAGTATTGATGAAGTGGTGAATCCTTATAAAGCCTTTTTGTGGTGTGCTATCTTTAATGAGAATCTTGCAGTCTGCAGCTGGGATAAGGATGATATATTGCCTGTGACTAAGCATTATGGAAACTTTCAGCTTTGCTTAAGATCTAAGCATTCAAAGCTTTTAACTCTGTGTGTGATCGTTACCTTAATTGATTATAGACAGAACTTGGGCGTCCAGCACAAAAATGTCCAAACCTCTGGGTGAAGGATAGCTGAGAAATGGAGAACTTGTGCAATCATCGTCTGGAAGGAGGCATGGCAGGACTCCAGCCTCCTGCACGAACTTTCTGTTTGTGTCTAGCAATGAAGAAAATAGCTCAGGCCTCTTACAGCTCAGAGTGTTACAGCAGGGAGGCTGTATAGGAAACACTGGAAATCTGGGAACTCATTACAGGAGCACTTCTGCAGTCTGTTCTGGAAAAAAAAGTGGAGGAGTAGAGGTGCTTGTGCTTAGGTACAAGTGAAAAGAAGTGAGGAGGAAGGAATGTTCAAATTGTTGAAACTCCCACAGATGAAAAGTTTCTGCCCTTTCGAACTAATTTGACTATAAACCAACAATGTATAACAACAATTCTCAAAAGCAAGGTTGGATGAAGTGAATAGACAGTTTCTACTATAAAGCAAGAGAAAAACTGAGGGACATGCAAAATTGCCATGGAAAGAAAAGTCTGGTTACAAACCCTTGCTTAAAAGTTCACTGTACCCTGAGATGCACTGGGCCAGCCATGGTTTGCTGCCAATCTATGGGGTCCCTTCACCTCCTGAGGCTCTGTAGCCACCTATTTTGGATCACCCTGCACTGCCTTGGGGTGCCCCCTACCTCTTCTCCCCAAAGGCCCTGGGCTCAAGAACAACTTGGGACAGCTGCCTGGTGTGAAGGGCTGAGTGTATCCAGGAGAGGGAAAGGGAGATATAACCAATAAAGGGAAGCTGGACCCTGCTTTTCACAGGCTCATAGTAGAAAACAATAGCTTCTTGCCTCCTCCTATTTCTAAAGAGTTGGGCTGATAGGTACAAGTGGTGTGCTCTCCCATCCTTTTCCCATTCCTCACCTCTGCTGTAGTTGTGTTCATCAGTCAAAATCTTGTAACCATGTACTTAAAAAATAAAAAGCAAAACTTTGTCACTTAACTCCTGTTCAGTCTCCATGTTCTATGGTTTTTAGATTATATTAGAAAGCAAATAGTCTCTTCCATGCTGTATTTTCCTTTCCTTTTTGCGTGTGTATGTGTGTAACTTTTTTCCAAGTCTAGCTGTGATATTCAGCAGGCTCTCCTTGGAATCCCAGAGATGAAAAACCTATGCCAGGCAGCGAAAGCACCATATCTGTCTTTCAGAAATAACTTTAGTTGAAAAGGGCCGATGGTGTTTCTCCTGCAGACTGTATTAACTCCTACACCCCTTCCTCCTCGAGGTCTTTGGCTTCCGTGTCATGGGGATCATGAATTGCTTTCTGGTGTCTATTCTATTAATCCATGCACCTTGTCAGTGGTGTGGTGGTGCCCAGGCACTTTCTACAGGCTGGAATCCAAGCTGACTTTCAGCTCGATGCCATCCCTGACTTTCATTTTTTTCTCCATGTACTTATAGAGCTGTGGCAGACAGCTCAGATATTTTTATTGTAACTGAAGGGTAGAAGGGAGTATTCTGGTAGGATAGATCTAGAACAATCTTTGTGACAATTTATTCAAATGCAGTGGTCCTAGATCTTTCTTTAAACAATTTTTTTGAGTTAGTTGTTAAAATTAAAAAAAAAGAAACCAAACAAAACTAAAAACATTGACTATTGTATTATTTTGGATTTTTAAAATTACTTCCTAGGCAGTTAAGCACTAAACTTTGTGTTAACTTTGTCTTCCATTATATTGGTATTTTATTCGGTTTTATTTTGTTCTTCCTAATTACATGTGAGTTTGGTTTGCTAATGTAACAAGCTTTGATAGTAGTATACAAAAGATAATTAGTAAGATTTGCCCTTAAAATTACTCATCTTGACTTGACTGTGATTATAAATGCTGTGTAATACAGTGCATGTAGTAACAGGGAACCCCAGTCAGCAACTCAGAAGGTACTTTCTGACCCTTCAAAGTTAATGACTGAAACTCAGTAATATTTTCTGCATTACTGTGATAATATGCTCCAGGATTCCTTTTAAGAAGAGAAAAATATATGTATTTCCTGTGGGTCAGAGCTAATCTCAGAAGCACCTAAGCATACTCTTGTTTTCTTCTGAGATGGCTCCCCATCCTCCTAGGTGTTGGTGTCATAAGAAATAGTTCACCAAAACTTTCTCTTTAGGAAATGGCAGTGAATTACAACATTGGATTGTTCAAAGTATTGCATCTCTGATCCTTAGTGAGTGTACAGACGAGTCAATAAAATGCTGGATCATATTAATAATTTATCATAGGGATGATTATACAGGAAACACAAGGGACAGAGAAAGCCGTAGTCTACTTGCATCATTTCTGAACATTCAGGGATGTATTATATGTCTGATGTGAGTTCCTAATGCTGCTTAGAAACATTGGTCTGTAACTATGAAGTACACCTTAGAGAACTATTAACACAGCCTATAGGATACTGAGAGACCAGTTATTAAAGGTCTGAGCATCAGGGAGACCTAGCGTAAGTTCAGAAGTTTTAGTTGGGCTAAACAGTACAGTTTAATTAAAAGAAAACAATAATTGTTAAGGCCACTTAATGTTAGCAATTAACCTTGTCAATATCATATAGTTTTTCACCAGTACATTTCTCATTCCCAAAAATCTCTTTTGGAGGATCAGAATAATGAGGACAGAAGAATATTCTTTTAGAAAGGTGGGACAGGCTTTCTGCTAGCTTCCACGTATCCAGATTACATTCTGTCATCTTTGTGCAGACTGAAAAATAATGTATCAATAAAAGGTCTTGTTGTGTGTATAAAATATCCCTCTTGCATTCTAAGAGAGCATGAGAATTGTTCATAGATTGAAGCCAGGAGGGGAGGTTGAAATTATACAAATCTTCAGGCTGTAGCAATATCCTCAGTTGATTTCAGATGGACCAGAGATACTTTCCCTTTCCTACTGGAAAACATTTTAGACTTCCCTTTCTCCCTGTCATAGCTAATTTTGATTTTTAAACTTGGTGATGATGAATCTGTGTGAATATTAGTGAGACATCATATTGACCAACTTGTTTGGGAGCAAAGCACCTTGCGCATCATGTCTCTATGCTAAGTACCATCACTGAGATGACAGGACTGGTAATTTTTTTTTTTTTTTTTTACTGTACAAACCAACCACTTTGCCCATTAATGTTTTTTTTGAAAAATTGAACTTAGAAGATTAGGCTGATCAAGACAGGTGAGGATAGTACTTTTAACTTTTTAATTTTAGATGTTCATTCTTTTTTGATTGTCTATATAGTGAAAAGAATTTATGTTGGGAAATTCCCTACAGTACCAAAATTGAGTTTATGTGGCAAGTCCTGGTTGCTTAGTCTGGTCTCATTTCAGGTCAAAAAGCAGATGGGTTAGTATCACTCATTTTTTCATTTTCCTTATAGCTCATGTTTCCCAGTGTTCTATGTCATGTTTTAAAATCAGTCACTGGAAGCAATGTGCCCTAATTTCTTCAAGCCTTGCTGAAGCCTTGAGACTGAACTTACGTTTTTCTTTCATGGAATTGAACTTGATACAACAGCAAGAGACAACAAGCTCTCTAGGCACACTTTTCTTACAAGATCTCGCTGGGGACCTGGTAAGGAATTACTGGGTCAGCTCTCCAACCTGGCATGCAAAAGAGAGCATGGATGCATAATTACCTCCAGCTGTTCCCCATACACACCCTCACTTTCCTTTTCTTTGGGCTCCCTTACCCTCTCCTGGGCACTTTAAGCACATCACACCAGAGGCTGGTGGCTGCTGAGCATCAGGAGGGGAAATGCTTATGACTGATCCCATGCACCTCAGGGACCAAAGATGAATTTTAAACCCAGGTTTGTATCCACACTTTTTTTCTGTCCTTGATAGTGTTTCCTTTCTAATTTTCCTTACACCATAGTAGAAATTCTCTATTAGTTTTCTCAGAATTTGCTTTGAGAATGATGCTTATGGAGTGTTAAATATGCAAAGTAGTACAAGACAAAGCTTTCCATTACTTCCCTTGCATGCCATCACCAGCTTTTTAATAGTTAATATAAACCATTTTCATTTGAATGGGTTTTGTTTGTTTGAGAAGAAAGTTTATTGTATCTTAAGAGGTTATGAAATCAGGGTTATTGTCACCAACAATTTTTTGATTTTTCACTTAAATGATGAAAACTTTGTCTTACATAGAGAGACTCTAATTTAAATAAACAGACTTTTGAAGTATAGTAGATATATAAAGTGAGATTTAAAAATTGTTTCTCATCTAAAATGGTGCTCTGATGGAATCATGGAAATATGGGGCTGGAGGAATCCCTTCCTCTTTCATATAATATCCCTAGACTGAGCTATTTTACATATATTTTATCAGAAATAATTGAATTTGTCACTGTAAAAAATGTTCCCTTAGACATGTAATAAAGTACTCTCTTTGAAGTACAGGATTTGAAGCAGTTGGTTTGAAGCTCTGTGCTCAGGGACATAAATGCTGACTTATGCCTTGTTTAGGTTAGGCTGCATGGCCTCCTCTGGGCCAGTCATCACTGTGGGATGGAGGATGTGTGCTGGCCAGGGAAGAGTCTCTTTTCCTTTAAAATTCCCAAAACCCAGACTTCTCTCACAAATGGATATCTCTTACTGTCTGTGCTCATGGCTGAGTTTTTTGTTTACAGAGACAGGGCTTGCCTCTATTCCCAGCTATAAAACAAGTCTTAGGCCTTAAAACAAGTGATGCATGTGCTCTCCTGAATGACTGAAGGCTTCTGGGGTGGCTGCTCTTTGGCCTCCTGCAAGTCACACATTGAACTGGGAGATTTGGTCCGGAGGGGATGGGAGAACTGTGGGGGAAGAGAAACCCTGTGGTGCAAGCTCCTGCACTGCTCACAGCACTGGCTGCTCCACTGCATGGCACCAGCTATTGTGTGCCACACCACTTACTGATGGGTCTCTCTGGAGACACATGTGTTCAAGCTCCAGGAGGCAAATAACATTTTCAAGCATTTTTTTGTGACCATCCCCCTTTCCCCACACCTTCCCTTTTCTGTTTGCTTTACACTGTGAATGTGAAGTACTGTTGATAAAATGCTGCAGGATGGAAACCCAAACATATCACATAGGACAAGTTTTTGAAGAGATGAGAGGTTTCCTAGTGTGTTTGGTAGTCAGGTAGTTTAAGGAAGTGGCAGTTCTCTTTGATGTCCTGGGCACCAAATATTTGAGGACAATGTTCCAGAAAAGGAATGAAAGGACAGTAGTATGGTTCTTCATTCTGAAATTATTAGCCATGTAAAGAAAACCTTAAAACAGTAAGATTGAGGAAAGATAAATGTTCATGCCTCAGGAGAGGGATTAGGAGTTCCAAGAAGCTGAAATCAGATAATTCTGTGGTTTGATGTTTTGATCTCCACATCATAGAATATTTTGGGTTGGAAAGGACCCTGAAAATCACCTAGTTCCATCCCACTGTTGTGAGTACGGACATGCTCTACTACACCAGGTTGCTCACAGCTCCCTTCAGCCTGGTCATGAACACTTCCACGGATCATCCATCAACAACTTCTCTAGGCAACCTGTTCAGTGCCTCATCACTCACACAGTGAAAAATGTCTTCCCAATATCTAGTCTAAATCTACTTTCTGTCTGTTTAAAGCTGTTCCCCCATGTTCTGTCACTACCTACCTTTGTAAAAGTCCCTCTCCAGCTTTCTTGTAGGCTCCCTTTAGGTACTGAAAGGCTGCTCTAAGCTTAGTCTCCTTGGAGTGTTCTCCAGGCCAACCAACCCAAACTCTCTGTCTGTCTTTGTAAGGAGAGATGATCCAGCTCTCATATCATCTTTGTGATCCCTCCTTTGGACTCGCTCCCGCAGGTCAACACCTTGCTTGTCTTGGGAGCCCCAGACTTGGACACAGTACTCCAGATGAGGTCTCACAAGAGCAGAGTAGAGGGGAAGAATCGCCTCCTTTGACCTGCCGGTCACTTTTCTTTTGAAGCAGCCCAGGATTTGGTTGCAGGCACATGTTGCCAGGTCTTATTGAGCTTTTCATCCACCTATACCTCCATATCATTTTGTCTTTTTTATCCCAATTCAGTCAATGATGTGGTCTTTGGGTTGCTGGGAAGGTTTCACTTAGAATTGTTGAACCGATTAACAATAGTTGGAAATACTTGAGAACTACATTTTTGCACTGATTTCTAAAGAAGGCACAATATTTACTGTTATGGTCAGTCTCCATCTTCCCTACCTTTTACAATAGGTGTTTGAATGCTGAAAAGCTCATGTCTGACAGACGGCATTTCAAATCTAGTTGTGTGCACCTCAGTCCTTAGAAAACACTTTAGTAAATAATTTTGTAGTGGCAAATTTAGGAAGAACTGAGTTGAAAAGAGGTGATGATTTCATTTCAGGTCTGCCTATTTCAGGCTGCATTTCCAGGAAACAAAATAAATACTATGGTTCCTGCTTTGACACCAAAACTCTAGCTGTTTTCAAATTCTCCCTTTATGTGATATTATCATAGCTGATTTTTATCACTTTAGCTGATAAGAGAAAAAACACTAATTAAAGTAGTGCATAATCTTTGAAGTAATTGATGTTTTATTATTTTGTTTTCTGTAAGAAACTCATTTTGTGTGTGTTAAGACCACTAATACTTTTTTCATTTGAGGAAAAGTGATCAGCTCCTCATTAGAAGGGCTGAGGAAGTGCCTTAAAATATTTCAGAACAACCAGCAGCTTTTCCAGGCTTCTCAGTCTGACAGTGTTGATATGTGTGCATTCTCAGTGAAATGCTCCTTTCAACAGTGGTAGCATGAGGTATGCAAGCCACAGAAGTCACATTAAACTATCAAAATGAGTCTTACTGCAACTCTGATAATGTTCATGCTGCCTGGATGGGAAAGAAAGAATTTTCTTCTTAGATCACCTACCAGTAGCTCTGTAAAAGAAATACAGGGTGACAAGTCTGAGTATCTACATCTCTACTCTGTTTAACAGGGTCTTACTTCAGTGGAGTTATACCACTGTATTTTTGGGGTAGAGAAATGGAGAATCTGTCTGCAAGCACATTTGATTGTTCAACCAGTTCTCTGCTTTCTCTTTCATTACAAGTGTACTATAATATCTACTTGGTGATTATGATAATTAGAAAGTTTATTGTCTCCCTTCATGGGTTTTGTGTAGCACATTGAATTTTTCTGCTATCTGAAAGGCCAAATCTTTGTAAGCACAGGCAACATAAGTGTATGCAGGGTTTCCTTGCAACCTCCTCCAGCATTTTCGACAGATCATAGAATCTCAGAATAGTTGGGGTTGGACTGGGTCTTCAGAGACCACCTAGCCCAATCCCCCAGCCATGTGCAGGGACAACTTCCACTAGATCAAATTTGTCAGAGCTCAGTTGAACCTGACTTTGAACACTTCCAAAGATGTCTGATTCAACAGACTTTTAGGACAGCAGGAGATGGAAGGACCCAGTTGCCTGATAGACAGTTTTGAGGTGGGCAGGAAAGAGAAAGGTAAAAGGATGTAGTGAAATCAAAACACCTCACTGTAGTAATAGTGTTAGTTGTGGTCATCAGGCTATGGGCTATTCTGAGGTGCCTCTATTGTTTTGATTTGTAATTTGATTTGAGAGAGTGTCTGAGTAAGAACTTTGTACTGATCCAGGAGCTGCCTTCATTCATCGTAATAGTACCCATGAGATGTAGCTGAGTCACCAAGCTGGGTTATTTTTTCTAACGTACATCTGTGTTTTATTTAATTATAAAGTCCAGATCCTCCTGCTTTCTGTTACAGGCTTTTTATCTTACTCTGGTCATGTCAAAATCAATTTGTAATTCTGTTGGTGTACACATGAAATTAGTTTTAATTTGCTATGTGTTTCCAAGGGTGACTGACATTTAATATTTTCTTCTAAGGGTCTCATTAGTACTGTGTACCCATAATCTATTCTATGGGTGTAATGACAGAGGGTAAGTGAGCTATTGAACAGCATCCATCTGTCCACTTAGCGAATGACCAGAGGGGAAATAGAGGGGGAAAATAGATGGATAATTGTCAACATTTCTCTATTTTGCAGCTTAAAAAAGTCAAATGCAGGACTGTGGGTTTGCTGTGAGCTTCAAGGTTTTTGGCTCTCCATGCCACTGAAGGTGTTTCTTAGCAGTAATTTGTACATGCTAAGCGTTGAGGAATTATGGCAAAAAATGTAGAGGCAGAGCAGATTTTCAAGGACAAGAGCCGTTGCTGCACAGTGAAAGAAGCAATGTTGTTTATGTTCCTAACCTCAATATAGAGAAGTAAGTTAACTTTAGTAACTGTGACCCCATCTTTTACCTTGCTGTAGTCCACATGTATATGGGTGCGTAGCATTTAAAGCCATTGGCTGCCTTTATTTGTGCTGTCCTGTGAGTGACTTGTCTCATGGGTTTTGAAGACCTGTATGGTTCTGTAAAGCTTGTGTCAAGAGGAGCTATAGAAGAAAGGTTCTTCTTTTTTTCTGTTTTTCACATGGCCTCTGAAGGAGCTGTCTGCTTTGTCTCTAGGCTTTAATGAGCTTGGAGGAAGGGTAGGAGGATATTAAAATAAAAAAATAATATCCAGAAGGCAGGGAAAAAGGAGAGAGCAGCACATAGGAAAAGAGGCAAGAAGTGGAAGAGACCGTGAGAAAAAGGAATGTAGCAGCAGTAGTGGTGCAGTGTAGCACAGATGAAAGTCAAGTGAAAGTAGCGTTCGTGCAAGCCATCAGAAATATTATTAACAAAGGTCTATAAAGTTTTTGAGAAAACCTACTCATCACTCTGCTCCTTGGCTACATCTTTGGCCAAGTTCTTTGCCTATGTTCTCACCCTGCAAGGATACTGTATTTCTAGTATGCTTTGAGTTAATGAAAGAGAAAGATCTACAGTGGTGATTCGTGGAGAAAGCAAAAATATTGCATTTGGTATTTAAGGAGTTTGTATTTGGTTCCAAGTGGTATGAAATTTCCCAGTACTTGTTAGCTATAAGTAACAATGTGGCAACTGCCATTTGCAGTTTATAGCGTGTTTTGATTAAAACTTTAAAGTTGGGTGGTTGGAAAGAGGCTTGATAGTTGAAATTTATTAATCTGTTCAGGGAGGGGCTACCACCTTCTTTTGTGTATTTAAATGATGCTGTACAGTGTTATCCCCACCAGTAACTTAGCGCATTGTGTTAAATTGAGAGTTTTTTTCATTTTCTTAAAACATCATTGGATGTGACTATATACTTATTGAATATTTTTCCATGAGTTTTATTAATAACCTGTAGAGAGTAATTTGCCTTATAATTTTAGTATATGAAAATTAATTAATTAAGGCATTTGGAAAGTCTTTGCTTCTCAACATAGTGACTAATATGGTTTGGTGATTTTCCCCTGGAAGGAAAATTTGTTTTGTGTTAGTCATTTATATTTTTATTAAAAATAGACTATTTTGATTGCTTTTATCTGGCAAATTAATGTCTGTTCACTAGAAGAACAGTGATTTCTAGTAAATACAAGGATATAATGGGTTAGAAAAAGGCTTTCCTTATGTCAACATAAATATTTACTTTAAAATATATTGGGATTTTTTTCAATAATGGATCTTTTAACTGTGGAGTAGTCAGTAAAATCAGCATAAATACTGTAAAAGAAATATGTACTGGAAAAAAAGCAAAGAAAAATACAATTATGTGATTATGGGATAACAGAAACCTGTGTGAAAGTAGGTTAAGAGAATGATGGATAATTTAAAAAGCAAAGTATTTCAAACCGCACTATCCTGGTGAATTCTTGAGATTAGTTTTTTCACAATATTCACTTCTATCATACTGTGGCATAATTCACATGATTTGTTTTGGTATTTATGGTTTTGTGTGATTCTTCAGGAAAAAAACCCCACCAGCATGCAAGGGTTTTTTTTTCCTCTGACCTTTTGTTATATTCATCTTAAAAATCTGTTATGCTGTGCATATTGTTCCCCACCTCTGTCTGATACAATTTTCCTGCCTCACTCTTTATTGCTGAAGTGCCTATCATGGTGATGCAAGAGCAGGACAGATGGTAAGGGCAGAAGAAAGAGCAGATTGTACTGTTAGATTGCACAGTTATTTATGCCAGGGCAAAGGACAAGCAGAGGATTGCTTACCAGAACAACTGCTCCCTTATCTAGACATTTTACAGTGCTTTTGAAGTCGTGTCTGCTGCTTGTGTGTCGTCACAGAGCCTTTGACTTTCATCAGTCCATGTGACCTGTGGTAGTGGAACATTTTCTCATTTGCAGAAATGTTGCTCTGCACTGCAGAGGGGTTGCCTCAATTTTCCTTACATTTGATCCTGCTATGAATTCTTGGTTTTGCTGTGTGCATTTTCATGTCCTTTTTAGAGAAAACTTTTTAAGTGATTTGGTTTGTTTTATGCTGAATTCAGGTAGAGCTAATACTTAAAGAAATTGTAAAATTATATTAGAATTTATATTTAGATATATACATTCATTTACATGTTCTATAGAAAATATATTTAGATATGTAGCAACTGCTCATAATTGCATGCAATATTTACCCTCATTTTTTATAACATTATATTAATTACCCAGTAGTAGCAAGCCATTACTTCTATCCATGTAAATCTAAACGAACACACCCAAAAGACCTCCACAAACTTTCACCAAAAAGAATATTTAGCAAGCAGAGGAAACTGCAAGACTTTCCATATATACATGCATCTTGGTATTAACTTTCTCCAATATTTCTCCAATATTCAGCTCCGTTTGTATAGGTATTAGTTTTATTTTATATATAAATATAAGGTTAATGAATATAAATTATAGCTTTAAACTTTAAATAAGTACAATTTAGATTGTTGTTCATATAAATAATTTATGATCTTTATATTATAAGGGTATCATATATCTTTATGTTAAGAAGTGACTTTGTATTAGATTATTAAAAACAGAGTGAAGGAACAATTAAAAGTATGTGTTTTGTATTCCTGTTTAGGTGCCTGCAAAAGAAAAGTAAGGACTTAGGTCTTGTCCTTTTCTCAGCTTAAAGAATAAGCAAGGATTTTGACATTTGCTGATCAGTTACACACAGCTCCTCTCATGCCCCATATAAAAAAATTATATGGAGCTGGAAGGTTCAGTATTGTATTAGTATCATCTTTCTATATGAGAAATTGCATCACTGAAGCTGGTTTGATTTTATGTGGGAACTGGCAATCTTTGTATGTAGCTATCCTTTATATTAATGACAAGATAGAAAAGAAAGACAACAAAAATATATTCTTGACATTCAGAAGTTAAAATTTCCCTTTCTTTCTTTATGCATAGTAATTCTATTAGAATGTGTTCTTTCTCAAAAACAAGAAATGACAGTGTCAGTATCAGCTTATTTTCCTCTTAGTCTGTCTTAGTCTGAATTCTCCTAAATGGCCTAACCATTTTGAAAAACAAGTGAAAGGATGAGAGGATTGAAAGGAGAGGTCTGTCTTCAAAGTTTGCTTCTCACGTAGATAAGTGAAATATGGTAGACTGTGTATCAGCTACACAGGAGAGTGTTCTTTAGCTTTTATGCTCCTAAGCATTTCCCGTGCCTGATCAGACTTTAATATAGTTTGGTCACTTTTCCCTGGACTTCCTGGCCTGAAGCAAGGCTTCTCACTGCATTTTACTCTATCACAGCAATTATATCACGTCAGAGTTCAGCTAAGCTTGTCAAGCTTGTCTTTTCAATTTAAGCAGAAGACAAGAAGGAAAGGACAGGGGAAGATACAGGACTAAGGATCAAGTGCTGCATGAACAACAACAAAAAAGCAGAGATTAAAGACTCTTTAAACATATGTTTAACATGTTCAACCTATTTTCTTATATTGAATATATTAAGCTTTGCCATCCTGACAAGAGATATCAAGCTGTTTCTATATGAACCTTCTTTGGATTCGAGAGACAATTTGATCTTGCAGATTCAGTGGAACTTGCCACTTTCAAAATTGGTGGTGCTGCTGGCCATAGGTCCACAGTATGCATATGGATCCCTGAGAGCCAGGAATATCCTGGGCTGCATCAAAAGCAGTATGAAAGCAGCAGGTCAAAGGAAGCAATTCTCCTCCAGTACTCCACTCTTGTGAGATGCCACCTGCAGTGCTGCATCCAACCCTGGGTTCCCCAGCACAAGACATTGAACTGTTGGTGTGAGTCCAGAGGAGGGCCACCAAATTGTTTAGAGGAATGGAGCAAGTCTTCTGTGGGGAAAATCTGAGAGAATTCAGATTGTTTACCCTGGAAGATAGAGGTGACCTAATTGCAGCCTTCCATTACCTAAAGGGGGCCTGCAAGAAATCTGGAAAGAGACTTCTTACAAGGGCATGTAGTGACAGGACAAAGGAGAATGGCTTTAAACAGACTGAGGGTAGGATTACGTAAGATACCAGGAAGTAATTCTTTACTATGAAGGTGGCGAAGCAGTGGAACAGATTGCCCAGAGAACTGGAGGTGCAGCATTCCTGGAAGTGCTCAAGGTGAGGTTGAATAAAGCTCTGAGCAACCTGATCTGATGCAAGGTGTCCCTGCTTAGGTGTCTGACCATTTTTTCATCCAAGAATGCATACCACTAAAAGAAGGACATGGAGATTCTGCCTTTTTGGCTTAAAATATTTTCTTCAGTTTTTTCTTCCAAGTTTTAGAAAGAAGTAAAGAAGATTTAAATGCAAATGTGCTGTCTTGCCCAAAAGGAAATACCATTTTAGGAGAACTACCTTCAGTTGAAGTAGATATTGGTCTTTTCTCATTGTTCCTCAAGTAGCTTTCAGTGGGTGAATTTATTCAAATACAAATTATTCTTATAGTCACATAACAGCAAGGATTTTGACATTGCAGCCTGTTTTAGCAAATGTCTACTGTGACTATATGTACAGATATCTTGTTTATCATAGAATTGATTGGGTTGGAAAAGACCTCCAAGATCATCAAGTCCAACCCTTGGTCCAACTCCAGTCCATTTACCAGATCATGGCAGTCAGTGCCATGGCCAATCTCAGTTTAAAACCCTCCAGGGATGGGGAATCCACCACCTCTCTGAGCAGGCCATTCCAGTGCCTGATTACTCTCTCTGGAAAGAATTTTTTCTGATCTCCAACTTAAATTTCCCCTGGCAGAGCTTAAGCCTATGCTCCCTTGTCCTATTGCTGAGTGCCTGGGAGACCAACCCCCACCTGGCTGGAACTTCCCTTCAGGTAGTTTGTTTTCCTACAGAAGAATAATTGTAGCTGTAAGGTGGTTGTCAGAAATTAATAGTACCCTTTCACTGGCTATTGGACTACTGAGAGTTTTAGTTTAGTTGAATAGTGCACCTTTAGAGCAAATCTCATCTGCAGTTTTGTGAATGTTGCAAAGCTATGTTGATGCATGCAAAACAGACGTGCTGAAACTAAAATAGAAAAAAAATGCAGTTTATAGGCTAAAATTATAAGTAAAAGACTTGAAAATTTTCTATATTTCATATGTTTTAATTCACTGTAACGTCTTTCTCAAAATGCTTCACTTGTGACTTTGAGTCTCTCCACTGAGCAATGAAAAAGAAAATAGTTGATACGCATCTGCAATATTTGATTTGAGCCTTAAGTAAGTCCAAAATCACACAAACATTAGTATTAATCTGGGCTTGCTTACCTCTGGTTTTTGGTTTGGGTTTTGTTGTTGGTTTTTGGGGGGTTTTTTTGGGGGGGAGGGTTTTGTTTGGTTTTTTTTTTAATAATGCTGCAAAATATTTTTTTATGCTAATATAGCAGTAAGCAGAATTAGCTTTTTTTCTGTCTCCAGCCCTTCTACTCTTTGATGAATGACTGTCAGAATTGATTTTGATATGGAAAACAAAAAGAGCTCTTATGTCTTGTTTTGTTTTGATTGATGGAAAAATTGCTTGTTAATATTAAGAATATCCTATAATGAAGCCTTTCACTTTGGAAATATTCTAAAGCTACAAGAATCTGTATGATTCCCAGTCTTTATTTCTTGGGATTCAGAGAAGTGTTTTCTAGAAACTTAACAAAAAAATTATGACTATTTGTAATCTTAAGTATTTTGTTATTCCCTTTATTCATTGTCCTTAGTTTCAAACTTGAGATTTATTTCGTCTGACAACCAGTTGTAGGAACAATTGTTTCAAGCCTTGTAAGAGAAATAAGAATTGTAATCAGTGTTGAAGCATCTATATCTTTTTGTAGACAATAAAAACTCTTATCTAAGTTTTGATACAGAGAAGATTAAAAACTATAAAACCTCTTACTGGAGTTTTGGTAGAATATATTTAGGATTAGAAATGTTTGTGGTTATTTTTTGTGGCCTGTTTATCAGCATTTGCTAAGTATGCATTATTGGAATACAACGCTACACTCTGGGCTTATTTTCAGGCTACAGATTTAAAATGCAAGAAGGTAAATCCTGCAGTACTTAAATATATTAAAAGTAAAAAGAAGAACCTAACAAATCAGATGAAATTCAGCAAATCATGTGCTTATATGATCTAAATTTTGCTTTATTAGGAAAAAATACTATGTATTTGTGAAAAAAGAAGTCAAAATACTTAAAAGGAAGAATCTGTGTAGAAGCTATAACAACATTTTTATTTTTTCTCTTTTCTAATGAAAAGGATACTGAGTAAGCAGGAGAGTGAATATGTAGAATAATACCATGTGGTACTTTCTGTTTTTCAAAAATTTAGCTGGAATAATGTGAATCTCAGCTCTGAGCACTGACTGGAGCACACACCTATTTAAACATTGTCTCAGGGTTATCTTATTTGCATTACAGATCAAAGACAGAATTGTCTGTCTGGTATTTCTGCAGAATAATTGTAAACAGGGGCAGAGAGAATATATGTGCTTCTGCTTCTCAGTTCTGACCTTTCTAAAATTTTAGGGCTGATGAAATTTCCCCAAAAGCATTTATATGAATTAATTAGGTGACATTTATATGAACTAAAGGTGACATTTAGATATGTCATGATAAATGATACTTCCAAAACTCCTTTAATTTCTGTTGCAAACCCGTTAGTATTTTCATTTATGTGTCTATAGGCAGTGTGAGAAGATCCTGAAATAGGTTCCAGTTTGTGTTAGGTTGGTATATATATATGTATTCAGTGGGCTTCCTCAGAATTTACGTTGGTCTAACATTATCCAGAGCAAATTTCAGTCTTGAAAAGATCCCAGGCAGGACTCCAAATTCTTCCTTTTGAACTCTTGAGATGATGTAACGTCACTGACTTCTCTGAAGTTGATATGAATTTATATTCCATCATTTTGCCTTCTGAGTGAAGATTTTTTTAATAAGTAAGGGTGTATATCATATCTAGCTGTTAGGTGTAAGTGTACAATATATACTGCAGAGCCTTTCATGTTAATTCAATGTAGTTAGTAGTGAGTGTAACAATGAGGTGTTATTGATGGAAAGAATTCAAAATATAAATAGTACCAACTCACCATGTCGTTCCGTTGCTCTGGTGGGGCAGCAGCAGAAATGGGGACTGGTCTGGCATCTTGGGGCTCTTCGCTTGCTGTTTTTTTACTCAGCACCCTCTTTGCCCCACTGGCTCACTGCAGGGGCTCCTACTGGCTTTGCTCAAGTTGGGCTGAACATAAAACACAGTTTGGCTAAGTTTTATTAGAGTGCATTTTCTGGCCAATGGTAATGAAACTAAAGTGAGTGAAAATGGGAGCAAAGAGAAAGGGACAAAGTATGTGTAAATCATACTCTAAGCAAAGATCACCTGTCATTCTCAAGCAGTTTATTCTGTTTTGGAAAAGCAATGCCAATATTAAAGATGACAGATGATGACAACTGATTTATACTGTAACTTTTATGATATCTTTACATCCTGTGTGTGTACTTTTAAGAAGAGATATGAAATATATGAATTTTTGGTTCATCTAAAGTTCAGAAAGATAGAAAGAGCTGTCATTTCAAAGAAATACTTCTTCAGTCCAGAGATGCACTGAGAGCACAGTGTATGTCCTGTCAAGGGAGTAATCCCACATACTTGCCTGTGTATCTCAAGTGTTTTCAAATATGTAATTGACTTTTGCACCTATTCCCAAAACTTGCAGCTCTTCTGATGTTTGGCTTTCCTCTTGTGTAACCAGACCAGAGCACTGGGGGGATGTAGAGGGAGGGCACAGAGGGACTAATGACAGCCCAGGGGTAATTCATCAGGTGCCCCCTTTAGTAGTTTGGGGAAGGATGTAAGCAGCAGAACAACATCAAGGGGGGGAATGAGGCTTTTGAGTCCTACTTGCTCGTATAGCTTCAGTTTTTTCTCTGCTCTAAAAAAATAGAAATTTGTTCTAGGGAGCATTTTGAATAGCAATTTTTGCATAACTCTCTTTTGCTGACTTTTCTTATTGCTGAGATTACTGTTGGGAAATTCTTCATGTCTTGAGGTGTTCTTATCACTAATAGGAACTTGCACATTGTCAGGGATATGTAAGCTTGAAGTACAATTACACATGAAGAAATATTACAGCAGCAGTAAGAGCTTGAAATATAACCATCGCTACATAGAAAGTCAGAGATAAGTGTGAAGAATAGAGTTGGTAAATTCTTTACCCGTACAGAAATGTCTAAATGATGAGGTGTTTTCAAACAAAGCTTTCCATTTCTATTAAATTTGAGAATTCCATTGTCTGTCTGGTTTTAAGCAATCATTCTGTCACCTCTTGCTTAGGGCCCTCTCTCCCCTTCCCTCATCTTCCTGCCAGCAGATTGAAACTGGACACTGTTCAGATTGGTTTGAGTTTGAGCTTTTGGTTTTTTCTTACGGGGAATTTCTCTCCCACTATCCACTGTTGGCACAGCCAGCATACAACCAGTCAAGATGGCAAAGACAATAAAAAAAAGTCTTAGCCATTCACCAAATCTTTATCTAATTGAAATGATACATGGCATAACTTAAATTTCACTGACATAGCTGCAGTCAAAGATGTTTTGCTGAGCACGGCTGACATACAAAATTTTAACAGATTAGATTTTATTTTGTTTGTCAGAAATGTGTGTCTTGCATCAACAAAAGGCTCAAAGGATTTTGCCAGTAGCCATGTGACTCAATGTTCTCTGTTTAATACCTAAGCAGCTCTTGGTGCCTTTTTGTTTTGTTTTCAGTCTACATTCAGCTTGTGTAGTCTTGCCAACACAAAAGTTGTCAGCAACTCTGAATGCCCAAATTTTAATTTAGTTGAAGTGGAAAATAGCTGTTAATAGTGACTTCCTGATTTCAGGAATTTAGCAGATTGTTTCAATTTACTAATTTACTCAAGTTTGCAACTTAATATGTTTCATTTTGCAAAACCTTAAAGTAGACAGTAAATTTAGCTGGAACTGTGTTAGATTTTCATGTATACCCCTTTTTTAAAAATGTGTCAGAAACCAGAATTGTTTTCTCATTAGAAAAAAATTTCTGTGATCTGACATTCTTACCAGCAATCGTTATAAAGTATATCATTATGTGTGTTACATCTGTAATATAATACATTATATTTTACAGTTTGAGTAAAAACGAGTTAATAATTGAATGCAACAATAATCAGTGAAGTTGTGAATTTTAATTAGATTCTGGTATAAAATAAACTTCAGTAGAACAAGAGGAATTTACTGAACTGCAATTTTTTGTAACGGTTAAAAGTTATTAAAGATAGGTATTTAAAATGCATTCTATTTCTTAGGTAATGGATGCTAATTAATTTGCTATTCTGAAGATAATACTGCATTAATAAATACTTGTATTTAGTACAATGTGATACATTAAAATTGATTTAGCAACTGTGAAAATATAAATTTTCACTGCTTGTGAAAATATAAACCAAGCCATGTAGTTGATGTTTTTAAAAGATTAATCCAGAGACATATAGAAGATTTGTTGGAGCACTGAGGGGATGTACACAAGTACTTTATATCCACAGTTATGCTCAGAAGCAGCCAAGAAACAATTCAGCTTTTAAAGCAGGCTTTTGACTTGCTCTGATTTATTCTGGCTGATGTAACAGTCATGCTAGTTTCAAGTCCAAATAATAAGATATGGACTTGAGTCCATATATTGAGGGAGCCGGGGTTTATTAACCTGGAGAAAAGGAGTCTTAGAGGTGACTTACTGCTCTCTACAACTACCTGAAAGGAGGTTGCAGTGAGGTGGAGGTCAGCCTCTTTTCCCATCCTCCTCCCCTCTTAGCAACAAGATGAGAGGGCATAGTCTCAAGCTGTGGCAGGGGAGGTTCATGTTGGACATCAGAAGGAATTTCTTCACAGAAAAAGTTGTTAAATATTGGAATGGGCTGCCCAGAGAAGTGATAGAGTGACCATGCCTGGAGGTGTTCAAGAAATGACTGGACATGGCACTTAGTAGTCTAGTTGACAAGGTCAGTCAAAGGTTGGACTCAATGATCCTAGAGGTCTTTTCCATCTTAAATGATTCTGTGACTAGAAATTTCCCAACAAGACAGGTCTTGGGAGATTTCTGCTGGGGAGGAGGGGGAGGAAGAGGAAAGAATTGTATAGTACAGTATTGCTGCTGTAGTAACTTTACCTTTCCATCTTTCTAAAATGCTGAAAGAGAGACAAAGAAAATGGCAATGGAATTTAAGGTGATGTAGTGATTTTAACATACTTTTTAATGTGATTCCTGGCAGTATTCTTCCACATGCAGGTGATGCATGCAGGTCAATCTTGTGGCAATAACAAGACACAAAAATCTATCTTTAACACAGCAATCCATCATAAGTATTGGTGTTTGTAATATGTTATTTTGAAATAGGATTACTCTGTTAGATTAGTTTAGGAGTAGGTGGATTTTCATCCTCTATTTGTAATCAAGCTTACTTGCCATTATCCATGTGAATGAAACTCAAAGAAAACTTTTAAAACTCTTCTCAAAATGGATATTTCTTCTCTTCATGCATGAATATGGCATTCAACATTTGAATCAGCTGTTACAAGTCAGTGGGCCCAAGACTACATTTAGTGTCCACAAGCGTTTGTTCAAGTATTCAGCCCACAATATGAAAAAATAGATTCACTAGTCATTTGAGAAATATCCCAGGTAAATTTTCAGAATAAATGTTCATGATGGCATTCTGATACTGTCTTTCTAAATTTCAAAATGGCACTATATTTAATGCAGTGCTTCACATTCTGGTTCAAAAATTCTTTTACCTTGTGACAACACATAGAGTTGATGTTGTTTATTTGTTGAAAAAAGACAATTGGCTTCTTTCTTCTGATTTGAAGGGAAAAGCTGGTTTACATTAGATTGGTCTTGTTCATTATACTTCTTATGGAAATTTTCCTGGTGAAGCCCACATAAAGTCAGGTGTTTAATAACCCTGGTGAAATATATGTATAGTTTATGAACATAGAATTCTCTTCTAAATGGTGTCGCTTCTGGCTCATCCTGGGACTCGTAATTTGATTATCTTCCATATTTAATCAGGAAAAATAATTAGCCAATTTTTATCTATTTCCTAGAAATTTTTTATCTTTTGTGGATATGATGATTCTGCAATGTCAATATGAGTTATTAACAATAGTTAATAACTGTGCCAATAGTAAAGTTGCTTCTACAATAAACAAAGGATAGATCTTCTGTGCGAGCAGATTGTGCTTTGTTCCCTAATTGTGCAGTCTCAGTTCCTTCAGAGGTAGTTGGTGAACTTTAAGAACTCTGAATAATTCATTTATCTCCAGCAACATCATGTAAAAAGGCAAGGATACTTTGGTCTCAGCAGCACCGAGTTCAAAGCAGTGTTACTGTTGGGTTTCACAGTACACCTATCCAGCTATGCTGAAGTCTGGTATTTTCTGCCTGTCACTCATTCCTGTGTTACTGCAAAACCGTTTGCACAAGTATGTGCTGAAACAGGTTGGAAAACTGATGGATCTTTTTTTCTTGAGAGAGGTAGAAAAAGGAGAAAAGGGAATTTCCAAGAGATTGTCTAATATTTTATATCATGAACTGTAGTTCTAATGTTTCTGTAGACATCCTGAGAGATTGCTTACAGGTTATAATCTCCATTTGACAAAAGTGAAATAAGTCACAAGATTTAATAAGCATCATTGAGAAGCATTTTGCAGTTAGGTCTAAAATAGAGTGTGTGAAGTTAAAAACTAGTTAAATGTTGTGAGCACGTTTCTCCTGATACAAAGATGAAACCTTCACATTGTGAGTAACTCTGCTGCAATCCCATCTAATAGCAAAGCTGCTGTTAACTGTAAGTGATAGAAAACTGATTTCAGATGTGGAACAGTACCAGCAAAAGTGATTTAAACTCTTTAAAGCTTTGTAGTCCTCATAAGAATGTTAAGACCTTAGGTAGTACCAATTAGCACTTTCTTTTATTAAAGGAAAAAAAAAAATCCATTTTTAAATAGAGATTTTTCTAACTTCAGTATCTCAAGCTATATTTTCATAATCACTAGTAATTGATCTATGCGCTGCAGGATTATCCAGAAATACAGATATAATCTGCACCAAGAGGAAGCAAAAGTCTTTTGTTTGTTCAAAATTTTGAACCTGCTTGCTAAGGAGTTTCTACCACCTTCATGCTTCTGTACATCACAGTATATCAGAACAGTATAACTGGCATGTAGGAGCAAAGAGAAACACACAAGAGTGAAAGCAGAAGATTAAACATACTATAGCCTAAGGCATTTCTAGCCTAGAAATGGGCAAGTCACAATTTGTGGAGTTCAGATGCTTAGCAAAAGTCAACATCAAGCACATATCTCTGAGTGCCGAGTGAGAGTGCAGCATGAAACCTAAAAGAGAAAAGTAGTTCCTGGCTGCTGCATTGGAGTGCTGGCGTGGTGTGAAGGCAGGCTGTGTCAGCCATCTATTTCTCTGGATCATTTCAATAATTTGCCAGGATCTGTTATAGCTGGTGTTTGCCTGTTGATCCTGCTTCAGAGAGCAAGTTACAGTCATGCCTTTTTCCTACAAAGTTCAACTGTTGCTGTTATTCTCTGAAAAATGGAGAAGCTGCTACTTGTAGTCACTTTCTTCATTCTGGAGCACTGGAATAAGAGCCCAAATGGTGTGCTCTGTAAGGGTCTGTAACAGAGCAGGCATTTCAGCTCTAGAAAATCTGTAGAAAGTGAGGTATTTTTCTAACATGCTCCTTAACATGCACAGTGCTGTGGAACATAAAGTGATTTAATATCAGCCATCCAGGCACAGGGGGAATGAATCTTTTTTTTTTTTTCCCTACAGTATTTGAGATAAACTGAAAAGCTGATGCAAGAAATTAAAAACCAATTAATTTATATAAAATTAATCACAACAATAGTATCAACTGATACTATCAAGTTTTCAGTAACAGTATACCAGTATTGCATTGAAATTAGTTACTGGTACCTTTGGGTTGAGCATGTTCATCTGATTCAAATGCAAAAAATTCAGTGTGCTGATATCAAGTGGACTAGGTTGTGTCAAAAAAATTTCTTACATACTCTTCCTATATTCTTGAAATGTGTTAATTTACCATTACTCTGAAATGTCAGTGTTTGGATGTCATTTTTTTCCTGGAACTAGTGTTGAAGGTAAATGTGAACAACAAGCATTTTTTGCACAGGATTTGCCTTGCTGCTTACAATAGATACGGTTGGGAAGAGATTGTTATGATTTGTTATAAGAGGTTTAATTGCATGTAGTGTACTACATGGCTTAAAACAAGAAGAGAAATGTGAGAAGACTGTAAAGAAAATTGTCAGCTGGGTGATCATAGCATTCTACTCTTTTCTGATTCTTCAGCAAGTTCTTTTTTCAGACTGACTTATCCAATTTTTATAACTTCCTTTGTAAGAAATCTCCTCAGGCGTTTTAAGGACACCTAGCAGTTTTTTCTGATCCTCTTGGAAGTTTTGCTTTTGCTGACAAACCTTCCCTTGGCAAGATATACTAATTTCTGTATTTTAATTTTTCTGTGAATATGTGAGAATTCTTGGAAAGTTAAATATGTTGTCAAGATTTATCATGCTATCATCTGAGGAAACAGATATATTCTCTGTAACTCAGATTATATCCTCTTGCCTTTATTATTAGTTTTCAAATCAAGGTTGGATTTTTTTTTTTTTTTTAGTTTTCCTTTCTTCATTGTGTTTTTAACAAGTGTGTGAAAGCAAATGGAATATCTAGTTTCTATTCAAGTGTTATATTATGAAACATTAGTAATCTCTAAATATCCCTGAATAAATTTAATAGTTCTTGTCCTTCTCTTTCCTGTGCTTATGCCAACACTGATTCCCAGGGTTTTTCTTTACAGGCTTTCATAGTTGTAGTTCACAACTTACAGGTGTCATCACCAGGTTAATACTCTCCTTATCATACTGTATAAGGGACATATGTAAAAGTAAATAACTCTAGCCTATACACTGGGAAAGTAAACTAGAGCAGAAGTAATAGCTTACCTTATCTTTCTCTCCTTGGCACTGTTAGAGCAACTATTTTAAGTGTCCTACTCCCTACTTGAAGACAAAAGAAGTCTTAGCTCTGTCTGTGTTCTATTGCACATGATGGTGGTGGAACTTTGTGACCTGACTGTGTTGCAAGGCACTTCTTGCTCTTCTGAGGGCACCTGGCAGTGAAAACTGTCTGGGGATGAAAGCAGTATGTTTGGGTTTTTTCTTGTTTTGAGATTGATGTTTACAAACTGTCTCCAGCACTTTCATCATGTTTACTTTCCTCTCCTTCCACCTTTGCTCTCCTTAAAATTCATATGAAAAGTCCCATTCAGAACACAGAAGTTAAAAGTATGCATCAACAAAATGGGCTGTGACTGAAGAATTCCTAACACAATTTTTAAACATCTTAAACTTCCAAACTACTGTGGCACCAGTGCAGCAGTTCAGATGCTTCTTGTTGCTAAAAATAGTTATTATGAAAAAGACTATCAAGAAATTACTAAAGAGAGAAATGGCTCAAAGAACTGAAGTCTAATGGGAAGAAGGAAATAAAACAGGGAACATCTTGGTAGAGGGAAAGACAGAGGGGAAGGATAGGAAGATGAAAAATAAATTATTTAGAGGCTAAAGGGTGCTAGCGGCGCCCACAAAAAGTAATGCTGCAGATGAAGAAAAAGTAAATGAAGGGATTAAAATTGTGTTTACAGAGATGGAAGGGAAAGTAAGTCAAAGAAGAATGAAAGAGCACATAAACTTCATTATTGCAGGTTTTTATACATTATAATCTAGTTTCTCCTTTTCAAATGTGGCATGAAATTTGATGTAGTCAAGTTCAGACCAAAAGCTGCTTGCTTTTCTCTTCAAAGTGTTCTTTGAATATTATATCCTACTTAATTTTGTGAGGGAAAAGAAGATATTATTGCTACCTTGTGGGCTAGGCAGCTACTGGGTTAGTTATGGGTTTTCTGTGAGCATCCTTATGGGAGAAACTCTCTTGATCAAGTGTGCTAAAAAAAAATAACCAGAAAGAAGAAAAAGCAGACAGTTGCAGAGAGAAAACATTGGATCTAAAATCAAATTACATTAATTACAATGCATGTAGAAGTAACCTGTGTTTTGTATTGACTCTTGTACCAAAATTAGAGAGGTTTTTTGTTTGTTTGTCTTTTTCTCCCATGCATTTTTTTAGTTTCATTTTGTTTATACATCTCCTGGACGACTTCACTTGCCTCTTGAGAAAACTGTCATTTTCCATTTACTTATGTTGTTTTATGACTTCTTATCCTACTTCAAGGCAAAAAATAAACCAACCAACCAACCAAAAAAAATCAAAAAACCAAACAAACATGGACCCAAAGAAACAAACCCACAAGAACAAAAAAAACCCCACTCAAAATTCTGTTTTAAAAAAATTCTATTATCAGCTAAAGTGCGCTCCTTTTTAGACTGCCATAACTCTTGAGCCTGGCTAGTAACACTATTCTTTCATCTTATCTTGTCAGAACTGAAATAAGATTTGATAAATATATTGAAGAAGTCTTTAAGCTGCCAGTATTTAATGATGATCCCAGGGATGCTTTAAAGAAGAAAGATTCCAATGAAGTTGCTGTCCTTTGTAGTAGAATACTTTGTAAATGATACTGTATATTACTTTTTATTAGATTAAGTATATAAGCGGAAACATTTTGAGATCCAAAACTTTGATTTCTTTGAAGTCACAATTCAAAGTGAAAGTTATCTGATTGTTTTAGAAATGAGTAGTAAAATATTGATGGAAATGCTGGTTCAAGGACGGTTCATGGGTTATAGGCTGTATCTTCATCTGAGCTCTGTGTATATCTCTGGGAACATGTAGCAGGACAGATTTTCCCAAGATGAGGTTCTTCTATAGTTAATGAATTTAAAGTAAGTTTAAGCTAACTGCTTATTTTGGATTTGTGAGCTGTAGAATTCAGTTGCAGTTCCCTAGAAATGCACACTTTCATTTCAAGTTGGCATATCTTAAAAAATACACAAAAGCTGAAGACAGTATATTGTAAGAAGTCTCTTTTAAATATATCTAAACATTTATAAGTATTATTTCTGATAGCTGAGCAAAAAAATTATCTAGAATTTTCAAAATATGTTGTCAATCTGTCCATTTCCCGATTTATTAATTACCTGCTTATAAATCAGCTAAGAAATCTTTTGAACAGTGTAGATATGTATCCCCAGGCTCAAGTGAAAGGAAAATACCCTGTTTTTGTAAAATAAAACACAAGAGTAATGCAAATGAAAAATAAATTATTCCCATCACATTTACCATCCCAGTTGTTCATAATGTCCCAGAATTTAGCTGTGATAATAAGCAAGTTCGGCTTATGCTATTGCAGAAATATGCAACTAATATGCAAGAATAAAAAATAAACAACAAAACAAATACATGTTTACTAATACAGGTTTAGATTTAGGTAAAAATATGCTGTCCATCATTAGTTAACTGTTAATACTCATATCTTACTTCAAACACACTTGTAAATCTTTTGATCAGGATACTCTGCAGGGATTGCCAGCTATTCAATCCCGTCAGATGGTTCCTCCACCTTTTATCCTTCTTGGATGTCAATCACAGGGTGCAAATGGCAAGTTCTCCCAAGATATTTTCTAACATCTGACTCTTGATGGGCTTCTTAGACAGCTGGGCTAGACATACTGGAAGAACTTCTGAGCTCTTCTCATAATGGAGTGGTTTCTTGGCCCCTTAAATGCAGTGTCCTCTCCAAGTGCCCTTGGGATGTGAAATGATCTGGATGTTATAAATTGCCAGAAAGCCCAAAGATGCAGATTATTATACAGCTGGAAGCTGCAAATGTATGGTGTAAATCGAATATGCTGCATATCCTTAAGGCATGTGGACACTTGGGTATTCTGTTGTGATGGCTGCTGTGTTTCACAGCAGCATCTGTAAACCTCAGATGCGTGAGTTGAAGCAAATAATTTCACAAATTATTGGAGTAACATGGCTCAAAGTAGAGTCAAAGGGAAAGAAAGTTTAGATAATTTGGAAATGAAAATTTTCTTGGACTGTAGTTCTGTATTACAAATAAATAACCAGAGTTATTATATATAGCCTAGTGTGATTCCAGGCACCTTGAAGGAGAATGTTTGTATGTACAACTCAACTACATTTTTTTTTATATTATAGAGTTTCAACTTCAAGTAAATATGATGCTTAATGTTCAAGATGGCAAAACATGTACCTGCCTAGTATGCTAACAAGTGTAACAGGAGACCTGAAAATAAAGAGCATATATTTTTGTCAGTTAAATTAAATTGTTGTTACCTAACCACACAAGTGGACTTGGCAGTTACTTGGAAAATAATTGCTTTCTGTTTTTTGTCGCTGGTTATTGTCTTAGATAATCAAGATTGTTGTCTTGATAAGTACTTGAAAGAAAAAAAAATAAAAAGAAAAACTAAAGATAAAACTTGAAGAGTTTAGATATCACATTTTAAAAAAATAAAATTGAAAAAATATTGGGTTAAACCCCAAACCACATCTCACTGGAACAAATATTGTCTAAGATTTTTTTTTTTTTTTACAAATTCAGCATTTGCATAAATCAGTACCTGAGTATAGCTAAAAGTTGGAAAGCTCAAAAAAATCCTTTCACCTTCAATAAGCATATAAAACTGGAATACATTTAATACCTGTTTGGGCTCTATTTGAAGAAATAACCTGAATTGAAAAGACTCCAAATGGCTGGATTCTGTGAATTCCTTTAGCAATAAAAAGAACTTTAGGTAATCCTGTAAGGAGGAATGTGTTTTTTATTGATGCAAGAGAAAATGTTGAAATCCAAGAATCCATTAGGAGGACTGAGATAATTTTTTAATTGTCCTTTTTACTTTCGCTGATATAATATTAGTGTTAGAAGATATGTTGACCTTAGGTAGGAATTTGCTATTTTTCTTGTTGCTGAACCAGTAAATGAGCTTGTGTGTAATAACAAGTAACATTTTTCAAAATTAAAATATTACAAGATTTCAGCTGGATGCTTCTCTGGTCATATTGAAAAAATTCAGAATCAGTTGAAATCCTATGCAGAAATTAAATTTCTTTTGTTTTATTTGTTTGGCTTTATTACTTTATTTGTATCTATATTTTACTCTCAATGTTATATAATTTGCTAAAAAGAGTTTCTTCAGACCTTCTTATAATTTGACTTCTATTTTTACAGATACAGAATTCCCAAGTAGCTGATCTTCTCATCCTGTGTCTGGAAAATTGAAGTTAGTAGATCCAATTAATCTGGACATAAGAAACTTGATGGTTCCTTGACAGAAGAAAAATTTAATTTCCTTTTAGCGAATCAGCTACTGTTCAACATATTCTGATATGATTTGCAGTGCAATGTTCTGGAATGTGCCACCACAAAATATATAGTAATCTTGCCATTTTACCAATTCTTCCAGGAGAATTCAGCAAACTGCTTCTTACACCGAAAGACAGAAATAGATTGGAAAGTGTGTAGATTGTGCACTTTAAGTTAGGGGGAAAATATTCCTATGTTGAAGAAAGGCAAAGAAAGGGAAATAGAGGAAAAGTATAGCTGTAAATTTCTCTGTGAGGCTTTATTCTGGCCTACATGTGATTCCTCTTTTTACTCTGGAACTAATCCTGGCTGGAGACTTGCTGATCTGTGTGAGGAGCCCATGGGAACTGCTGTGCCATACATACAGGTTGTCCTCAAGACTTGCAGATTAGTTGGTGCAGCAGCATTATTTCAGCAAAGCCTAAAAATTCCTTTCAGCAGTACAATGCAAATTCAGGGTCACCTAAACTCTGGTCACACAGTATTTCTTTGGTTTTTGGTTGAGTTTTTGGTTGGAGGTTTTTTTCTTTCCCTAAAAGCTTTTGCATCTAGGATTGAAGGAGTGCTATACATAGATTTATTGCAAAATTTCATCAACATCTTCTTTTAAGAAAGAGCAACCTTGACTCCTAATTTTGAGCACTGTGCTTTTAAAAGTGGAAAAGAGAGACATCTTTCCTTGTATTTCTTCCTTTTGAGCTGAGCTTTGGGTTGAGTAGAGTAGTTGGGTTACAGTAGCTTTACTTAGTTGTTTGGATTACTGTGAGGCAAGGATACCAACAATAACCTACCGTTCCAGAGCAGCAGAGTATGTTGATGGTGAGCTATTTTTCTGGTAATCTAATGTGAATTACACTGTTTTTAATAATCTCAGACTTGTGAGAAGAAACTAGAGTAAAACACGGCAAACCTGCTCTACCATTTAGCAAGCACTGTTGAGTTGAAAAGTCCAGAAACAAACTTTGGAAGACAGTTGTTCGGAGTGAAGTTTCCCTGCTTCTTCACAAGGGTGCATGCTTATTCATTAAATACAAAATCTCAGGGGAAATGTTGTGTCTAAATTAAACAGCCACAGATTGGTTGCACATTGATTTTCTGGAGAGAGTATCATGAGTTTAGCAAGTCACTGGAATGCTAGGGAGTTGTGAAAAGGTAGGCTTCTTTTAAGTAAAAGCAATTGTCAGTCATGTCCATTTTAAAATTCTATTTTGTTCACCAGAGTAAATCTCTGTCTCAACTTTGTTTTGAAATGCACCTCACACATTTTGAACCAACAGCTACTCCCTCTGCCTGAAATAAGATTATACTTGGTTGAAGGCTTATAAACTTCATCTGGGAGCTTGCATTGCTGGACTTCTACTGTTACTCATTGTGTGTTCCCTACACTGCTTTCTTGTCTTTCTTGGTATGCTTTTAAAGAGGTGACATTTTTACATCTAGTGTATATATTAGTGTTTGAGGCATCAACACACTTCTCATAATTTCACACTGCTTTTTGAATTTACAGGCTTATTAAAATGTTTCCAGTTCTTCATTTTGTTTTGGAGCTGAGTAAAAGCTATTCTTATACTGCGTAACCATACAAATAACAGGGCCTTGAGAAGCTGACTTGTTTGAAGTTACATGGAAGGGAAAAAAGTTTTTTAGATGGCACTTACTTGCTGCAAGGCTGTCCCTGAAAATTGCTATTAAAATATAACCACCTTGTGGTTTCAACTGATATTCCCATTAATTTAGCTTCCCATAAGAAAACTGTACTCATTAAAGGAATAGATGACAGTAGAATCAGATTTTAGCAGCAATTTGCCAAACATTCTTCCAGAATAGCACAAGTATTGAGCAATTAGGAATGTTTGCTTCTCGTTTTACATTGTTTTTTGCTTCATGAGTGTTGTCACTGAAATTCTTTCACTGACTTAATGTAGAACAAGATTATGACCTTATTCCTGAACTGTAAAAACACACATAAAGACAATTTATTTTTTCTTAAAAAATAAAATATAGGAATATGATAACATTCAGAGTTGAAGCAGCTAGTGTTCTTGTCTGTAAGCAATATATTTTCTTGGCAGGCCCCATTGTTTAAAAAAAAAATAGGAGGGCATGAAGTGCTGTGTTAATACTCACTGTAGCTAATCTATGTGTTAACAAGTTTACAAAATGGGGGAAGATTTCTGCAGGACCAAGGCCCCTATGCTGAAAGAAAGGTGTCATGAGTGGTGCTAAAAGGGTGATATTGTAGCTTCATGCCCTCTGAACAATCTGGTCAGTGCAAGGACAGTCTCCTTCCTGTGGATAAGGATGGTTAAGGGATGCATTACCTTTGGAACATGGAGCACATTTCGAGCAGGTGTGATGCTCTCCTTCTCCTTCAGTTCAGTTCCACAACATGCCATCTTTGGTAGAGTTCTTGGCAAAGCCAAAGTTTAGTTATGAATCCTGAAACCAACTGATTTCTCCATTGACATATGTTTACAAAGGTGGTGGTATAATTTTCTATCTATCTAACCATGTAACATTAGCTGTTCCTGTGTATGACATCAAGGCAGTTAAATGCCTCCCTGACATCTGATCCCATCAAATCTCAGAAACTCAGCAGGGTCAGGCCTGGTTAGTACTTGGATGGGAGACCTCCTGGGAATACCGAAGGCTGTAGGTTCTAGTCCTGAGGACTTCACTGTCACTGACCAAGCTTGCTCAGCTGTGGCAGATGAACCTCAGGAGTTGAAGGGTGGGGCCAGTTCTGCGCACGCTGTGCCTCACCTAAAAAATCCACTGTGCAGGCTGGAAGGGCACACCCACGTGGGGAGAGCCCTGCCCAAATCTGTGTTTGCGAAGCCCAGCCATACATATGACATCAGATTCATTTTCTCGTTATATATTCTTAATACTTAGATTTCTGTTCATAAATATTGCTAATTAAATAATAGCTAAACAAATCAGGTAGAATTACAGGCATTACTGAGTTGTGTTTCTTTGACAGACTTATTAAAAGTTTTAGAAGTTTAGTTTAGCAATCAGTGAATTCCAGAGTATTTTCAGAAGAAAAGGGTGAAGAGGGTGATATTTCCTGGCTTGAAAAATCTTTAGATCTTGACTGTATCAGTGCTTTATAAGAAGGAAAACGCCAGACTTTCATTCAGACTCTTGACTTAGTTTTGGGTGGAAGCCAACTTGCCTAAAGTTACCTGTCTATGTGTTGGATGTTCAATATAAATCAGCCATTGGGCATTTTTATCTTATCCTGGAGAGAAGCTGCTGCAAAGGATGATTCACATCAGAATAAAATAAGTAGTTAAGTATCAACAGCCCTCTTTAGGGCATTTCTTATGTCTCTGTGAAACTGAGCCAAAGAGATACTGCTGAAGGAAAAGATGCAGTGTTTTTTAGAATTGATGCAGTTATCATTTTTGTAACATTGGAGTGATATTATTCCTCCTGAAGTCAAGTCAAAGCTTACCCATAGCAACCCATTTTTTTTGCAAGAAAACAATAATCCTGTTTGTTATTTGGCATTAACTTTTTGTTCCACTAATGTAAAACTGCCATCTGAGCTTAGAGAGTTTTCACTCTGGCTTTGACTATTTTCCTCTTGTTGCCCTTAGAAAAATAGCTGAGCTTTCTGTCTCATTTTCTGTAATGTCAGCAAGATGCAGAATTTCTGTAATTACATTGTTAACTGGTAATAAATCAGGACCTTACTTGACTTATGAACCCCTGAAGATGATCACAGAATTTTTGTCTGTAAAGTCTTCATTAAGTAATTTAAAATCTTATCCCAGTGAGAGCCCTTGCTTGGGCTGATGGTGTGCTAATGTTATGTTGCCTTCCAGAGGCAGCAAATATCATAAGGCAACGCTGCTAAAGTTCTTAATTGTCTCAATACATCCTGGGGTTCTTTAATGCCTCTAAATTAATTATGCATTTTAATATTGTTATTATGTCTTGAATTGCATTGCTTCAGCAAAAACATAAAGCTAATGTGATTGTGTAATGCAGGAATGGAAGCACCTGGGTTTTAAGGATTATTCCCCAACACTGAAATTATTCTGTAAATGTCTAGTTCAGAAGGTTCACAAAACATTTTCCTTTGTGCTCCTGGGGACCCCTGAATATCTTATATGTAATTTACAATAAAAGGTTGAAAGCTACAACGACAAGATGCCTCAGAAGGAGAGTATAAGAAGTGAAGGCTATTGCCAATAGCTTAAGTGCCTGTAGAAACAGAAAATACGTGAAATAAAACTCATTTGTAAGATCAACACTGTTATCTCATATTGCAGGAAAATACAGTAATGAACAAAGTCAAACCCAACAGTCCCTGCTAATCTAACCTGTCTGCTTTTCTTCTGACTTTCAGATTTGGTTAGTGGCTTATAGATTATATGTATTTTTTTTCTTTTATCTTTTTTCCTTTTCCCTTCCTTTTTCTTTTGTTTTTTTTTTAATCTAGCATTTTAGTATTGCTGGCAGCATTGGTTCACATCACTTTGAGATTGTTAACCTTTTCTTGAAGAGGAAAATGGTTTTCTAATACACTTTCACCTCTGCCTGTAACAGGAAAGAAAACAGATATGAATTCTCTCCCCAGTTTCTGAGGCATCTTATTTTTCTGAAGTATTTAAAAATCTAAATCACCTACAATCCTATCATCTATCAAAAACCCTACATAATTTTCTTTACTTCACACATAGCATTGCTGTGAAAACTGTATATGCAGGAAAAACAGAATCATTATGCTTTAGAGAACATCACTTCTAATGCAAGCGTATAGAAACAGCACTACTGCTCTTTGATTAAATTGAAATACGGAAGGAAACATGCACAGGTAAAAAACATGGTTATTTCAGGTAGAAAGTGTGGCTGGGGTTGCCATCAGTTCTCAAGAGAAACGTGTACTTTTACATTCTGCCTAGATGACAGCACTTCCATTACTATGATGACCACAGAATAGCAAAGCAGGGCTGCAACACGGAAGTGATTACAGTGAATCAGTCAGAAGTGCCTGCTCTTATGATAGTGCTTGTGGAAGTCAAAGCCTACATACAGTGCACAGACCTTCTGGTCTGCACTGATCCTCTGTCCTGGTTCGGGTACAGGTCATTCTGCTACTTTCATAGATACATCCCATTAGAGCGTAATCTCATGTATGACCGAGTTTATATACTTCTGGAGTCATTTATGGTGTTCTACTCATATTAACTTGTCTGAGTAAATGTGTATCTACAACAGATGTCGATTACTACTGCCCTTGGTAGTAATCAGTTCCAAGCTTTTCCTAATACTCAGAATTAAATAAATCCTGTGCAAAGCCAAACCTGTATTATCTTAGCAAAAGAGTTAAACTGTGATGGGAAAACCACATGCTTATTTCCCCTGGGCTGTCTGTCTAGTTTTAGTAAAGCACTGGGATGATATAGTATACGCTGTAATTTTGGGAATCGGATTTGTTGATTAAATTGTGAATTTAATGACTGAATGCGATATGACACAAGGGTTTCATGTCAGCGGTTTTATCTTCCCACATATAGTTCCTTTTTTCCTTTTTTCTTTCTCATCCCTTCTCCCCTCCAGACAAAAGTTGTTTGTATAAACATTCAAACAAAATTCAAGATATTGACAGCGAAAGAAATAGCTGAGCTGCTTTTTGCAATACTAAAATTCTGTATACTAATTCAATACAAACTTTGTAACAGATCTTTAACTTCAGCTGCACAGAAAGCCTCACTGCTAGTCATTTAGAAAGGTTAACAGATTTTCAGACATGAGCAAAGGTATGTTACAGTCCCAAAGCATACTTACGATGTGCCCCCACAGAAGGTCAGGAGTATTTTCCTACCAGAAAGCTTTCTTTTGATTTTTGCTCCTCAGCCTTGATGCCTGTATGGCTGTTCACAATATCAGAGAAAAACAGCAAGCAGGAAGCTGCATTCTTAGCAATGAGAAATCTTAGTTAAAATTCAAATTCAGCAGCTTTTCCTGCATTGGTTTGTGTTATGTTAGATGTTGCTGTAGTCTGTAAATGGTCCATAATTATATGTGTTCAGTCCTGGAGCTGAAGTAGTTAGGCTTTTATACAAAGAACTATCTTCTTGTTATGCACTGAGACCCAAAATGGTCAACCTGCCCCTTTGAACGCTGGCATCAAAGACAGCTGTGACTGCCAGACCACGCCAAACTGTCCTTGCTGGGTAGCAGAAGCCTCCCAGTAAAGCCTGGGGTTGTGATCCACGCCAATACGTCGGACATTTTGTACTGAATTAGCTCAGTTGGTTAGAGCATGATGCTAATAATGCCACAGTTGTGGGTTTAATCCCCATATAGGCTGTTCACTTAAGAGCTGGACTCAGTAATCCTTGTCAGTCCCTTCCAAGTCAGAATATTCTATGGCTCTGTATGGAACTGTAGCCTGTGGTGTTACTTTGGAATCCAGTACATCTGAAAAGCAACCCTTCATGGACCAGAGCTGCTGAGTTGCTTCTGTGGTGACCCAGTGGAACAGGGTCATGGGTTGTGGTCAGTGCATGGTATCTTCTCTCTGCTACTCCTTCTTTGTGCAGCATCTTGTTCCAGCCTGGGGTCTACACAGGCTGCCATCCTTCAGGATGAACCTGCTCCAGCCTTTGTTCTCCATTGGCCACAGGTCCTGAAGGACATGGCAACCTCCTCCTGTGTGGACTGCCTGGAATTGCTTTGTTCTTTTGTAAAGATGTTTGCTCTGAGGCAGTGCCAGTGCAGCTTCAGGGCTTATCCATTCCCTGCAGTGGGTACCTTGGAGGCAGCTGGAACAGGCTGCACCTGGCACAGCACCTCTCCTCACAGAGGGCGCTGCAGCATGGACATGGACACCGAGAACAGAGGTAAATCCAAGGCCACTTGGCTGATTTTATTTTGTTGTTTCAAGGGACATTTGTGCTGGAGGTTGTGTCAGTGCTGCCATGTTTGCCGGTGTCCTTGGGACATGCAGGACTTTCTGCCTTCCCTTCCCAGGAACCCTCTGAATGCCTGGAAATAGCCACAGGAGATGGTGTGGACACCCCTTTTGCAGTGTCCCAAGGTCCTTTCCCCTCACACGGGAAGACACTTCCTCAACAAGAACTGAAATTGAGGCTGGAAGCTGGGCAGGTGCCCACATGCCAGGCTGTTGGCTCTGCAAGGCTGTGCTGTGGGAACTGACAGGTTTAGAGCCAGCAGGTGCATAGTCAGGGTGGCTCTGGCCTTGGGTCACACCGTCACCCCATGGCATTTTTAGAAAGATTTCTGAGCTGTAAGAGTTTAAAGTTTTTCTTTAATTTAAAAGAAGTAGGTAATGATTAAATTTCTTCAGTCCTGCAAATGGATTTAGTGAAACTTCTTGGTTAAGGAGGTTTAATTCCAATAAGTTGTAATTACAGCTGTGGCTGGTCTGTAGCTCTTGAGTGTAGAAGGAGCTGGACGTTTAATATGTCAACACCTTTTTCCTTTGCCAAGAGACATGATTTTATTTATTTGAATATAAAAACTGCATCAAAGCAACTGTCTGGGTTCCTGTAAGGGGAAGGTTTGCATGTACATACTGTTAACTCTTCTGATACAAAACAGTGGATTTTGGTAGGTGAGTGTGGGAGATAACTGCACCTTTTGCCAACAGCTTACCTCCTCTCTGCATATCAACACCTTCATTAATCCCATGATTTCTCATCAGAAGTTCCATTAAGACATTTGTTGGGTAATTTTGTGTATCTTTGATACAAACTGAAGTTTAGAAAGAAATTCATGATTGCTGAGATTTTCCTATACTGTCTGGGAGGCACAGTTAGGAAAGACCAAATTATGGGACATTTCCTACCTGCATACCCTAGTGAACAAGCAGCACATTTCCATTAACAGACTTACCACCCCTTTTCAGGAGAGTCCATCTGCTTCCAACTGATAAAGCAGCATATTAGTCACTACACGCTCAACTACCTCCTATGATAATCCAAATTTTACTTATACTTTCTCACTCTCTCAGATTTAACACACCAGACATATATCTTGTGTACATAAGTCACACTCAAATATTTCCTCAAATGTTGAAATGTCTAATCTTTCATGAGCTTTTTCCTTCTGTTTAGAGTAATCAGGGACACTAAGAAACATAGGAGGCATAAACATTTTTATCAGTTGCAGAAACAGGTGGAGAAATGCCTGCCAATAAGGGGGCCATGAATATCTTGGAACTTTTGAGTAACTGTTAATAACGAAGCTCTATGTGGAAGAAACAGAGCAGTATGCTTTCTTGGGACATCTTTTTCAGATAAGGCTGTCTTCCATGAGAAGGACTGTGGGGTTTTTCCCCACCAAAAAAAAAAAAAAAAGAAAAAAAAAAGAAAAATATATCGTGGAGCCTAATCTCACTCTAAATGGCTGTATGCATTAGAATATTTTTAGCTTAAACAGTGGATGAAAGGGATTTGTAAAAAGAGTTATTATGGATACCATGAAATACTAACATTCAGAATGGGATTCATCAAAACAGATTTAGATGTGCTATGTAATGGATGGTGGACATGAGATACTCCTAAAGTCTACTTCATCTCATCCTAGGGCCAACAGCTAAAATACATCAGGATTGTTGACCTGTCCTTGTTGTGGCAGTTTTTCCTGTGTTGACTGTGCAGAGTCTGTACAGCTCAGGGGTAGATGACTGTAACTGCAAAGATATCTAAAGTTAAGTGGGACCACTTCCTAAACTATTAATGCCAAGAGCTATATACCAAATAGTGGCCTGCCTTGTTTGGTCTGTTTAACCATTATCTTCTAGGGTAATGTAAAATTCTGCATCACATTTAAAAACCTTTAGTGTAAAATAAAAAAAAAATCTTTACCGGAGATGCTACAAGTCAGGCATCAGTAAGCATCTGAAGGAATAAAAGTCTAAAAGAGATACTAATCACTTTTCAAATTTTGAAAAGCTCTTGTGGTTATGTGTCAGATACATGGAGAATTTAAGTAATAAAGAGCAGTTAGATTGAAGAACTCTCCTAGTGTTTTTTTCTGATGTTTTCCTTTTTCCTAACAGCTTGTTCTACTGATTATATTCAATACTGTAGTGCACTTATGAGTTGCTTTCTACATGAACTGAACTGAGTTGAACACCTTTGTGCTGAGCAGATCTGAGTATTCCAATAAGTTTGCCAATAAAACACCCAAGTTACTATTCTATAGTGGAACAAATGTGATATGTCTAAACTGAAAAATTTTTGAGCTATGAGACTACCAAACTAAAATCATATCTGAAATGTCTGGATTTTGTTTTACTATAGTCCTCCGAACTTCAAAATAAAATGAAGGCTTCTAGTTTTTCAGCAGCTAAAATAGAGTTGGCTAGGTCAGTATTATGAATTGATATCTCTTCACTAAGAACACTGTCTTAATTCAGGTGCTTAATAATTAATTTTTATATCTGTTAAACTGAATGAAAAGGGTATAAAATTACTGGGTTTGGTCATCCTGAAAAGCTAGAAGTTGACAAGCTGAATGAACTTGTGTAGTATGAAATTTGTCTCAGCAAAGAAATTCTGTTTTGAACTATTTTATCATTGGAGTGGTACTTTCCAAGTGTATAAACATTGCGGTTTCAATCTTTTATCATCCAACTTCGATCTTGTCTTGGTCCAGAGTAATCCTTACTTCTTTCTAATGAGATCCAGTGGAAGAAATGCAAGGCACAGTCACTTCTTTCAGTTCCAGACTTTTTTATGGCTGAAGTTTAAGAATTAAAATATTTTCTGCCCTTTTCAATTGGTATTAGAAGCTCCAGAGCTGATAGAGTAATACGCCTTTTTTCTGGTTTTGTCATCTTTATCATATTAATTAAACTGTTAAAGTGGATCTTATCTATGTCCATTCATCTATATGCATTTTTGAAGATGACAAACATGATGTGTAGTAGTATTGATTTAAGCAAGAAAATACAAATGTGTAATTAAGTCAAATTTTGAGACCTTTTTTCCTTCCAATGAGCCAAAAATGGAACAAACTTAATTTATAAAAACAACAACAACAACAACAAAAGAAAAAATACAAAAATAACAACAACCTGAGAGATCACCTTTGTCTCTTGATACACACTCAGGTGAAACTCTTACCTTTTTATCTATGAAGTTTTACCAGTCTGTGAATTTTGTTTCTCATAGCAAAGAATCTACTTGGTGAAACATAGGAACTCATTTTTTCAGTGCAGAATCAATGCATGTAGATTTGTCTTCTCAAGAAAGTAGAGCAGAAATAACTGTATCCAGAGTTTTGCTTTCCACAAAAGTAGTTCTCTTGGTTAAAGGCCTTTCCTGACACTCAAGTCTCAAGTGAGTTTTTAACAAAAATCAATAAAAAGCTAAACGCATCACACAAGTGCTCTTGCTTTGAAGAGGTATTCTCATGAATATAGGAAAGGAACCATGCAAACTATACAATATGATTTTCAGTTATGTACCTGGAACACTGAGCATCTGCCTTTCCAGACAGCAGCATCTTTTAAGGTATTATAATCACAGATGTGTTTGTGGTAGCACAAATTTCAGCTCTCTTCTCTCCATAACTTGCCCACATGTGCAGAGCCTGACTCAGATTCCTTGGTTGTGCTGCCTCCCAAATCATACGAAAGCTAAAATTTTGCTAGGACCAGTGTCACATTTTTATAACACAGATCAAGTACCAATATCTAGAAGCACCCCTCAAATTAATTTTTCTAGCACCGACGTAGTAATTGAGGTCAGAGGTGGCTGATGTTTGCTTAAATAGGTTCAGGATTCATGCTGATAACTGGGTTGGTGGTTTAGGGGAGTTGTTGACACAGTTGCTTCAAATGGAGCTTGATGTTCTGCACTGTTCAAGCTGAATTATCAACTGGTTTTGATTACTGTTCATAAAGAGTAGAGGTTATTAGCTTTGTAGCTGAATATACAAACAGCACAAGCTTATTTGAGGAGACTTATTTTATCATAAATTAAGGCAATGAATTCCAAAGCTCTGAGTCAGAAACTGCATTGTTCGGGGGGGTAAAACTGCATCCCTGATATTAATGACTAAAATTAAAATATGGTAGAAAATTACTGGGAATTTCTTTTTTATTGATAATAGTTTGAAAAGCTAATTTAATAATAATTTATTGCTAGCTAAAAACACAATAACTTGATGAGAGGGAAATTATTAAAATTCCATTTTAAATTGTCAGAAACTGAAGTTCCTCAACTAAAAGGAGGTCCAACTAACTAAAAAGAGGCTTCTCTTTTCAATTGTTTTGCAGTCTTAAAAGTTTACAAGTGACTTAACTGACTTCGATCATGAAGCACACTTTTTAAAATTATTTTTCCAACATTAATAATGTAAATGAGAAATGGTTTTCAAACTTTACACTTTCTGTATAAAAGTAATGGAACAATAAAATTTTTAAGCGTTTAAGTGTTTCTAAGTGTACTTCTCATTGTTTCATGTTGTTGATGGTATGTAAGCATTCCACTAAGGACCTTTAGGGACCTCAGTTGAACAAAACTTGGCACATGCTGTTCAAATTGTAGTTTTACTATGTGAGTGAATTACTAGGAATTAGATTCACTGCTGCATCATTGGAGTGAAGTACTAAAATCAGAGCTGCTGCTTTGAAAAGTCTGGACCCATCCTTCCTGAACCAAAAAATCAAGCTCTCCCACCAAAGGCTCCATGATGTCCTTACAGAGGTTCTGCATTACTTTACAGAGTGAAAACCCTTTCCAGGTGGGAGGCAGATAAATGAACGCTGAGCCCCCTGGCTGCTCCTTGCCTGTTTCTGAGAGTTTTGCTTTCTTTGCATGGTGACCCTCAGTGCAGGCATGTTTCCTTGTGATGAGCTCCCTGTGCCTTGACCATCTTGGAGTTCTTCCTCAGCAGTATTAGGAGCAGAGTGTTGAGAGCAGTGATGTAACAGCTAGGTCAAGAAATGCCTAGGAAAATAAATGTTTCCGGAAGTAGCTTTGGAGTGATTGTCTCTCATCTAAATGTAGAACTGGACTGAGAGAGTATCAAAGACTGTTCCCATGAAAGAGTTTGCCACACTGACATGTCCAGATTCTTTCTCATTAAGAATTGCTTGGCACTATTTGTAAGACAAATAATACATATTCTGGCCATATTTAATATTATTTGCTTCCTTTCATTCATTCAAATACAGCCTCTCCTGTTCATTTGGTTTAAGAGGTGTTCAGCTTCACTTCCACTCTAACACTTTGCACTTCTTGACTATGGATGTGGAGGGAATGGCTGTCTTCCAGGAGAGTGTTTTACCAGAGGAGAGAGAGACACCTTCGTGGTTAATGGTGTATCAGAGCTGTGTTAGAAGTACTGTGTTGGTGTGCAGCAATATACATGGGTAGTAAATGTGTATTTTCTTCCATTCTGAAAATTAACTGCAATATAGTCTTAGTGTTTGTTGATAATCTCAGTCTTGTAGTTTTGGTTTTCTTGTTGGGTTTTGGGTTGGTTTTGTTTTGTTTTTTTTCTTGAGAAACTGAATATCTAGCATAGCCAATGTGTTCCCTCTCTGGTCTGTTTACTCCTTTTTTATAACACCTGGAAGTAAAATCCCTTGGCATCGTGGTAAAGGCTAAGAGATTGAGCAAACATGTGGAACATCTTGGTTCATATTCTCTGTTCTGTGTTATTCAAAAGGATTTTGAAGCCTTAGGTTGCAATGGCATGTAATAAATGGGATAATAATGGCACATGGTTCTACTAATTATATACATTATTATATGTAATATCATACATAATGATATTTATATAAAATACATTTATATATTCTGTGGACTTATATAATAAATATAAATTAAATCTATTATATATTGAATATAATATTGTAAGTATATATATCTATGTATATAAAATGGTGTATAATGAAATGGATTATGGTGGTGTAATGCTTGATATGCACGCAGATAATGCCAAGCACTAAGCTGTGTCTAAAGTTTTAAAGAAAATTTATTTTAACAGTAAAGAACACTTCAGGATATATCTAAATGATCAATAGAGCTGGCCAAAAAGGAAAAAATGAAAACCCATTTTGGTGCTTTTATAACACCTTTCACGTGTACAATAAAAGCCCAGGCTGAGTTTTCCCCGTGCACTTCATGGCCTGCCTGACCTCCCAGGCAGGAGCCTCCAGGCATGTCTGTGGGAATTTTACCACTTGTAGCAAGAGAGTTACTTCTCAGTAGAGACAGATAAAGAGAACATACACAGCATCCTGCATGAGAACAAATTCCTTCTCTCCTTAAAGCTTTTCCCTAGCAGCAGAAGTTTCCTTGAACAAGTGCCAAGCTCTTCTTCCTCACTGTTTCTTCTGAAGATCTTCTGACCCTACAGGTGGTCACTGGTTAATCCTTCTCCTACACTTCTGACTTCAGAAATTTACAACTTCTGCAGAGAAAAGTGTGTTGTTTACATTTTAATTATTGATATTCTGCTTCTTCTATCAACTTTTAAAAGCATCGGTATATTAAATGCAGCTGAAAATATAATTTATGAGGTATATTAAGGATTTTATTTTTCTAGATCTCTAAGTTTTTACATGAAAAACAGTGTTTCAAACCAACTTTCTAAATTTATTAGCTTGAAAGACTGCATAAAAATTATTCAGCAATAGAAGTATTAATAGCTTTTGTCTTGTCTTGCTCCAAACAGGTCTTTTGGCTTATATGTTTGTACCTCCTCCATGTTTCTGTAATCTGTTTTAATAATTGTTCTGTCTTTTGTTTTGTTCACAGCCTACATGCTGACACACTACCAATTTTGTTTCCAAAAGAGGAGTTCACAGAATTACACAGTGTCATATCCAACTAGCAGCTCTGATGATCCTCACCGGACCATGTAGGTAAAATTCAAAAAACCATTCTCACTATTTCTTTGAGAATATTCAACATACTGGGAAACAGTTGGTTTTTGGCAACAGCTCTCACTTTGTAGAGTCAGAGTCTTTTTCAATTTATAGACTGTATTATAATTTATTAAGGTCCTGCAACTTTGTGATGTGTTTTATTGCCAATAGATGCACAAAAGTAGACTGTCATATGTCACAATGTGTTTGGTGTTCTTGCCACATCTATTTTGAGTAGTTGTGGGTGCTGACAACACTGTGATGCCTATCATTCCTAGAGGTGTACGTGAGCTAACTTCAGTAGCAGTTGCAGTGGTGAAAATTTCAGCTTAGGCACAAAACCCAGCAGAGAAATGGATAAATTCTGAAGCTGCTGTTAAAGCTTGAGCTTCCTTTTATTACAGCCACAGACCTGGCACAGTAAGAGCTAGCCAGGTAAGAACCAGGCTGAACAGGTTTACATGCATGAATCTTCATGTTTGTCTTAAGAAGTGTCAAGGAGTACTGTGGTATTGGTAATGAGCAGAACGATGCCTTCAGGTTATTTCTGTTGATTATCTCGAGCTTCTGCAGAAGACTTCAAGTGTTCTATGAGTTTCAGACAAAATAAAAAATGTATCCAATATATAACCTCCAGGATTTCCTTGCAGAATAATTCAGTCTTCCTATAGAAGAGGTGAGAATCCAACAATTTAAATTTAATTTCATGAAAAGTGTGTTTTTCCTTCTTGTTTTGATATTCTAGCTGCATTTATTTTCTACAAGGCACGTCCCTCTGAGCTAGCAGACCTAGGAAAAGAACTAAATTGTTCTGATTAAATTGTCAGCATTCATTATTTCTTGACTGCTTTCTCTCTTGTATGCTATGCTGGTTTATGTCTCAATTGCAGTGGCATTTAAAATAATTTACATAAATTGGTAAGCTGCAGCATTTATGTCTACATTATAGATGGTGTTTCTTTTACATTCCTTACACATTCTGTGAAAATTCCACCTTGGTTTACATTTCTAATTTTGTGGAAACGAACTGTAAATTTGAATATGTAGCAGTAGTTTAGGTGGTCTGTATCTATACACAGTGGCAGACTCTTCTCACATAGAAAACAGCTCTCCTCACATACTTGCTTTAGGGACCTTGCCACTGACGGTTTATTGTAATTGTTTCTGGAGTGTCTTGAGAAAGCTTCTAACCAAGTAATCTCCAGAAAGCATTTTTAGAGCATACTGGCTGAATCTTTATGGCTTGAATGTTAACAGGTGTCTCAGATGAGTGCAGAAACAACGCTTGCTTCTGGTTTTGTATCCCGAGTTTATGACATGGTATATTGCACACTGTTACACTGTTGGCAATATTCAGTTACAGTTAATTTTGCCTTTCATGTTGTGTTGATCATATTCCAGTTTTAATGAGATGATTTTTCAGGTATTTTACGTAAGGTGAAAGGTTGTGGATTTGGGCCTTTTTGGGGTTTTTTTTAGATGGCAGTATTTCTATGAATAAAATACTGAAAACACGTATTTTTTTCTGGTTTGGTAGTTAAATTTAAATTGGCATAATTCATAAGTGGGTTGCTATCTCCACACTGGAGAAGAGATCATACTCTCTTTTGTGAGGATCCAAAATCTTCCCCAGTTGTAACTGATGAGGAGGAAAGCAGTCCCGAAAGATATTTGTTATGCTGGAGAGGATATCGAGTCTAAGGAGAACGCATTTTCTGTAGACATCAGTGGCACAACTATTCCTCTGCAGGAAATTTTTTAATTAATGCCAAATTTCAGAATACCAAAGGGGACTGGAATTGAACTGTGTTCAGTTTTAGTCTGAAAGGAAAGTAACAAAGAAAATACCTAAATTCATATAATTAACTTCTTCAAATTTTGTTGCTGTCCACATCTCTCTTCCTGTGTAAACATTTATTATTTGTCACTTAGACACTGATGCGACAGTGGAGAAACTGTGAGCAAAAATTAAAGGGTTAAAGCACCAACATATAATGCATTTTCAGAAAAGCCAGAGATTAATATCTGTTGTTTGGGGTTTTTTCCTGATAATAAATTAATGGCAACAGAGTCATTCAAGCAAATAAATCTAATGGTTTGCTTTAGATTTACACTACACTGTCATGCTACCTCTTAAGGGATTATAGCTATAAAGAAATAATAGAGTAATGTTCTTTATTACCCACAAATGTACAGTTCATTTAACAGAATTTGTCAGTTCAGCTGAACATGTTACATTCATCAAGAACATCGTTGTCTTACTTAGCAAAGGTACATTAGCTAGACTGGGTTGTCAGAGTTTTAAACTCTTGCCTCAAATGCAAGGATAATGATCATTTTGACATGTTTTTTTGTCTAATGCATGTAATGTTTGTGCTTTAGTCACTTTTAGCAAAGTATAGGTGTTTGCAAAGGTTGTGGTACAGCTTGGCTCCATAAAACAAAGTGCATTTTCTGACACAATTGGTGTAACTTTCAAGAGTAAACTAGATAATGTCTGATCTGAAAAGGGCTAGAGGAAATCTTTTCCTGAGTTTTTTACAATAGTATATTCATAAGATTATTTTTAAAAAACCTTGATGTGTTAAAATTAATTAATATTTGTGTCATATAGTCATAAATTAGATTATAAATATTTCAATGGATTTAAATATCTACCTGAATCTTTGTGATATTGATAAAATCTATGAATTCCATCAGAAATTTAACTCCAGAGCACTGATCTGTTTTATAGAGTAGTTACACAGAACTATTATCACGTGAAAAATTATTCAAGCTCTTAATCCAAAGCTAATGAGAACTTGTATTTTAATTAATTTATCTATTCATTTATATATAGACCTGGGTAGTAGATTAGAGCAGAAGAGTAGCTTTGACAAAAAGAAGGGAGCAATTCAAAGTATATGTAGTTTGTGACTGTGGCTGTCACGAGTTCCTGCCGTAAGCGGTTGCACAGTCAGCCAAATCTTACACTGTTTTCTTCCTTGGTCCCTTTGAAATGACCTGTGCCATTTTTTCAGGAGAAGTATCACAGCTTAGATTATTGTATATCTGTGGCTGGGGTGTTGAGCTAATGATTTTTCCATGAGGATAATGTACTATTATGCTCTAAAAAGATTATTAATGGCCAAAATTAATTTTGTAGAGACAATTTCCTCTTTGTGTGTAGTTAATTCTATGCAGTAGCTGTTGATAGTGAGGAGAACACATAGGCTGTGTTCCATTTATTTATAGTTGCTTATTTATTTGTAAATAGATAGTTAATTACTTGGAGGAAAAAAAATGACACAAACTAGGCATTTGTCATTTGCATCATGAGAGAAAGTTTGCTTTTTATACTAGAATTAATTGTTTAAGGATTTGTGATTTAACTGAAAGATGGAAATATTTATGTATTTAAATTTAAGTATACAAAATATAATTACTCCCAGCTGAAACTCCCTCTAGGGTATAGAGTAAACATTATTCTTTCATTCTGTGCATTAAAAACTCAAATGAAGTGATTATGGCTGAGTTTCATTCCCTCTGAAAAGCATAATTTTTATCAACAAAGATCTTTCAATAACTTTTTTTGGAGGGAGGACTATTAGTTTTTAGAATTGCAAATTTCTGTTTCCTCTGGCATTTTAAAAAATCTTGAGTTTTCTTGTCACACACTTCACCAGACAGATCATGTTTAACTTGTGAAGACTGACTAGTTTGCAGCTGTAGGTGGTATGTGAGATACAGATTTCAGGAAGAGCATGATTTCCATAACCACTTCAAAGGAAATACATTATAAATAAAGTACATTTCTCTGGGGGCTTACAAAACCATTCTGTTTATAATTTAAATTGCATTAAGCTAAATAAAGTAGTACAACAAAACCCTCAAGAGAAAAATACTTCATTTAAGTTTGAACATTACATTACTTCCATTAATTGGAAGTGTTTTACTCTCTCTCTAATAGTCTATTTTTCATTGAATATATATAATTAAAAGTATTGTCATTACAACAGGAGTAATTCTTTCCCATTTTGCGCTCTAAGCCTTTCTGTTCAGTAGATCACTAGTCTTACTTGCCTGTGTTCCTTTATTTCTCACTGCTTTGTTAAGGATGACTGACCCTCTGAGCATCAGGGTGTGACAAATTACCATTGCTATGGCATGAGTGTTATCAAACTCATACTAGAACTGAGTATCACAACCAGCCTAAAGTTTAGTGTCAAAACAATGGAGGGGCTGAAGCTTTATTCTATTGGAGTATTTTAAAGTCTACTCATCCAAACTATGCTGCTTGCACAGGTGACTTGGGCATGGGCTGCAACAAAAGCAACAGAATCCATTAGTCTCCCTACTCCATAAAGGTAACTTGGAGGAACAAGGGGAACCTGATAGGATATGAAGATAATATGTCTTCCAGGAGAGAATGACTGGGAAAGTATTGGGAAACGTCACTGAACTATCTAATTGTAAGACTGATTTATTCTACCTACTTTTTCACCCCATGACAAGAGACCATACAGGCTAAACTAAATCAGCCTATCATTCCTGACAGCATGGAGGACAGTAAATCTGTAGTGCCAAGCTCCTCTAATATTGACAGCTTTGCAATGTGGCTTTCTGTAGAAGTACTCTAAGCACATAAAAGCTCACAGAAGCTGAAACAGGTTGTATAATAAAAGCAGTCAAGTCCCATCTGCAATACTTATTCCCACTTTAGTGTCAACTTTAAACAGACCCCTGACTTCAAATTAATCTCCATTTCAGGTCTAAAGCATGCTTTTTCTTCCATATAAATTAATTTCAAGTGATTAAAAATATTTTTACATAGAAAAAAATCTTTGTAGCTGAATATTAACAGTATTGAAATATAAAAATAGAAAGAAGCCATGAACATATTTTTTCCCTAATTTATAAAATGTTTGCATTTTTTTAAAAAAGCAGTTTTAAAAAGCAGTAGTAATTAAAACTAATGCTGGATTGAATAAAAGCTTTGATGACCTGAGAATTTCATGTTAGGCTGGGTAACCCTTGAGGAAAAAAAGGTACTACAAAATATCGAAGCTCAGACATATTTTTATTGGCTCAGAACCTAAAAGTTTTATGAGAAAAAGTAAGGAGATTTAGTCACCAAAGTCTAAAGAAATACCTTCTTCAGTATATTTTCTAAGATTTTTCATTAATGTTTAAATAAGTTTACAGTTCTATAATATATCGTATTCTGCTTTATAACATGTTTTTCCACTATTATTTATCTGTGTTTTAAAAGTAGTTTTTCTACTCTAAACAATTGGCAGGTAATGAACTCCATAACGAAATATGGAATTGACTATACTGTGGCAAATAGGAATTGTCCCGAGTTGTGGGGTTTTCTGTATTGTTTTTAGCTTTCTGATGGATGAAAAGCTGCACGTGAGCTGACAATGTGCTCTTACAGCCCAGAAAGCCAAATGTGTCCTGGACTGTATTAAAAAAAAAAAAGTGTGGGCAGCAGGTCGAGTTAATTGATTTTACTTACCTCCTTGACTCTTTGAGATCCCATCTGGAGCACTGCATGCAGCTCTGGGGACTTCAGTACTGGGAAGATGTGAACCTGAAAATAATCAGAGGGCTGTTGCACCTCTGCTAAGGGGAAAGTCTGTGAGAGTTGGGGTTGTTCAGTCTGAAGAAGAGAAGACTCCAGGGAGACTTCACAGCCTTTGAGTACCTAAAAGGGGACCTACAAGAAAGATGGGGACACTCTTTTAGCAGGGCCTTGCAGTAGGGCAGGGGTTAATTGTTTTAAACTGAAAGACGGTATATGCTAGATATAAGACTAGATATAAGGAATATTTTTTTTTACAATTAAGATGGTGAAACAGTGAAACACATTCCCTAGAGAAGAGGTGGATGCCCCATCCCTGGGACTCTAGCAACCTGGTCTATTGAAAGATGTCCCTGCTGATTTCACAGTGTTGGCCTAGATTACTTTTGAAGGTCCCTTCCAACTCCTACTGTTCTATGAAATTTATCCTAAAATAATTTTCATTAGGCAATTAAATTACACATGATTTTTTTTTTACTTTCTTGTCTCCTATCCCTTTCCACCAACTTTAAAGTTAGTAGATAATAATTTTATGATTTTAATAAATATATTTGCATATACCACTACATATTAAGGTTAGGTCTCCAGCTGGGATGGTTTGTGGTAGGTTGAATAAAAAGGTAGTTCCTCATTAAAAATCTGAAACATTTTAATGAAAGTTGATCTTGCAAACATAGATTTTCCTATAGAATCTCCAGTAAACTCAACATGCTAAGGTGGTTCAGGTCCTACTCTTAGGGCAGATTGCCTGTTCATAACAAAGAAAGAAGAGTCTATGATGAAATTCAGTGTGGTGGCAAACACTGGAGAGATGGGGTAGTAGGGTAGGGGTCCCTTCATCCCTTTCCCCAGCTCTCATTGCAGCTGTGTCCCACTCACATTTGGCTGCTCTTCTCCAGATCCATGGTGCATGAGATGGCAATCAAGTTCTTCTTGTAAAACTTCATGTGCAAGAACTTAGGGAGGAACTTCTAGTAATTATGATGGTGATATAATCTTAGGATTTTGCGGAAATGTCTGTATGTTGTTGTCATAGAGGTGCATAGCTTAAAGCTGTGAGGTAATTGGAGTTCCTTTAATTAGGACTCCAACGCTTTGAAATGAGGCCTTTTTTTTTTAATTTGCAAATTCTACCATTTGACTAATTGTGCATTTAATCATGCACTCTGTCTTCATATGCACCCATCTGCCACCCAGACAGCAAGGTGGTACCTTGACAAGTTATATTCAGAATATGAATCATAGGATAACATAGTTCAAAGTTCACTTAATCTGTTGTTTCACTGTAATTTAAAGTAAAATCAGCTTTCAAATGGATAGTTAATGTGGGAAGAAAAATACTTTAATTCTAAAATACCCAGAAGTTCCATTACAAAATATTTTCAACCTTTTGTACATATAACACCTTGCCTGGTCTGTTATTCTAGTTATATTGCTCCGAATGACAATCTTATCTTAAATTTATGCCTTTCATATTGTCTCTCATGGTGTTGTCGCACTGTCTTAAAATATCCCCTCAAATCATACTCTTTTTTGCTTTTAAATCATTATTTTGAGCCCTGTGGTAGGCAATCGAAAATGAAAGATTACAGTATTAAAGTCAGATATCCTTCAGGATATGTTAAGTTGCTTAAATGCTTAATAATGTATTGTACAACATACTGCATTTATATAGATCTTAGACATCTCTTTGCTGTTTTCTTACTTATCCTGTCAGTTTTTTGGGCAATGTATTGTGTCTGATGTGTTGGTGGCTGCTATCAAAATTGAAGTAATAGCAGATATCATATTGGAGGTATCAGTCCAGTGGCAGTTAGTAATCAATGTTGCTCTGAAGCACAGAATGTAAGAGAAAAGGAAATGGTCCAAACAAAGAAGCTGCATTGTACTGTTGCCCTGGGATTTTTAAAGCTTTTTTCCATTGTAGACATCAGAAGCATAAGGGGTTATAAAACTGAGCTTTATACTCGGTTCTTGGGCAGAGTGCATCACTTGTGTGTGAGAGCTAGAGAGGTTCACAGTAAGCTCTAGCAAGATGGTCACTGCTGATTTGCCTCATGCTGGGGTGAATAACAAAGCCTGTGCCTTCATGCCAGGGCATATCTTCTGTAAAATGCCTGAATTTTTGGGGGATACTCTTGAAGAAATGATCATAACCTAAGGTATAGTGACTCTCAACACCTGCTGATGTATTGGTCTAAAACCATCAGTTGTTTGCTTGAAAAAAAAAAAAAGAAAGATTCCTCAATGTTCAAAATTGCTTTAAATGTCCAGTTTGTTCAGTGGTGTTTTTGAATAGGTGACTGACTGAAGCTCATGTTTCAGAACAAATTAAGCAGGTGCAAATTTAGGCTTCTATCATGCACTGATACACTATGCATGAGAGAAAAGTTAAACTCACATTTACTGCAACCTGTAACTACTTTGTTGGAGAGCTCATAATAGAAAAGAAAAAATTAATAGAAAAGAAAAAATTGATCATGTACCTCTGCATTTTTGTTGTTGTTGTTGTGGAAGTTATCTCATCTCTTATATTGATATCTATTGACAAGTTGACTCTGTTGACAGACACTAAGGAACAGAGCTTTAGAAATGATTGTATCCTAGGTATAAAATAATTGATTCACTGTGAATCTTAATTTTCAAGTTTTTCTCAAAATTAATCAATTAGATGATTAATTAATTAAAATAATCGGTGTTGGTGGTTTGATGCTTCTCTTAAAGTGAAAAGTATTGTCAATAACAGCACAAGAAATTTGCAGTGTCACACTGTGGCCCGGGAGATGCTGAAGAAAAAGTATTGCAGCACTTGGGAAAAATCCCAAGGATATCCCAAAGATAGAGATCTTGTAACCCAAATGTCCTCTGCTTCTATATGTAGCTGACAGTCAGCCAAAGCATTTTCAAGATTTGTTTCAGTTTATGCTCACTTTTTAGCAATTGTCTCATAGTTCTTTTCCACTGCTTAGTGACTTCTATGGGGGTCTGATGAACAGGGTCTCAGAGTCTTGTGTGTCATCACTGAGTGTTCCCTGTGACCCACTGTGTGACAGAACTGTGGGCAACCGAGCTAGCAAGAGAGAACTTCTCAGCCTGATTTCTGATTTTCAGGTGAGCTTTAGTCGCTGCTTTTGTAGCACTTCATCTGAAGTTATTGCAGCCCTAGTGTGACTGTGCAAAGGGATTTGAACAGCTGGACGCTCAAGTGGGCTGAAAAACATGTCCTGCGCTGCTCATTGACTGCCATTTACCAGCTTGACTGACTTGTGAAACAAAACTTGAGAAGCAATATTTTGACATAAAATTTGTCAGTGACATTTGTAATAAACAAATATAATGTCTATCTTCAAAAGTATTGAGTCAAATCTTCAGGCTGTGTCGCTCTGAATAATTCTAGAAGTGTATCTTCCTCTGTTCTGAAACATTAGAAGGTATCGAATTGTTAATAAGAACTTGGTGTACTTAATGGTCCCAGAGGAAAGAAAGCACAGGTGTTTCATGTCAGTCTTTTTTTTTTCGTATGGGGAACACCAAGCTGAAGTTTGGCTGTGATATACTATATTGTTTTATTTCTCTCTCCATGGGAAAAAAGTTGCATTTTATACCAAAGTATTCCCTAGTGCTTCTTGGGGAAAGGATATGGACTTTTCAGTTTCTGGTCTTTTGTTTGTGCAAGCCTCTTTGATGAATTGCGTTTCTATTTTACTGACATGAATCCATTTCTCATATTCTTTTTCCTCTAACTAACATCCAAGATTTTCCAATCATTATTATACATTATCTTTATGCATCTTTCTTTTTGGGACTATTTGGATTATATGCCTAAAACCCAGATAGGATTAAGAAAGGTGTAAAGTACTGTCAAAGTCATTTTCTTATTACTCTTTTTATTGAATTGGGAAAAACCTCAGAACCCTAAGGACTAACAATCCATGGATCCCTTTTTCTCTCTAACCAATGTTTTGCAATTCAAAGAAAGTAAAAGAGTATATCTTGAAATGGGAAGAAATGCCTTTATTCTTTTAGGCCTTGATTTTGCTAATACTGCCTGTGGAATAGAACACTTCTATAGGAGAGTGTCAGTTATGTTAAAATAAAGAATCAAGGAAATAAAGCTTCTACTTCTTGAAAGTCTTCTGCTTTCAAGACAAGAAAGTAGGGAGCCATCTGTAAAAGAGAAATATACTCAGAAGAATTATTTCAAGTTCCAAGGACTTATTTCTAAGGAGAAGGAAAAAAAAAGAAAGAAAGAGAAATGTTACATTTAATAACACTTAGAGGAAATAGGACTTCGTCTTTTAAAAGTCCTGTGGAGGACCCTTATATGCTCAGCTACGCAGAATTTAGTCTACCTCTGAAAGATGAAAGGATGAGGTGAGCCAGCCGGAATTTAAGTCTCTGCTTCCAAGGGTCTAGGTTTTTCTGCCTTAGTGATTAGATCTCAAAGGTACTTTCTCTGGCCATAAGTCCCTCTAAATCATTGATGTAAAGAATTGTATGCAAACTGACTGTATCTCCATGAGGTGGGGAGGAGCTTCCATTATTTCTGTGCAGGGAACAAGAGGATTGAGAAAAACACGGACTGTTCTTGGTTGATTTCTTCTTGCTCGGTCTTTTTTTCATTTGGGATGCTTGTCACATAAATAAATAACACAGCTTTGATTTTCCAGTTCAGTTTCTGGTAGAAAGATTCCAAAATATAGGAATTTATATTTCTTACCAATTAGATGTAGAAAATTCCCTGAAGATTAAGCAAAAATGATTCCTTTCTTTAAGCATCTATTTAGGTATATATGCATTTGTTTATTTTTTACATTTGCCCTCATGGCAAGAACTTTAAAACCAGTGGAATTCAGTTGTTCCAATTGTGTGAGGCTTGAGTAAGCATATGATAATGGAAATACGGAAAAGCAGATGACTGCTCTTGATCTGCTAATTAACTTAATAGTTTAAAAAGGCTGGACTTGTTAATCAGAGTTTTAGATATAAAAGTAGCATGTTTTATCAAATGTAATAATATCATATAAACCTAATATGAATGAAAACTATTTTTCATTTTTGGATAGTTTATACATTCACTATCCTCAAAACCTGACTTTTTAATTTCAACATAATCAGATAGAGCAAATGTTTTTTCATCAAGTTTTTTGTTGTTGTTCTTGTTTTAAAATTCTATTTATTGTTTTCATTCTGAAAGTGCCTAAAGGAGGTTATTTTTTAGAATAGGAGATTATTTGTTAGAATGAAATAGTGTATTTTTGACAGTTTCCTGACCCAGAATACTAAACTCAGGTGTAAGTGAGGATTGGGTCAGAGAGGAGAAGCACATGATTTCTGAGCTTTGTGCAGTTCGAGGGACATGAACCCAGGATTTTTCTGCCCCATTTACATGGAGCTGAGAAGCCGCAGCAAGAGTTTTTCACAGGGAAAAGCTGTGCATTATTTCATTTCTCACCTCTGATGCAGAAGTATGAAAAGCAGGGTGGTCAGGATAGTCCACCATACCTATTTTTCATGAGAAAAAAATCCCAAGCACAATCAGTCTTTTTTACATATGTAAACACATCTCTTTGAAGAACATGCATCAGCCTGACAGTGACCAAATGGGCTTATATGTGTGTCTCACAAATGTAATAGACCAAGGAAGCGGAACATTTATATGATACTGTTAATCTCAGAATAGCACAGGAGACTTTTATCTGCAACTTCTGATAATTACTAGATAGGAAGATTGGATAAACTGTAGGAGACTGCCACCCTTGGTAGGCAAGGACTTGATAGCACAGTTGCCTGACGGCAAGCACAGCACTCTCTTACTCACAGGTGCAGATGCCTCTATCAAGAGATCTGTTGATATGCTTAGCCCTCCACGGAGAGCTGTAACAAGTGCACCGGAGTGGATACAGTCTAAGCTTCAATATGATTTTAGAGGAGGTTAACTAATTTTCATAGATCAGTGTGGCTAGGAAAAAATTCTACAAAATCAGCATGATGGATGTCTGACCTGTTCAAAACATGACTTAGACCAGACTGGGTTAGAGCAAGCTGGCAGGTCATACAATGGATAAAGTTGCTGTAGCATAAAATTTGCACAGAAGTACAGCTGTCTAATGTCACTATGATTTCATTATTCCATTTTAATAGTTGAAAAGTGAATTCTGGTAAAATGTTCTTCAAAGGCCACTAAAAAAAAAAAAATCTGTAGTAACAATACTGTACTCTGATTCCTTCCTGATCTCTGCAGTCAGGATTTTTTCTAAATGTATGATTATTTTTGATTTTTTTTTTTAATGAGCTATTTCCTGTTGCAAAGTCTGAAGCAGGAAAACAGTAGAACATGACTTGAACTGGTTAATCAGGGATTGTTTAGATATTTTTCTAAATTTGGATCATAATAGACACTCTTATTTGGTAAGCAATAAGGTTTGGAAAATCAAATCCATTTGTGTTTTATACTGGACATATTGATTGTTTGCTAGATGCTGTTCTCCATCACTTTTGATGCTGTCCTTCCCATAGCAATATTGTATTATCTTTTGGATGCAAATTGATTAGTTATCACATATACGAAGAAACATACAGTACCGTGTTCCATTGTGGAAGGTGTTACCTGAAGCATTCATTCTGCTAAGGAAGGATAAGAAGTGTTTAAGCAGGATTGGGCTTGTTCTTTGTTTCTCCGGGAATTCATTCCTCATGTTCTGGCTAATTTTTAGGAAAACTTTCTCTACTTCCCATGTAATAAGTATCTCCATACAAATTTCTATTATGCCAAAGAAATGAAGTCATATGTTTGTAAAAAGGCCAAGTTCCTAGAGGGCAATTTGAAATATTACTCCCAGATGGATCAGCCTGAACAATGCATTGCCCAAACGGAATAATTTTTAGAGACCTGCCCATTGAGCGATACTGCCATTAATGTTTGTGACATTTTCGTTGTGCAGATGAAAATATAATGCAGTATTCTATTCACTATTGCATGCCATGTAACACTGAAGTCCTGTGTTTGTTTTGCATGACATTTCCCCAGTAAATTGCTTTCCTTCAAAAACAAAACTTCTGCCCCTCTGTCTGTCACCTGCTAGTCAGTCCCAACAGGGACAATTTAATTTGTCACAATGGAAGCAGTGGAAGAACTTTAGGAAAATGGTGAGGAAATAGATTAACTTTCTGAGCTCATTTGCTGTTCATAAGCATGCAGGAGGGAGAAACTTTAAATCAAGGAGAAAATTGCTTCATTTTCACATATGAACAGGCATTAGAAACTCCACTTTACTCAAGATTTTGTATATGTTTAGGAAAAATCTCTGATATACTATAAGTTCTGGGGTCCATAAGGCAAAGCATCACCAGCTAGTCAAGGGAGGTGATTACCCTGCTCTGCTCTGCACTGGTGGGGCTTCACCTTGAATACTCTGTGCAGTTTTGGTCACCACAATGTAAGAAAGATATTAAGCCAAAGAGAGCAACAAAGACAGTGAAAGGCCTTGAGGGGAAGCCATGTGAGGAGTGGCTGAGGACACTTGGTCTGTTCAGCCTGGAGAGGAGGAGACTGAGGGGAGACCTTATTGCATTACAACTTCCATGTGAGGCAAAGAGGAGGGGCAGGCACTGATCTCTTCTCTGTGGTGACCAGTGACAGGACCTGAGGGAATGACCTGAATTTGTGTCAGGGGAGGTTTAGTTGGATATTTAGAGAAAGATTCTTCACCCAGAGGGTGGTTGCATACTGGAAGAGGCTCCCCAGGGCAGTGGTCACAGCACCAAGCCTGACAGAGTTCAAGAAGCTTTTAGATAATACTCTCAGGCACATGATGTGACTCTTGGGGGTTGTCCTGTGGAGGGCTGGGAGTTGGACTTGATGATTCTTATGGGTGCTTTCCAACTCAGCATAGTCTGTGATTCTGTGAAATGCTGTTGCCACTCATTCATAGCCATTAGGAACTTCTCTTCCACTGGATTTTAATATTTGATGAGGTGGAGAGGAAATATAATACTTGTAAAACCAAATCATTAAACAAGGGATTTTTACATGTGTATCAGTTCTATTTTTTGCTGTTTCTGTTGAAGCAAGGTCAACTTTTAAGTAATTAAAATACTAATTCTGGCTTCACACCCCTTGAAAATGAAGCAGTATCCCAAAGTGCCTCCATAAAAGCATCGTCAACATGATATTATAGTTTTAGTAGCTTGTCAAGCTGCACAACATATTTATTCAGTCTGCAGGCTGAAACACGATTCCTGTCTCTCAGTCCACTAACTTTGAGGATTCAGATAGTCAAAATAAGATCCTTCCATCTTCTATGCTTTTGTCTTCCATGCTTTATCACCTGTAGTTGAGGTTCTTTGAACTTACTGTCATTGCATTGTTATTCATTGCCCACTTACAGTTATGCCTGTGCTTTTCACAGCTGCTACTGAAGAAATCTTGATATAACATGTTTCAGAGATAGCAGAGGCTACATACCTTCAAATGCTAGGAATCTGCTATGAAAGATACAGTGGTTTTTTTATTATATGAATTTTGTGAATTCTCAGAAAACTCCAGAGAATGTTGTCATTTACTACATTTCCTTACAGTATCCTAATTCTGTTCAAGAAATGTGTTCTTAGATCTATGTAATGATTGTACCTGCATCCCATTTGATCTTTTAAAGGAATTACTGTACTCACCAGTCTGCTTTATTCCCAGTCTAACGTTCTTTCACAGACTCTTTGTGAGGGCTTAGTATGAACCTCTATCCCCCAGTTGCTGTTTCTGTGTGAGCCATTTTCAGACTTTCCTCATGCAACAAACATATTGTACATATGTAATGTGGCAAACCCTGCTAATCCACAAGTTTTTAAGACCAAGCACTTCAACTTCTCAAAAAACTTTCAGATATGGCCATGAGATAAAGTTGCAAAACTGTATTGTTATGCTCATTTAAAGGACAGTTCTTCCTGTTACACTAGAGAAAAACGCTGGCTGCATTTCCAAATTGAAAATATATTTTAGCATTTCCTAACTTTTCTATTCCTGATCCTGCTCTTTTTCTTCCATCATTTTAATGTAGACATGCTAAATGGATTGATTATTATGTGCTCAAATATAAACCTTCTCAAAGAGGACCCTGTATCTGTGTACTATGAGGAATCTTGATGTCCTGCTGTGGCCTAAGTTTTCAGCCTTACTTCACTTCTTTTCTGTTCTGTTCTCCACATAGAAAAATAGTTAACACAATCTTATTCTGTCTTATTCCCAAGTTATAACCCTGCTTTGTTTTTTTTAAATCTTCTACACAGTAACCTAAACTAACTTGAATTATCTGTGACAGATAGGGTTAAAAATATATATATATATATAAATACCAGATGGGTTTTAGAAAAAACTTGAAGAAATTTTGGCTTTTTTTTATTTGTTTGGTTTTGGTTGGTTGTTGTTGTTTTTTGAGATACCTTTAATATTTTAAATATTGTTTGCCTAATATTCTAATCTGTGGAGCTGTGAAGAAGTTTGCCTCTGACCCTTTTTCTGTAATTTTTTTTTTAAATATCTATAAAGCTATTTGAAAGGCATCATCAGATTCTGTATCTTTCTTGCTTGCAGAGCTATTCCAGGAAGAAGAGGACAGTTCCCAAAAGAGCATATCTCTATTTAACCAAAGTTTAAACTAGTTACACCAGTGTTTAGATTAGCGCCTCGCACATACTTTTCTTTCCAGATTAATTTCCTGCATAATTTTCATCTGGTTTAGATAACAGTTAAATGATGTTTGGAGACCTCCTGATCCATGACTATGACATTTTTTTCCTAAATAATAACATTATGCCAGCACAGAATCAATATAGCTAAGCCAAGGACTGATCCAAAGACAGACTGCCTTTGGACTACAGAATAGAGTGGGGAATTGTCTTGATTTCCCCCTGTGTAGCATAAGCCGGGGCTGAAACCATCTATGATTTCATACTCTGAACAGCGTAACCTCATCCAGATTTTGCAGAGATTAAGAAAACTTGATCACGAATTTTAGGTTTGATACAATTTTTACTCCAGACTACATAATCCCCAGGAAGAATTCATTTGCTCCTCAAACTTGTTCCTGCATCCAGCTTTTGCCTCCTCTTAGCAAAGCACATTACCATTTCTTCTCGGCCTGATTGGCTTGGGTCCTTCTTGCTGTCACTGACCTTTTGACAGAGTAAAAAATATCTAGCTTGTTGCCTAGTCATGTAAAACAGCACAGCATATTTTGTGTTCCTGACAAATTGTTCTGTCATGAGGGTGATTTTTCAGTTATCTGTTGCAAAGTTGTATTGCTGTTGAATTATTATCAATTACTTAGGAAAAAAATTATTATAGATTTTGTGGGGTTTTTTCCTTAAAATCCACAATAAAATAAGTAAAAATTAGAATAATCTACAAAATTTCCTAAGAGTAAACACTGAACTTCTATCTATAAAGAAGTTGGCAAAAATGGTAAAAGGCTGCTGTTATCATTTTACTGCAGTTGTCTGGCTCTGAATAATTTTTTGACACTTCTTTCATGGGTTCACAGAAAAGAAAGTAATTCTGCCACTTGCAAACACATCTTAAGAGGGACATAAACTTTTGCAGTGTTGCAAGGTCTGGAAGGAGAATAGTAAGGGGCAGCATCTACTGGTACTGAAGAACTACAAAGTACCTAAAACCAGCTTACGTTTCCAGGGGCTGCTTTGGACCAAGGACAGTTTAGTGTTGGTTTTAGTCTTGTTTCCTAGTAGAGTTCATGCAATCAATAATTCCCTCTTTGTATGGTGCTCTTTGTATAAAGCAACTTGTGGGAATGAAAGCTTATCCAGGACAGCAATAATGAGAGCCTTGGTGGCAGCACTGGGAACAAGAGGCCACCCCAGAGGTACCATCCTCTCAGTAAATATTAACTATTATATTTTGATGATTATAGACAGTTTTGTTCCAGTATAGGTAAGAAAATCCTTACATGCCATCTTTGTTTAGAGATTATTTGGTTCCATTTTGCCAAACTTCTTGGTTGACATGGTTGATATTTAAGGTAAGGAGAACTAGAACACTGATAAAAAAATCATATAGGATCATAAAATTTTAGAGGTTGGAAAAGGCCTTTATGATCATCAAGTCCAACCCTTCACTTAGTACTGCTAAATCCGTCACCTTAACCACATTATAAGCCAACACATTGACTGCAAAAGGAATTTAAAAAAAAATTCTGCAAATTAAGATCACATAAAATGAAAATGCTATACTACACTAGCACTTTGGAGAAAATTTGTCTTATGTATATTTCATCTCAAAGGTAAATTTAGGGGTTTTTAGTTACTAGTTTTTCCTTCTTAGCTTTCAGTTTTCAAGGTGAAAAGGACATGATGGCATCATGAAAAGTCCTGTGAAATGTATATTGGTCTGTTTTCAAAATAGGCCATGGAATTTTTATCTACCAGCTGTGATAAACTGATGGCTACAGTGTAATCACTCGAGATAATGTGCCTCATATAAACATCTCACAGCTCGCTTAGAATTGCTGAATCTGGGACAATTACAGAGTTCAGTTCAAGTTAGCAGCCTTCATCCATATCTACCAAACTTCTCACACAGGCTGTGCAGTCAATGTGCTTCATGTTGCCACAGACATCAACCTTCAGTATCATCATACTAAAGTCTCTATGCTTATGTAACTGTTAAAACTTTTAGAGTTTTAGTTGAACAGGGACTGTGAAATGGACCATCGGCAACAGTCTTTGCATTGATTTTTATGGGGCATGTGCATTCACCATCTCAGCAATGGATTTTTGGCCAAATGGGACCAGGCAGCTGTTGTTCAGCTTAGACATTAGAACTGAAAATGATAATAAAATACTTTGGCATATCTTCCTTAATCTCAAACTTTATAGGTATGCTTAAACGTTGATGCAAGAGGAATAAACATCCCCTAAGAGTCTTTAGTGTGGTAATACACTGGATTCCTTTTAATTTAAAGCGGTGTGCTCTGCAAACCATACTGACATTGGCCATATTGGATTTTAAATTATGCCAATTGTTCTGTACTGCCTGAATCCATGGAAGTATTTGCAGGCTTCTCTTAGGCTTTCTTTGGCACTGAAAATCCAAGACAAGGTCATGTATAACAAAACCTGATGTTTATCTTTCATATAATACAGCTACATTCTGAGCACAGGCAGAATATATTTTTAATTAGAGTCTTCAACCTCAAACTACAGAAGGTGAGCCACACGGTCATTTCTGTACAGAAAGCCTGTCTGAGTTGTTCCAGCAGGAAACCAAGGCTGAATAGAAGGTGGCTCTTCTGGAGTTTTCAAGCTTCGCAGGCTAGACTTTTCCAGCTAATCAGCTAAGCAGCAATGACAGAAACGCTGCACCCACTGACACAATTCAGAATTGTGTAGCACCAGGAAATTGCTCTGTGATCTTATGCACTTCCAGAGATATTTGTTTCCTTGCTTTTTTGGTCTGTATATGCCTGCTGGTTGCTTTTCTATCTGGCACATGAGGACTGCAGTTTTTACCTGGTTGGTGAGCACAAGTTGCAACCTTACATCATCGCTACCTGTGCCTAGTGCCCTTTGGAAGAACCTCTGCTTTTGTGCTAAGCAGTGCTTTACAACTGTTGCATGGGCAAATTCTCTGTGAGTTCCCTTCATAATCCTATGATACGATATAAGCAGAATGCAGTAGTAAAATATGCGCTGCACTCAGCTTTGGTATAAGGAGGAATTCCTGCATGGTTCTTTTCAGATTAGAAGAGCATCAGTATAAGATTTATTTGGTCTTTTGTGTTTATTCTCTGAAGTTTCTGGGTATTTTTTAAGCATTCCCAAGACACTTAACTCTAGATGCACATTTTTCATATGTGTCACCAAGACAGCCTATCTTCTGCCTCTGTTGATAAAGCAGCTATTGATACTAAATAACCTCTCGCTTTACAAGTTCAGTTTCAGAGGAATATATTTACCCCTTTTACTCTCATTAAATGGGAATAAAACATTTGTATATTTTTCCCTGGGTGCAAATAAGGGAAAACTGGTCTCCAAAGAAAATTGATATGTAAAACAACATTCTCTCTACTGATCTTTTCTGCTCTCCCATCTCAAATTGCATATTATAATTCAATAACTCAAATGTTCATATAACATTACAACATTTTTAAACATAAGAAAACAAAAACTAAACCGTTGTTTTGCTGAACTTTGATGGAGGATGAGCTTAGCCTAAATATTGCCTTTGGGGCAGGTGTTTTTGGTTTGGTTTGGAGGTTTTATTGTTTATTTTTTTGGGATGTTTGATTTTGTTTGTTAGGACTGATATATAAACACATCTAAGTTACTGCATTATTTTATTTTTAACTAGAAAGCAGCAGGAATCAGGAGGAAGCAAACAACTCTGCAGTGAGAAACACCACTGAGAGAACTCAGGTGTCAGTAGCAGGGCAGGGGGCATTCTAACCATACTCTTGCAGGATGGGGCTGGTACACCATGATCTTGCTGTATCCACACTGCAAGAATCTGACCTGTTTCTATCCCTTAGATACCTTTCAGAATAATCTGCTCTGGATTAAAAACATAGAAATATAAAAAGTAAACTTTACAGAACTGTATGATGTGCCTGCAGAACTCACCATTAGAAAGTGTTTTCAGATACAAAGTAAAATTAGATTTTTGCAGATTTTGCATGTTACAGTAGGTTTTCCTTGGTTCTAATAATAACCACCTTTTTCTAAATCAGTCCAGAGCTCACAGTTGGTATGACTTCTTGCTTATTTTTTATGGTCATTAATTTTATATTATTACCACCTATCTTTTTTGGGAGGATGTGGGAGAGAGGGGCATAAAAGAAAACACAGAGGGCAAGGAATTAATATTATAATCAACAATCATAAATTTCTTATTCTTTATATTCATTCATCTTATCTACTGTCTTTGCCTCTGCCTAGAAAGTTCAGGACACAATTAAATTAGTGAATACATGTAAGATACTAATTTATGGTAGACTTCTCAAATAATACTTATGTTTATAATGAAAGCTTATTTCACTGAACCTGAGTATGCATTGCTTTATATGGACAAAGAGAAAGCCAAAACATAACTTGTGAAATTATATATTGTCTATAATAAGAAAGTTTTAAAACTCTCTAATCTCAGGATTTATCAAATTATATTTAATGTGTTCCAGATGCTACAATTACTCTTCAAAAAAAAAACATATGGAGGATTGGGAAAATGCTAAACTTTATCTACTGTTGTCCTTTCAATTACAGCTGAACTGATTTGGGTCCATGTATATATTTTCAGGTACATGTTTTTGAAGGTAATTTATTTATGGATTATTCATAGTTAATTCTTTCTTTTGATCAATCACTAGGTGGAAACTATGTAATTATCAGTACCAAATTATTGTCAGACCAACTATTTTATAATCATTGAATGGTTTTAAAGACCATAAGAATGAAGTAATATTGCATTCTTTTTATTATTTCACCAAATGCAATATATCCAGTACATGTATATAAAATATTTCCTGTCTCAGAGTTGAAATTATATGGAATAGTTACTATTGACTTCTAATTCAGGCTCTATTCATAATCTTTTGGCAAGACCATAAGCCCTAGACATGGCAAGACTTTACCAGCTCTTCATGGCAGAACACTGAGTATTGCAAAACTGCATTTTTGAGGTGCTATACTTTATTATGAGAGTTTAAACTGTAATCCTAGCACCATCTACAGTATATAGGAAATGACACCTAAAGAGCCATCACAGTGTGTGAGAATCTCCCTAAAAGAACCACCTCAGGAAATGCTGAGGAGAGACAGGGGGTCTGTAGCATACCTTTCATGCAAAATAAAGGGAAACATCATCTTGTGCTCAAGAACTTTCTCCTGTAGTCAGTCAGCAGCATTTGGCACACACTGTAGTTGGACGAGAAGTATCTTTTCAATACAGGTTTGAAGCAGAACTTTTTCTTGGAGAGAACACATGCTTCCTGCTGCCAGGGTGTGTCCCAACACAGAGACGAACCACTGTGGTTGGGCTTTCCCCAGCAGTGCTGCCAGCAGAGCCCTCCTTTGCCTAAATCAACACAGCTCAGCAGTGCCCACAGAGCTGAAGCACTGTGGCCTTCAGAGAGTGACTGGCTCCCCTACCCTACCTCCTGAATAACTTGAATATTTTTGTGTAAATGCAAAGATCTGCAGTTTGTATAGTCTCTGTTTTATTTTGCATCTGGTTTGGTGACCCCAGAGAAAGGTGTTAGAGAAAGACAAAGAAAGGGCTGTGTGCTACTCGATGTGTCCATGTTGGGAGTGCGTGTGTGTGTTTTTTAGGGGGCAGTTTTGTGTGTGTTTTTGAGTGGATTTGTGGTTTTGGTTTTTCCATTGCCTTTTAGGGCATCGTTTTGAAATAAATAGCACATAATCTAGCAAAGTTATTGAATTCCTTGTAGTGTCTCTGTAACTCAGTGTTATGAAGAAAACCTTCAGTGAAGCGTGGTTTTAATAACTGCAAACGGATGCCAAAATATTAATGGGTTTAAAGGATTTTATCCTTTCAGGTCTCCAGAAGAATCATTTAAAATTTTTATTTTTCCTTGAGCACTTTTTTTTTTCTTTTAACAAGCTTTTCATTTTCAAGTATCGGTGTGTTTTCTACTTTCTTTTATTCATTTGAAGGGGTTTTATGCTTTGTCAGCTCTCAGTAAAAATGAAGGTCTTTTCAAATTACCTGATTATCTCTCTACAACATTGTTGATACGGGGAAGAAAGAGGAGTGGGAATGACAGCAACGTAACAATGAGAAAAGAGTGACAAGGCTGAAAGATGTAGACTAAAATCCCTATGACTAATTCTTCACAATAAATGAGGCTGAATTCTTTCAATAAGTTATGTCTGCACTTCACTTGAAATCTCAGGAAATAGGATGGAAGTTTTATTTAGGAAGTGGCCAATATTTCACTTATTTGACTTCACCCCAAAAAGTCTCTTGTTTCTGCAGACTTTGATGATATTTTTGCCTGTCAAATCCTCAGGGAGCGTTGCAGGAATGAGTGGCTTCTGCATCCACCTACCTGTGGCAGAAGCACTGCAGCTCACACTTGAGGGAGATTTCTTTATGTGCTGGGACTTAACCTTATCAGTTGTTGACACTCATGGCTTGGTTGGAAATCATCTTTTTTTTCTGAGCAACCCAGGTTTACACCAAGTTGCAAGGGTTTGGTCTGCATGTTATTTAAGGGAGTTGCCTTCTTCCTGAGGAGTAATGTGCTTCCCACTTCTCAGGCTAGATTTAGACCACTCTCTAAGTTTCACCAAAAATTGTGTTGTCTGTAGAAAATCGAAGGCTCCTGAATTGCCATAGATAGCCTGTGAATGTGTCAAGGACACCTCCACCTCAGAGCTGCTTTGCCCTGGCAACTCTCCCAGAAAGAGCTGTCTTAGCAGGACTTCTGCCCCTGCTCCAGGTCGGCCCTGTGCCGTGGTCCCTGCTCTTGCATTGGCCCCACCATGTGTGAGACCACAGGAGGCTGCAAGGGGCTGATCAAGCTCAAAACTAATCCCTTCAGGTCTGAGGGGTGAGGGGCTGCAGCAACCTGTGCTTCAATTAAACTGCTTCATATTTAGGGCTATACCTGCTCTATCCCATCCTGAAAATGCAGCTCCTCTCCTCTCCCACTTTTGTGTTTTGCTGGTATTTACTCTTCCACCTTCTTGTGTTCCCTGAATTGGATTAGAAAATCAGAAGGTTCCCTTTTCCTAGAGATTGTATCTAAATTTGCATTTTTTATTTAGTCTTAAATTGTGATTTATTTAAGTGATTTCTGGTTGCTCACAGTGTTTTCGTGACTGCCAGTGTATTTTATGAACTGTAGGCCATAAAATGTGCATAACGGGCAAGGACTACTGCTTAAACTACCCTAAAACCATCCATGACAAACTGATGGCTGAGGTGCAAAGCTGGGAATTTGGAGTGCTTTCCCCATGGCTGCTCTGTGCTACTCTTTCAGCTCTAGGAACATGTAACATTACATGGCTAGAAACCCCATTTTATCTTCAAGAGAGCACTGCTTTTATAGTTCCTGTGAAATCGGCTCTTCTTTGTGAAGAGCCCTTTTTTGTCTGAGTTACAACTGAATGATCAGCTCTTTAAGGCTTAAATTACCTTTAATGCCAACATTCAAAAATAGGCTGGGAATCATTTTACATTCAAGTAAGGATAGTACAATCCTACAAGCGGTGATTAGTTTCCAGTTCACTCCTCTGGTTCACAGGTGTCAGTACTGGTACAGTGACAGATCTAGAATACATAGTTAGTGACTCAAGGAACAGCAAGCCCATTTTATCCTTCATTTAAATGAATTGTAACTGCTGTGCAGCCACACTAGAGATTTATATGCTGAAGTTTCAGAAAGCTGCCAGATTGACCAGTATGCCACCAAAGACAAGTTCCACTTCTGCTTACCTATTTCCATGATTCAAAGTAATGTGACATCATTTGTCTCCTATCTTTTCTAAAGATAGAGGTAGATTTCCCTTGCACAGGACATATCACACATCACAGCAATAAACTGATGTGCCACCATTTGTTTTCATGCTCCAGGAGGAATGAAGCATCCTTTGTTCTGATAAGTCTGGAGTGCTGGGGTTGAATGAATGAATGAACCTCTGGACTGAGCACAGATTTGGGCTTTTATTGAGAACCATTACCTTTATCATTGCACAGATTCTAGAGGCAAACATCGGGTTACATGTGAAAATAGTCTAAAAGTGGTGTGCCTACATTGCACATGACTGTGTCACTAGGTTCAGAGTATTTATATGTTTCTGGAAATGTGTGTAGTTCTTCTGTCTCTTGGGTTTGATTTGGAGTCCGACTTGTATGTACAAAATCTGTGTGAAAATTTAAACTGTCTTCATTTTCTGTTTAAAAGAGGACTTAGTGCCAAAACAGGTTTTCATCACCATTTTTGTATTGGTTGATAAATATCTGCAGAATTACTGCATGCTGTAAGGTTACTAATATAAAATAGTAAAGATTCCACAGTAGAGACTGAATATTGGCCATATATCCTAGCAGTGACCATGGGATGATAGTCCTTAATTTTGTGTCTCTGCCAAGGAAGTGATGCAGATCATGTTTTTACCACAAACTCACTGTTATGTGCAATAGTACCCACGTTTGCATGAGACTGAGAATTGATAGTTATTTATGCTGGTTAGATTTGTAGTTGTATTCAGGTTGACAAAAGAAGTTCAGTCTTTCATGACCTTCTAGCTATTCCAGAAAGAGCCTACTTAATGAAACACTTTACCAAGCTATTTACAGTGTTTTGAATTTATTCTTTATACTTAGAAGAGGGATTACTTCTTAAATAGAGGTAAGTGTCCCTAACTACTTATCTTAACAGTCCTACAAGTGGTAATAAACAACAGACATAGAATCACTTGTGCCTCTATATCAATTCCAGGTTGATCCTTACTTTACTGCTGCACCTTGGCACTTAGAGGAATTTACCTCCTCTCAATTTATGCAAACATGACAATTTTTTTGCTGTATTGCAATGTATGTTATTTTTTTTGCTAAACTTAATCCTCATGAGGTAATGGCAATTCTTTTTTCGTGTAATACTTCTGTAAGTGTTGGAAAGTCCTATGGTTATATATCTAAAAACTTTATTTCAATTTTGTGAAATACTGCTCATCATAACTTCTTTTTTAGAAAACTTTTTTTCCTGTGGCTACTTTTTCCTGACTTACAGATAATGCAGTTAATGTAATATGAAACATAACCATTGTCTCACTGTTAGTGATTGCAGCAACAGAATAGGAAAGGAATATTAGCTATCTTCTTTTACTAGTGCAGTATTAATGGGTCCTAAAATGTAAACATTTTCCAAATAAAATAGCAGATGCAAAATACTGAGGCTCAAAAAGGGGAAGCTGTCTAAAGCAGGCATGGCTGCATCCAGGAGCAGAAGCCTCAAGGCTTTGGAGAAAAGTACAGAAAACAGCACTGGATGATTTGGTTGATAATATACATACTTCTATCCATGCAAAACCTTCTTGATGTTTTCCTGGATCCATCTGCCCTTAATGCAGAGTTTTGGGACTTTCCTGTAGAGTGACCATGGATGGAATTTACTGTGGGATGTCATTATCCCACTCTTCTGAAGAATCTCAGTGTTCATTAGAGATGCTGTGTTTTTCACTGATACACAGGCTAAATTATGGAAGTGTTTCTTAGGATTCTTTCATGGATGGTGTTATTTTAGTAAATTTAAGAGACAGTAAAATAGCAAACAGCCTAAATACTATTTTCTTTTCATATTGAGAACCTAAAGTCCATTTGGGAAATTCCTCTCCTGAGAGAAAGTTGTGGAAGTTATGCCAATCCTTTCACAATAATTTTAATTATATTTACATAAACATTATACAGAATTGTTCAAAGGAGAAATCAGGATCAGATAAATTTCACAGTACCCAATTGCACAATTCAGAAACAGTAACATTGCATTTCCTATACTAGTAAAGTTAACAGGTATAGCAGTCTTAAGTTCATGGTTTCTTCCTCAGTTGTCCTTTTGGTCCTCTCATATTTGCCATTCCTCTAATATATACCTATCAGTGCACAGTGTCTAGATTAGATCTGAAGTAAGCTGATTTTTATCAAGCCCCACTGGGTAATTCTGACTTCAAAGTCTGACATTTTTGGTATTGTGCCATGACAGCTGACCTATGTAAGTCAGGGATCCCTCTATCATCAGCATACTGAAAAATACCTTGGAGCATCCTTTCAGCACGTCTGTTAAAGGTAAGAGAGGGAAACACTTGCTTTCTGTGTATTAAAAATGTAATAACTGTTATGCAGCATTAGGGGATAAGCTCTGTTTTCATTTGGGTTTATGAAGGCTTTGAAGGAGCAGCTGTGTGAACCTGTCATGGCATCACAATAGTTTTGTGTACATAACCATAACATGCTGTTGTGATTGCACTGTTCTTCAATCCAGAAGGAAATTTGTGACAGATTCTCCTTGAAATCTCTAATACTACTGGAAATGTAATAATTTAATGGGGCAAAACTATTAATTCTTTGTGTCAAGGGGGCTTGTCTGTACAAAGTACTCTGCAGCAGCAGCATTGTTCAGTATGTTCTTGGTGCTTTTATTTCAGCTCAAAGAGCAGCATTTTCTCTTAGTGTGAGTGCTGAAACAGGCAGTATGTTTTCCTTTATTATATTTAGTGTTGCATGAGGAGTAGATAATCCTCAATTCAAGCTGATAAGCCTGAAAAGGATTTCAGCTGCTTGTTTTAGCAAAAAATCTTTTCTCCACGTACTTTATTTTTTGTTGGTCATGAGTTCTTTTAATAAGCTGTTTATATTATCAATACAACAGGAGGGTATTTTTTTGTCTGACATGACAGACATTGTGGCTGGCTGACCCATCAGTTTGGTGTGTGATACAGCAAGAAAATAACTGATTCTGATCAAGGCAACAATGTGATTATGAGTCATTCTCATCCTGTGGGAAAAAAAAAATAATGCCCTCTGTAGAAAGCATCATTTCATAAGCAAAATCAGCTTGTAGAAAACTGCTCAAACATAAACATATGTTCTTAAATAGACATTCCATCATCCAGGAAACTCATGTGGCAACCCTTTTCAATTAAAGACTAAGGTAGTCAGTTAATCAACTGGCTTTTACATTAGAGATCTTTTCATATGCATTGCCAGAGATTTATGTCAAGAATGAGTTTCAAAACTTAGCATATAGTTTGCATAAATGATTACTGTTATTGTGATGCCCTCTCTCAGGAAAAAGGGCACTAGTTTCTACAACAAGACCGAGAACACTTTATTTTATAGATCCTAGTTTTCATCAGCTCTGTAGTGTGGAAAATGGACATTATATAGTGAATATTTTTGGAGTATTCACATTAATCCTTGTATCCCAGTCTGAGGTGGTTATAGCATTTAGCTCTTGTTCTTTTTCTGAGTAGCCTTCTGAAAGAGTAAGGTGGAGAATAAAACATTTTCTTCTACCTGAAAGCCAGGTTTGCCATACAGTTCATCAAGAAGAAAGTCTTAAGTGGTGCTGAAATTGCCATCTCACTACCCTGACCATTGTAGTGGCTGTCTTTACCACCCAAGGATCTTCATAACAACGGCTGACAGGCTTTGGGTCTTTTTTAAAACTTGTATTTTAGGCAAAGCATTCTTTGCTCACTTTTTTAAAACATATTTTCACTTTTCCATGTTATGAAGATATGCCATATTGAACTCTTTTATAAAGATTTTCAGACTTCAAATTTTTCTTTCACTTTTGTTAAAAAAAAAGACAAAAATCTCTGCTGAAAGCAGACTAAGACAGGCTTTTACATTAGGAGCATTATAAAGTACATTGCATTGTGTCATTTGTACTGATATGATTTTATTTGCTGAGAAAAACTGAGAGAGAGAAAGGCAAAATCATATTGAGTCAAATACACTAACACATAAGGAAATTTTTCTATGCACTACGTATTAAAATAATAAATGATTTTCATATAAAGAGCACTGCACATGGAATTTTTAGAACTCCCACTTACATGAGTAGTACTTTTCCATTTGTTTTAAAGAAATACTTAATGTTTTAAATAGCAGCAGTGGAGAAAAAAGATGAATTAAGATCCTTCTGCAAGGCATTTCATTTGAGGAAGGCAAAAAGCAAGGAAATAGATTTGTTTTTTGGTTTTTGAAGTTTTTTTTCTTTGTTAGATATTTGCAGGTGAAATTGCATTACTGGTGTATACTATTTCAAAAACAAAATGTAAGTGCAATTCTTTACTGTCTTATCCACCAAGGGGTGATCTTCTGGGTTTTTTTTCCCCTCCATAAATTGAACAACATACTTGCTGTCAGGACCAAATCACCTGAATGATACTTGAATCCAACCACTGTTTCAAACCAGCCCCTACCCTCCACCTTGGGTAGCATATGATGCTTATGCTCACGCAATAGGCTGGTCAAGAAATGCAAATTCTAATCAATTTTTTTCTTCCCTCACTGGAATGATTTATGATGTGTATTCTTTAATAATAAAAAAGCATGATCATGGAGAAAAACAGCTCAGAGCCTCTTTATCATATTGCCTGTGAATTATATTACCAGCCAAAATTATGGCCCTAGGAATTCTTGCAAGGACGCCGTCCTTTTCCACTGAAGAAACTACAGTTGTGTCAATAGCCTGCTCTGCCCACCAAATCCTCTTGATATTTCTATATCTGAGCAAGATTAAGAAGGGAAATGAAATAGGGGAAAAAAAGAAAGGCCAGGATGGCAATAAATGTTCCTGTCTCTGTAGCCTGGCAGAATATGGATAAAACAATCTTTTAGATGATATAACATTTTTAAAATACATAGGAAATAAAATTGCCCAAACTCCTGAGCTTGTGTGGTGTGGAGAAGCAAATTGCAGTGACACAACACTTAGGTACTTCATCTCTGTTGCTACTTGTGCTTGGATTGAAGCCTGGGGACCTGTAGTTGTACAGAAACTATTGAATATCCTCATGACTTGAACTGGAAGACAGGTCAGAGCTTTCTTGACCCCATCTCAGTTCCTCTTCAGTGGTGCTTAACTTGTCTTTGAGTTCATGCTTGCTTAGCACTGTTTTCTCATCCCTCTCTGAAATTTCTCTCAGCTGCTCACAGCTTACTATTCCAGCTAATTACTTGACAATGTAATAATTGATTTGTAGGTGCTTGCTAATTAAAGTTAATCATGTATGCGCAGCTGTGATTTTCTCTCATTTCAGAGGAGTGTGATCACAGCCGATGAAAAGATGACAGGAGGGTATGATTCCATGTGTGTGCATAAGTTTCTTGAAAACCATATAAATGCTTTTCAGGTTTTTAAATACTGTACATTCCTTTACCACTTAAGCTGAAAATTCTGCCAGGGACTGAACAGAGAATGGGTGCCTTAGAGCATAGCTTAGGTATACCAATACTAATCTATAATTTAATGTAATAAAAATCCTGCCTGAGTGGCTGAAAACTGAGTCTAGGAGCTCTCAGACAAATATCCAGTAGTACCAAGCATATATAATGCAACCTTGGGCTGTTCAAAAATTGTCAGTATGAGCCTCCTTACCTATGTTTTTGTACCTGTTTTCATTCTTCATTTTCCAGCCTACAGTTTATACTGGAGGTATAAAACATTGGAGAGTTTTAATCTAATTTTAGCCTGTGAATATCTGTGGTTGTCCTTTCCTAAGTGTTTGTTGGTAGATATATCCAAGGTGTTTTCGAAAATCAAGGAGAGAGTATTGTGGATGTCTTCCTTGTCCTTATGCCAGTGAATTTGAACTCTTTATGTGGAGTTTTAGACCATCATATTTTCATCTAAATCTTGTTGTGTATTATTCCTGCTGCAGTTGGAGGTGGACTTTGTTTAACAATGTATTTTTTCCATGGCTTTTAATCTCCCCTGGACTTACCTAAGAATAGAACTCTCCTGCTAGTCCTTTGGAAATAAAGGGGATAAAGGATATACAAAGTACTTTCTTCTTTCCCCTGCATACCAGGAAAATACCATTTTTAATTCAGCTGGTAGCATGGATTAAATTGGTTCTGAACTTGTAAAACTTCATCCTAGTGTAAGGATGTCTGGGCTTTGGGTTTCCACTGTGGATATATGGCCATGACTATCAGTGCTGGAGCAGAAAGCCATGGAGAGGCTGCAAGCATAAAAGTGTGTGAGCTGGTGAAAGTGCAGAGTGTCAGCTGAGGAGGCCACCGTGTTATCTCCTGACCTGGAGAACAGGTGGTAAGTTATTTCCCTGTTCCAAAGAAAATAAATGGGTAGGGAGGTTCACTTTCACTTCCCACTTCAGAAACAGGCTGACAGTCAGCCAGACACAAGTATAGCACATCCCTGCAAACTGAGGAGCTGTGATTAGTTACTCACCCATGAACCAGGGCTGAAGTGCATTTAGCACCTTTGCTATGTCCCTGACACCCTTGCTGGATGTTCTGCTTTTCTCATTCGTGGGTGCATAGTGCAAGAGTGGGTGCCCTTTTCTCACCACCCAGGAATTGTCATGAAGTGTTCATAAGAGTTTTCATTTGAAAGTGAAGTGTGCTAAAATACTTCAAAAAGCTCAACTTCAGCAATGGCAGTGTAAGTGCTTTGCTGAGCAGTACATTACAAATTGCAGGTATGCATCATAGGCCCATTTGTTTTCCAGAATTTTTGTGTTTTGGGTTTTCCACCCCTCCACCCACCCTTTTTAGTTGCAGCTCTTAGTAAGACATCCTTAGAATTGTTGATCTGTTTGTAGAGCTTAGATTCACTGATCCCAGTCCTGCCTTGGCTCTGTGCTGGACTGCAGCCAGGTGCAGTTGTAGGACAGGAGTCAGAGTTGCTGATCATCTCAGTGCACACCAGCTTTGTGTTGAGGAGCAGCTTCAGGGGTGAGTAACAACATGAAAGTAATTGTAATGACTTTAAGTACAGAATGGATCAAAGAAGCAGGAGAGCAACTGATTATCTTAGCCATACAAAACTGCTAGGGAAAGCAAGAGAGGACAGAGATGTGAAGTATAGGAAGAGCTTTTGCAAATTGGGTTGTGTTACATGTCTGTGATAAGTTGTTCTGTGCCACTCTGATGATACACAACAGCCATAAAGCTAGTTTAACAACATGGGCTTTTTGGATTTACTGCTTCACCAGAGCACTGCGAAACAACTGGAGTGTAATGATGAATCAGTCCTGTTTATTTAATTTTGTTTTGCATACTTGAGCTTTACAGCAACATTATTAATGGCTAAAACTCGAGAAACATTCATCTTTGTTTATAGCAGAAGCTGAAATAATTGGAAAAAAAAGTATGTTTTCCCTCTGGTTTTCAATGTTTTCAATTAAGCTGCATTTGAATTTTCAATCTCTTGAGACTCATTCTTCAATATCTTTTCTCAGGGTTGAATGTGTGTGTCATTTCCCCAGAGCTGAATTCCCTAGGGCTAAGAGTCACTTTACATATTCCTTAAAGATGAGGCAATAAAGAACAAATGCATTGAACAAATAGAAAGGAAGAACAATGCTGTAAAGGTAGTAATTATCTTATGCAGTTATAATTATTACATGTTGTCTTTTTTGTATCTCTGCTTTGCACTGGATATTCTCTTACCTACTTTTCTGTACATATGTTGCACTTAACTATTGCTTAACAACATATTGGACCAGTTCTTCAGCAAATAGACTCTGCTGATGACGGAGGAATTGGAGGTTAACAATGTGCACGTTGTGAGTCCTGCCAAAGACTATAGACTGTTTTCGTTGAGTTCAAAGGTGGCTTTTAGGAATTTAAACTGTGGAAATGAAATATTGAAATGTGATGAAAATGATCACCTGGATTCTTTAGTAGCCTCTTAAAAAATTTTGGTCCAGTGCAGATCTTCTCTTGGGCTGAAGAGTTTGGCATTTTCCTTTGTATTACATTTATTGCTCCACTGCTTCTTAGAGTGGCAGCTAAATCTGGAGCATCCCTGTATTTGATTGCATTTGATTAGAAGTTCTCTAAAACAGTAACTTTGCAAGCCAAAAGTTGGAAGGTAGGCTTCACATTTTTGTGTTCAAATGGAAAGAATTTGTCTCTAACCTCTGACAATTTATACCGGTTATACTTATTCATTTTCAACCAGCTCTAAAGGAAAAAATTAGGATTATAAACACAAGTGAAATGCAATGAAATTTAGTAAAATATAATTTAGAATCGTAGAATCATAGAATCGATTGGGTTGGAAAAGAACTCCGAGATCATCGAGTCCAACCCTTGGTCCAACTCTAGTCCATTTACTAGATCATGGCACTCAGTGCCACGCCCAATCTCAGTTTAAAACCTCCAGGGATGGGGAATCCACCACCTCTCTGGGCAGGCCATTCCAATGCCTGATTACTCTCTCTGGAAAGAA
>JAWWLZ010000118.1:46675922-46691139 GCA_035041345.1 Poliocrania exsul
GTATACATGTCTATATATACATTCATGCACTTCTAATATTTTGCTAAGACAAAATGCGCTTTCTATTGAAGTGTTGCGTCTAGACTTGTCAATTGTAATAAAAGTCATCATTTTTTCTTTTTCACTGGAGTACAGTTAGTGATATTTCATTCTGCTGGAACAATTAAGGTACATAAAATTTACTGATCAAAAACCCCCAAATTGGGAAAATGCCTCCACATTATGATCTATTAAAAAATGCATTGAATTAGATCCTTCATGGCAATGCAAATTAATCTGGCTCTGTTTTTAAGAACACTTCTTGCAAGTAAGTTCCAAGTAAACTTATTTATAGTGGTTAACAGCAAAAACAAATTTGGATTTCAGTATAAAAATAAATGCTGTGGGAACAACAAACAATAATGGTGCTGCCACCCTAATCACTGTGGACTGGAAAAAATGCTTTGAGGAAAACATGTTTCATGCTAGCATGATACATATTTAATTTCCCTCATTTGATGTGAAGAAAATTAGATAAATTGAGGCAATCTGTAAGTCCAAAATTAAAAGCACATGTGTGAAATAAATTCAGACAGTTTATCAGTCGGACTAAGTGTGCTTTTCTCTAAAAAAGGTATGAATAAACTCAGCACATAACATTTTTTATGCACAACAGATGTCATGTTGAAAGTATACTCTATGGAGTTTGTTTCACAACTAAATACATGACCTATTTGTCATTTTTCAGGTCATGAGTTCATGTTGTTTCAGTCTATCAAATCAAATGTGAGATTATGGATTTCTCCTCGCTTCCCTAGAGTCCAGGGCACAGTAACTCGCTTATCAAACTATCCAGTGGACACCCTAGCAACATTTAGCACATGTGAAAAATAAGGGCAAGTGAATTCAGCAGCAGGGGAACTGCAGGGACAGCAAAATGTCTCCTGTTTCGATGAGGAGCTGAAGCTTAGAGCAAAGCTTTATAACTACATGTTTTCATGATATTGGGCAAGACTGTTCATGTAAGATAAGTAAATACATATATAGTTATGTGAGTTTTCAGAAGTTTAGAACCTTTCTTAACTCACCTGAATTTGTGTTTCAAAATCATAACTCTTTTACGCAGACAGAAGTAATACAGATAGAAAATGAAGCACATTTTCAGCTTAAGTTTTCTCCCAGGGCTTTTTGTCATGCCTGTAACAGAGATGTAGACTGTTGAATTTCTTTACCCTAGATATGCCTGTGCCCCATTTTTGGCTGCCTGTAGTGGAGAGCAAAGTGCTTCTTGGCCCACTGATGTGAATAAAAGTTCATCAGTGAGGTAGCCACAAGGTGTGTGCTGAGTGCCCTCCAAAGCCTGGCCAGAGAAGGACTCCTTCCAATAGGCATAAGCATTCTGCTTGTCTGTGAGATAAGCAGTGCATCTCAGTCCACTGGAGGGGCAACTGGCATGTGTTTTCAATCAAATGAAAATTTCAGGTGATTATTGCAAGAGGAAGGGTAGTGGGTATTGTCAGAGATGTAATATGGAGCAGAATATAGGAGACATGAGTACAGGAGAGCTGTTGTGGTAGAAAAAATTAATGGGAAGAGAACAGGATAGAAAAAAGATGTTTTGTGTTGATAATGCCTTTCTCATTTACCTGACCTGGGAATGCTTGTCCTAGATCCTCGATCCTGAAGAGGATATTTGTTTAGTGGCAGTTCCTCTAGTCTTACACTATTGATATAATGCATCCAAGCCTCTCTGAAGTATTGTATTTGAAGGTAAACATTACAGAATTGTGAACCCTGTAAACAGTGACGTTGAGTATCATTCATGTGTAGTCAGCCTAAGGCATTACTGAGCCTATACAGACTTACACACTGCAGGCACACTGGGACCTGCATCTGTTCAGCACTCCCTGCATGTGCTCTCTGCAAGCTCCCTTTTTGAAGGGTTTCCAAGAAAACAGGAACAGACTGTCTCTTTCGTCGTGCTTAAGAACTTACTTTTTAGTTTGAAGGTTGAAATTGTACCTAATACCCTGTTCCCACAGAGATGTTTCTAAGACAGTTCCTAGAAATAAACCTGGCTTCCTCCACCTCTTAAGAGTTTTATGAAGAGCCTTTATCCATGTGTCTTTTCTGCATGTTCTTTGAACAGAATGATTCTGTTTTCAGTGCAAGCATTTTCTTTCTGAAATACTGCTATCAGCAAGTCAATCCCAGTCACTTTGAAAAGGATCATTACTTATTCATTAATTATGAATTATTCATAATTCATTACTTATTACTTAACCTTCAAAAGCAAGCAGAAGGTCACATGACAATAGGACTTTGTGCATATGACTTATTTACAAAAGCTGGTAACTAAAATAAGACTAGGAGTTCCCCTCATGTTTGTTGGTTCCATATCTGACAAGGATAAAAGACCTTTCCTGCTTTCAGGTTCCTTGTATTATCCCTGGTCAAGCTGACAGCTTTTATGAGCGTTGCCCTGAAAGCCTTGAACTTTTAACTATGTTTCTGGTTCTACCACTTTCCCAAATCCTGAAAGATTTAATATTCCCTCATCCATCTGTCTTCTGCCTTGGCAGCTGGATTATGGGCTGGACAGGACCAAGGACTTGTTCTTGTGTGGCTTCTAAATTGGCATTTATTATTTGATTGAGTGCTCCTCAGTAGCTGTATTGCTTTTCTTTGTCTGAAAACCTGTAACTTTTAATTTCATAAATGATTACAAACACACAGAATTTGGCACCAAATTCAGAAAATACAGCATTTTTTCATAACTCTGGAGTGTTTCCTTGTTTAACTTTGCTTTGCACTGTGATTCAATAGAAAACAGTACATTTGAAGGTGGTCATAAAGGTGTTGTTAATAACTTATGTGATCTGTATAGGAAGAATGTCTTCTACCGTAACAGTCGGGTGAATGGCAATGAGAAGATGCCTCTGCTTTGGCTATAGTTTACTGAGATTGTCATCTGTGTCATTTTTGTTTGGTTTGGTACCTAGTACAAATATTTTCATTCAGAAATCATTACATTTCACCAAGTTATTCTTGTGTTGATCTAAAATGCTTTAAATTAAAGAGTAAGTGACTTTCTGAATGATGAATAAGACATCAAGTGATAGAGGATTGGTTGCTTGTTTTAGTGGATTTCCTAGTGGATGACTATACTCCATGACAATGTGTGCATTTTGCTTGTTTCCATGCATTTATTTCAGCTTCAGGCCACTAACTCTAATGCTACTCATTAATATAATGAAGATGCTTTTAGTATTTTCCCTTTTTGATAGTGCATATACACTACATAGATTATGAGTCAGTTTTCTTTTGAGTAAGGTAGAGAAAATACAGTTTTGGAAATAGAAAAAAATAAAAGCTCTCTATTCTGTAGCTACTCTTAATTTTCTATTTCTTTTAAACATTTCCACCAGAATTGCATTCATTTATTATAAATTTTTTCCAATTTTACCTGCAGAGCTAAAATTAAATCCTCTCTCTACATGTGTGCGTACACATTCCTTGTTCATATACTTTATTGATCTTATAACCCTTCTATGAAAGCATTTCGCTGGGAACATCCCTTAGTGTGCTTGAACCAACAGGTATTTATATTCTCTACTTCTAGACGGGGTACCTGCCCAATAAATAAAGAACACCTTTAAAATATTTTTTTCTGAAACCAGAGCCTTCCAAACCAAACGCTCCACAAGGGGAGTTCCACAGAATTCTGTGGAATTTTTTGTGGGATCAAAGATTTCTCTTCATGGAGCTGATCACAGGAACAGGCTTTGTCTTAGGAATGGTATCCATGTGTCTTTTACCATGAATATGTATGCCCTGTTATATATAATATGCCCTTTTGCTTCTCTGCTGTGTAACTCTTTTGATGACACCAAATGGGAAAAAAAAGCAACATTATTGCCACTGTTCTTATTGTCAGCTGTAATTGCTGTTCATTGAAAAGATTTTATGTGCAGTCTGATTTTCACTGCCTCCTTCCTCTGTGCTTAGGGCAGAGAAAATACATCAGTAAATATTGAAGAGCAAAACTGTATTATGACTGACAGTTATCCTAATTCTTTGAGATACACTGGTATCAATAAAGTAATATCTGTTCAAGAATGAAGCGCCTAATTTCACTTTGTTTTGATTGCAGAGCTGATTTATTTCAATCAAACAGTGACAGCTAGTGTAATTTCTTAGGCAGGTGTCATATGTGCTTTATTTCTTAGTTGTGTGGTCCAAAATTGCAAATAACTGATTTTCTTGGTATGGTTATATCTAAATATAATTATATAAGAGTACAAATACAAGAACAAATTGGTGCATAATCTGTCTCAGATGCATCCAGCAGAACCTGTTTCCAAATGTCTCTTGACCTGCTGAGGAATCTTTCTTCGGATCCAGGGCAACCCTGTGGGAAAATAGTGAGTCTGGAGCATCCAGCCAGTTGTTGTTGCAGGCTTCAGCTATCTCTGCACTTTTGGCAGGCTTGTTTCTACCCCTCTACTTAGTGGGTGTCTGCTCTGAATCTTGCTGCCACGCTTCACCTCAGTTTTACTTCATATCTGTCCCAAGTGCATCTATGTTCATCATGTTCACCTACATTTTGTCTTTTCTGCTTGAGCTGTCCCTTTCTGAGTGCCCCCTTCTCCCCCGACATCCCTTGTCCAGCTTCTTGTTTACTCTTTCCCATTGCAAACCTAACATTTGTTGGGATTACTTTATTCACAGTGCTCTTTTTTTGTATCACTTTCTCCTCTGGCAGCTATACTGTTTACCTAGTCTATAAATTCTTCAGGATAGCTATGGTCTTTTGCTGTGTATCTCTGCACAATGCAAAATCCTGCGAGGCTCATCTTTTGCATGGATTTAGGCACTACTGTAGTAAAGATGATTGATAATGCTAACAACTGTAATGGAGTTGGTTTATAACTGTATCATAAAGGAAAATTACTTCTTCACCCAGCTACTGATTGTACTTTGCATTCTCCTGTAGCTGTAGATATATGTCTCCCTCTATAAAATAGTTTAATATCCTATTTTTTTCTGGGCTGAAATTCTAACATTGATCTGTGTCTTAGTTATTTTAAACCAAGAGAATCCAACCAGTTTAACATCACTGAAGTTCATTAGATTGCCCCCAAATCAGGTAGAACAGCTTGCCTGACCATAAGAATGTTATTTAATTGTTAGTATTGCTACAAATGTGTGATGGGTTAACCTTGGCTGAATACCAGGTACCCACCAAGCTGCTCTATCACTCCCCCTTCTCAGCTAGGCAGGGGAGAGAGAATAAGATGGAAGATGACTTGTAAGTTGAGATAAGGCAGTTTAGTAAAGCAAAATTGACAGATTGCACAAACAAAGGGGAAAAAAAATTATTCTTTCCTTCCCATCATCAGGCAATGTTCAGCCACTTCCTGACAAGTAGGGCTTCAGCACCCATAGTGGTTGTTCTGGAAAGCAAACATTGTGAATAATGAATGCCCCCTATGGAATATCCCTTTGATCAGTTTGGGTCAGCTGTCCTATTTGTGTCCCCTCCCAGGATCTTGCCCACCCCCAGCCTACTGATGGGAGGTGGAATGTTGAAGAGCTGTAGACTTGATCATTGGGCACCAACACCAGCCTGGCCTGGGCCATCATCACACATTCTTTGCTCCTTGCAAAATTCACTCTTCAGTGGTTTTATATCACTCCTGCTGCTTTACTTCCTGCAACATAGAATTTATATCATAGATTATTTTTCCCCCCAAGGTTTAATCTCCATAAGGTTCACACCGGGTCTCGCCATCTTTCTGCATTACCCACCAAGTGTACACAGGTCCTTAAGCAAGGACAGTTCCACAAGGGGATTTCTCTTTTCCCATGGAAGGAGAAATCCACACTGTCTTCCCCAGCCACTTCCCTATCTGTAGCGCAGGGACCTAATCCCCTCCCACAGTATGTAGAGGTTTGGTATGGGCAGGACCAGAACAGTTAGCAGATCCTCTGGTGTTAACCAGCCAAATGGTTTCTGCTAAATTTGTGTCCCAGTGCTTCTGTGGCCCATTGCCTAATGCTCTTAACATAGTCTTTAGCAGTCCATTATACCTCTCAATCTTTTCAGAGGCTTGAGTGTGATAAAGGATATGGTAAATCCATTCAGTGCTGTTGTTCTTTGCCCAAGAATTTATGAGGTTATTTTGAAAATTAGTCCTGTTGTCAGATTCAGTTCTTAGTGGAGTGCCATGCTGCCCGAAACGTGCCTTTCAAAGCCTAAGACAGTGTTTCAAGCAGTGTCATGCTTTACTTATGGAAACTGGGTATGTTTCCAGCCAATCAGTAGTTACCTCCACCACGGGGAGTATCTAATGCTTCCTTTGGTGTGTTCATGGCAGTCTTCTAATATAGTCAATTTGCCAGGTCTCATCATATTGAAAACCCAGTCACCACCCTCTGTTCCAGGGAGATTTTACTCAACTGGCTCACTTGATTGCAACACTTGCATATTCGTGAATGACCTGTGTAATAGTAAGGTCCACCATTCTATCTTGAGCCCATCTGTATGTTGCATTTCTTCCTAGATGTCCTGATGTTTCATGGGCCCATCAGGCTATAAAGAGCTCACCCTTCTAGGCTAAATCTACCTGAGCTATTTCAATTTTGGCAGCATTATCTACCTGCTCACTCTTTGGACATTCTTCAGTGGTGCAACTTTTGGGCATGTGAGCATCTGACATACCTTCAGAGTCATGTTTTCTACCTGTGCAATGATGTCCTGCCACGATGCAGCAGCCCAGATGGGTTTTCCCCTGCATTGCAAATTAGTCTTCTTCCATTGCTGTAGCTGCCCCCACAGGGCATTAGGCACCATCCAGGAGTTAGTATAGAGACACAGTACAGGCCACTTTTCTCGTCTGGCAATCTCTAAGGCTAATTGGATAGCTTTCAATTCTGCAAATTGACTTGACTCATCTTCAGTGGTGTCAATGACTTGTCAAGGAGCTAGTTCTGTACAAAACAGAATAAAAATACTGAAAAGAAAAAAAGATAAACTATCCCACTGGTTTAGAATTTAATTTAGGGAAACAATTGAAAACTACTCAGTATGCCTACACAGATGCACAATATATATACATTGTCTAGGTTTTCTGGAAGTCATCATGGTGGAGGAAGACTTAAAGGAGACATTTTGAGAAGCCTAAGCAGGGGTGGGTTTATGATTTCTTTGATGCTGCCGCAAGTGTTTGAGGGCTTCATCTATCAGGGTACTAAACTGGCTCCAAAACCTTAAGAATTGTAATTTTACCTAGAAAAAAAAATTGTTTTGTGTTCCTTTGGAAAGCACTGAACAGCTATGGGCTCGCACAGAGCCCGCTGTGATATAACATGTCTTTGTGCTCTAAGTTATGATGAAATTGGGTCTGGCATAAAACCAATCCAAAACTAAGGTTCCCTTGCTACCTCAGCAGCTGCATGTACCGCTTGTTGAGAATGAAGAAGCAGAATTTGTGCACTGCTATCATTGTTAGAATGGTGTGCATGTTACCCACGCCTGTCACCTTCTCAGAATGGTATGGAATGTCATGAGGCTTGGTAACCTTTCTTTTATATGCTCCCATAGCAATCCTACTCATATCTGTTCTCCATGTGAGTGCGCCCCTTGCATCAAGGTAGTCTCATTCATTGTTTGTATTTTTGATCTTTTGTTGTTCAAATAGCATGATTGTGGTTTCCTGCAGTAAGCCATTACAGAACTCATTTCATATGTTACTTTGTTGGTGATTTTTTGAGAAGAATAGGGAAAGTAATAATTTCCTTTAAGCTGAATTACACTGCCATGTTGTTGTAATGAAAATACTGACGTTAATATTTACCAAAAATTGCATCTTTATTCAACACTTTAAGCAACCAAAGCAAATGGTGGGCCACGAGTATTTTTAGCATTAAAAGCCAGGAAAGCTTGAAAATAAAATTCTGCCACAAATATAGACCAGTATATGTTGTGTATATTACAAATACAAGTGTACTTACAATACTAGTACAAAGGATTGCTTAAAATGTTGTTGGGTCCAGTTGAAATAATGACTTTGGTAAGAAAAACCTTGATTCAAAGTCCTGTGGTCTACAGCAGAATTGCCATTTCTACAGATGCTTGAGAATTCCTGCAGTTTTCCTTTTGATGTTCAGCTGACCAACCACACTGGTTGCGAAGCCCTTATGTCTACTGAAAATAGGTATCTGGCATACTGCTACCTTCCATCTGTCCAGAAACACTGGCAGTCAGGGCTTCTGAAAAAGAACCTGCTTGTGATGCTTTTGAGAGCCCCCAACTGGCTGCATGCAGAACAGCTAAAGAGAATTCTTTCTGCAGCAGCAGTAACACGGTTATGAGAAATGTTCTAAGCTTCTGCAAGTTGGAATAAAGGCATTTCAGCAAAATTAAAATGCATATTCTGTTCAAAGCTTTAACTTGGCTTCACACCTTCTGAAGGGTGACTGATTTGCCTTTGTTTATGGAGGAGGAATGCAAGATCACACTTTGACTGTAAAATTATAATGAAATATTGACATGCTAGAATAAATCACCACCACCAATGCTTAGAAACCCTCACTGTTTATCTTGGTTTAGACTTAGAAACTCTTCTCCTTGGTTGATATAAGATAGTGTTTCAGTATGCTACACTATCTGAAATGACATCTTAATTAGCATTTACTTTCTAATATGTGTTTTCTGAAAGACCTTTAAGACCAAATTTCGTCTCACTCAGTCATTCTGATTTAAAAGGTCATTAGAATCTGCCTGTACACCTCCTTCTGCTGTTATTCTCTCAAGCCTGGAAAAGGTTAAGAGACATTTGTTGGCTCAGTGAGGCAGATGACTCATAACTTCTGGGTATAAGAGGGGGAAGTGGCTGCCTGAAAAGATAGAATCTAGGGTGTGGGCTCAGAAGTCCCAAAGTTGTCAACTTAGCAACAGGCTCAATAAAATAAAACAGCCTCAACAGAAAGTTTGAGCTGAAGTTCATCTTACTTTTGTTGTTAATAAAGACAAATCCCTGAAAGGCACTCGAATAGGATTTTGTTTAAATTGTGGACCTCGGGAGAGCAAGTGACTAAGGTACCTATTCACAGAAGGAGCACTGAAGACTAATGCAAAAGGCTTAAGCCAGATGAGCAAAGCAAGATCAGAATACTGACTACACCAGTGAACTTGCATAACTCAGTTTTACCCTTCTCCTAACTGTAGTGAAATTTTTGGAAATTTCTATTTTCCACTATATAATCTGATGCCTGTGTCCTACCTTGCCATCACTGAAGCAGGTACATAGCATGCAGCATGCCTAAAACCAGAAATATACCTGTACTTATTTTTTTTTCCTGTGTTGGATACAAAAGAAATGCATTCGAAGTGAATGTAAGAGGAAAATAAGAGAAAAGTAAACTGAAATAATTTAGAAGTATTTTCCCTCTGGCATCATGATTTCCCGCAATGAAAACTATCTTGATGTATATCATAAAAATAACCTTTTATATTATTATCTCCATGCCACTGATAAATTCAATTTACCCTTCCCTAAAGCATCTTGCTTCTGAGGAGTCTTTTCTTTATTTCTGAGCTCAAATCATCTCTTCTGTCTGCAATCCACATCAAGTTAAATTTTTCTCCCATTCCATCATGACACTTTTGATGAGATTCTAATTCTCATTATCTTCAGAGGACCAAGCCTAACTGTGCATCTGCTTTTAAAGTTCATGTGTTCCTGCAGTCTCATCTCCTGAAGAGATGCTGTTTTCTTTTATGTTTGACTGATTATATTTTCCTGACCACAGCTGAAATTCATGACGGTGTTTAGCAACTACTGGTTTTGCTATAGAAGGATTTTTTTTTTATTTTTGCTAACATACTAGGAGTATATGCTTTGTAGTAAAAGGAATTGCTTCTTATTTCTTGTATTTTTTAGTTTATTGCTTCAAATGGTCACTTATGGCACATATAAATCTTCAACATCAATCATCTTTAGTAACATTAGTGTTGTGATCTGAGATTGAAAGGTTAAGTAGAGTGCAAGAACATGTAAGGGGAGGGCAAAGGTATTCCTGGGCCTGGGTTATGCAATGTGGGGAACGGAGGCAACAGAACATTGGTTTGCAAGCTGTTCCACTTTGAAGCAGTCCAAAGCCAAATCAATATGGATACAGGATCTCTGGGCTTTTTATCAATTTAAATATTTGTAAGCAGATAACAGCAGTGGATTTATAGCCAGAGCTTTTTGTATTACACTAATACCTATTTGCTACAACATTTATGGATCATTGGAATGGGAAAATACCCTAAGGAACTCAGAACTCAGAATATATTCTAAGAGAGAGAGAATAAATCTTGCCGTGCATTCACCTGTGGTTGACCAGGAAGTCTTGTACTCTAATTAGAGATAAAGCTCTAAGTCAGTCTACCATCATCCTAGTTATCTTTCTTCCCTCTGATTTACAGCCCCAGTAAACTATTTATTTCTCCAGGCATTCTAGCCCATCTCCTTCTATTACCATGTACAGTAAATATTCATGTATATGTGATTGTAGAAGTGAAGCTTCTGCAACCTGTGCCTGTTTTTAATTCAATGATAGGTTATGTTAAATTTTTAATTTTATGTCACTCCTGATGTCTTATGAGTTTACATTGAAAACTTTGATCTGCTGGATTAACCCAAAAGTGCCATTCCTTTAGTCATTTTTTTCCAAATTTATTTCCTTCCTCAAGAAATATCTGAAATTGCCCTCAGTTGAGTAGTTCTAATTAAGAAATATGAACTACACTTCATATAGCTATCTCTTTGGCAGAAAGGAAGGAAATTTACACCTAAGCAATCTGTTCATTGCATAACTCTTGCTAAATGCTCCCTTTACAAGTGTTGTAAACAAGACCGTGGCAAACAGGTGCAGTTACTAAAGAGTATGGCTCATACAAGTGATCTCTGTCAAGCAAAGAATTCCTTTTCTAACATTTTCTGAGTGTTTCAGAGTCCTAGAGTCATAATCAAAAGGAGCTTTTTGGTTTTACAAAGTCTAAACTTAGAAAACTAGTTCCCCTCCTGGGCTGCTTTTCATTATTTGTGTCACAATTAGCTTTAACATAAGCCATCTTTGATTTACATTAGAGTGAGAATGGAATGAGGCTGTATGCATAACATAGTACTTAAATTTGGCACCATAAATCATTTCTTGTGCCACACTGAGGTCATCCCTAGGCCTGACTCAGGTACATCCTTTGTTACATCTCCCTCTAATCACCAGCGTAGTCTGCTCAGCAGCTCAGCCTTGCTTGTGAAACATTCATTCCAAACATCATATGATGACATCCTCACAAATAATCTGACTGCAGCAGTCTGGCTGATGCTTGTTTAGAAGGGAAGGCTGGATGGACATGTCATACTAAGTTGTGAGTGCTAAAAGATCAGGCAGCATTCATCTGACGTTAATAACATGCTATGTCAATTTTATATATATATTTGTCTCCTAGATGTAGAGTGAATGACCTGGACAAGCTCAAGAACTAGACCTATGGGAAAGGATTCTCACGAGGTTTAACAAGACAAATTTTAACAAGTGCAAGGTGCTGCATCTGGATCAGGGCAACCCCTGGATATCAGTCCAGGCTGGGAGATAAACAGATGAAGAGCAGCCCTACTGAGAGGTACTTAGGTGTACTGGTAATTGAGAGGCTCGGCATTAGAAACTGCTGAGAATGTGTGCTTGCAGCCCAGAAAGCCAGTTATATCCTGGGCTGCATCAACAGCAGGTTGAGGGAGGTGATCCTGCCTCTCCGCTCTACTCTCATGAGACCTCGCCTGGAGTGCTGCATCCAGTTCTAGGGGCTTCAGCAAAGGAAGGACATTGGCCTGTTGCAATGGGCCCAGAGGAGGGCCACCAAGTTGATTAGAGGGATGAAACACCTTTCCTATGAGGAAAGTCTGAGAGAATTCAGATTGTTGAGCATGGAAAAGAGAAGGCTACAGGGTGACCTTAATTGCAGCCTTCCAATATCTGAAGGGAGCCTATAAGAAAGATGGAGAGGGAATTTTTATAGGAACACGTAGTGACAGAACAATGGGAAATGGCTTCAAACTGAAAGATAATAGGATTAGATTAGATATATGAAATAAATTCTTTATTGTGAGGGTGGTGAGACACTGGCATAGGCTGTGGATGCCCCATCCCTGTAAGTGTTCAAGGCCAGGTTGGATGGGGCTTTGAGCAACCTGGTCTAGTAGAAGATTGCTTGTCCATGGTAGGGAGGTTAGAACTAAATGGTCCTTAAAGTCCCTTCCAACCCAAGCCATTCTGTGATCCTATGATTTAGATAACCATAGTTATCCTGCTGGTTTACATTCGAGACAGTAACAGTTGAGCATACCTATACTGTACTATACTGTACTATCTATAGTATATCTGTGAAGTTGCTTCTCAGGTCCAGGTCAATCGGTAGTAATGAAATGAAAGTTTCCCATCATTGGAATAAAAGTCTGTATCCTACATTGTCCACTATCCATGAAGTACTAGCACAGAAACTTCTAACATCTGAGAAAAGAAGCAGTATATGAGTTCTTTTCTCTCCTATAACATTATCTCCTTCACAATTCAGTGCTGCCACCGCAAATGTCATCATTGAATTTCATTAGCCTGGACAAAGTTACCGTATGTTTCCTGTTGTTATCTGCTTTATTCCTCTTTTTATCGTAGGCACCTCTGACTGGAAGGTTACATCTTTCCTTGGTTACAGCATGTAACATACCCTGACAGGTAGATAATGTTAATCCTCATGGTCTCTCATACTCCAGTCTTCAGTCACTTTTAACAAGCAACTTGCTCTGGCAAATGCTCTCAATTCAGTTTTGACATGATCCCCAGAGACTTTCCTTGATCCTTTTCAAAGTTCACCTATCCAGAAAGAAGAGTTCAGAACATAGGAGGCAGCTATGGCCTTGGCAAATTGAACCTTGTACCGCCTTTGCACGTATATAAAGAGGAGAAAGTAACCCTTAAGAGCACCACTGATTCTGGATCCTACAGGTATGTGGACTTAGGCACAAAGAGAGGAGCAGAGAAGTGTAACTTCTGGACCTCTTATTTAGTACTTTGCTATTTCCTGAATATTTCTGGTCAGTATTATGCAATGTGGCAGGAGAACATTTTGGGAAAACTGTGAATTTCCAATTACTGAGAATATTCAAACTTTGTTCGGAGTCACTGTTACTTCCATGTGGGTACAAAAGACGGTTCTAATATCTACCAACCTTCAAGAAAAGCCGTAGCTTCTGGATGATTTATCTATCAAGACACTGACTAGAGTGACATCCAAATTTGGTGTCTTGGCTCTATTCCATCAGAAGAGATACCAAATATGAATGTGTATTTTAGAGACCTTAGCAGTATTAGGTAGAACTGCGGACCTTTAAAAAAACATGAGTCACACTATTAAATAATTAAATAATAAAATAGTAATCTGTATTAAAAGTTGTGTTTGAGTTCTTTCTCTACCTGATTTCTGTCAGTGGTTCTACACTGGGAAAATAACCCATTGAGCAATAGTGACTTGACCATAGGCACTGAGCTGGCCTGACTGAATTCCTGGAAATCTTAGGAAAAAACTTTGCGAGCAGAAGACTTTGAAGTAGGGCACCGTTTATGTCCATTAGTGTCAAGGCCATGTTGAACTGCATTTCAGACAGATTATTGTTTCCTAGTACAGCCTATTTTAACTTGTTTGTTATAATGAAGGTAAACACAATAGAACAATTATTATATAAATGTTATAAATAACATTATTTATATAATAAGACATCAAGGAAGGAAACTTGCTGGCTGAGAGACTGTTGCTGAGTGAGTGTATAGTCAGCCTTTAAAGAAGGAAAAAATACAGTCTGAACTTGCCATACCATCCTGGAAAATCCAAGCCTGAAAGTTACTGTGGACAGTCATTCACTGAAGAAGTAATGGAAAAGTGCATTATTTCTGTCATCCATCCCACAAATAGTGTTTGGAGTCTATGTATTTCATCTGTATCAGCATCATGTCATCTCAGCTACCTGACCATTGCTATCAAAACACTACTTAAGAATGAATTAAGAATTACGCAGTAGAAATAACTCTACTCCTACCGGAGACGTGTGAATAGGTTTTCCTAATCAATTGTCTTTATAATGTTTCCTCAGTCAATAGGGATGGAACTCTTCTGAGAGCTCTAATGAGACTGGCTAAAGATGCAATGAAAATGACACTCAGAGGGATTGCAAGGGATAACCAGTGCAGTTATGCAAGTGTTTTTTCCTCATTTTATGCAATACAGGGATAATTGTTCCTTCTCCAAATCAGTTCAGAACAACATGGAAAAGTGCCCACAGGTTCAGACTTGTACCTGATGGTTTTCCTCCTTACATCGAAGCACTGTAAGAAAGTGACATCCTATGACACAGCTCTTCCAAATGCGTGCAGGCCTATGAATTCAACAGCTTGAAAGAGCATCCAGATCCAGCATGCTGATTTTTTGTTGTCAGTGTTGCAGATTTGCTGCTACCCAGCTTTTGGACAGCTGAACTGGGGTCAGTGCACAAAAACTGCTATCACTGCTGGTTATTTTAGTTAAAGCTTTGTCCATTCAGGAGACATATCCAACTGATAGTGGAATATCTACTAAAATGCTACTGCTTCATTCTTCTGTACTTAAGTAGAGTCAAGGGCTGTAGTCATTAGCCAGTGAAATGTTCCAAGCAGTCTTGGCAACAGCAATATCAGAAAACAGTGTCTCACTCTTCCACATTTGTAGTTGATACAGGTTGTCTTCCTTCATCATAATGACTTGGAATATTCTTGATGTTTTATACCCCTTATTCATATGAATCAGGACACAATGCTTTCTTTATAGTCATGGAAGGAATGTGCTTGAGATTGCTGTTACAAACTCCATATAGAGCTTCTAGTCCAGCCTCTCATAATGGTTCATTTTCCTCTTCTGTAATGTCAGTAGTGTTGTCTCTGTGAGTGCCTGTTTTGATAATCAGCACAGTAATGGAGCTCCAAAATCCTTTAACAGTTTGTCGGTTCAATTCTGTATAGGTTCCTATGCCAATGGGCAGCACACGCTTTATGCCAAGGAGAGTTCATCTGATGACAAGGTTCCCATTTGTGTTCATATTTAACCAGTGTTTTCCTTTCAAAGATGTAAAAGCCATATAAAGTGTAAATCAGTCTCCTGTCA
>JAWWLZ010000118.1:46691239-46725357 GCA_035041345.1 Poliocrania exsul
TGTGAGTGCCTGTTTTGATAATCAGCACAGTAATGGAGCTCCAAAATCCTTTAACAGTTTGTCGGTTCAATTCTGTGTAGGTTCCTATGCCGATGGGCAGCACACGCTTTATGCCAAGGAGAGTTCATCTGATAACAAGGTTCCCATTTGTGTTCATATTTAACCAATGTTTTCCTTTCAAAGATGTAAAAGCCATATAAAGTGTAAATCAGTCTACTGTCAGTAAACCAGAGCAGTTAGGAGACTGAAAACAGTGGGGGCTAAATGGGGGAAGCAGCACTAGTGTTTTTTGCCACAGCTCACTTGAGAGGTTCTGCTGGCATAATGGGCATAGTCTCACAGCCCTTCTGCCATTCACTTGCACAATGCAAAGGTCACGTAGAGCAGCAGTTTGGGAAATCAGCCTCAGCATCACAATTGGTGCTACAGTCTTCGCGTTTCCTTCATCTCTTGTATTTTCTCCTAATAGTCTGTGAATTAGCAACTAACATTTTCTTCTCTCCTCTGCCCATGGGATGCTTTCCCAAGATGAAACTTACTTGATATTTAAAGAAACTGTCTTTGGAACCATAGTGAGAATCAAATGATTAGTTACACTGAGCTACATCAGATCAGGAAAGGGGGGCTGAAGCTGCTGCTATGACTCTAGCAAGGTGGAGGGATTGTTAATAAAGTCTTACTTTAATTCTCAGAAAAATCTAACTTTCCATTCAGTAAGTACGACTAGAAATCTGCCCTAAATAATCAAAATCAGTGTAATTTCATTAAGATATTATGCTTGAAAAAAACACAGTTTTTAAGACCACATTTATGTAGGGAAATGCAATTAGGTGTGTATGAAGAAAGAAAATTATATTTTAAAATTTATTTTCAGGATCTCTGCTCAGTGTGTTTTAGATACAGATTCTGACCTGAGCCCCCTACAGTCCATGCTGAGCTTTCATTTCAAAGGGCTTTTAGATGGAAGCTGTGAGTGGCTGAGGACTGGAACAGTCCATGTATTACACTGTACACACAGGGTGACAATATTCTGGCAAGGAATCATTTTTGACTACTTTAAACTGATCACTTACACTCATTTGAAAAAGGCTGGTGCATCTTACTAGCTGGTTTATATGTAAGTCTTTCCATTAAAAAAGTTCCTTCCTCCTTTGCATTGTGTGGTCAGTAAAGCAATCACTTCCTGTCCCAGATACTTGAGGAACTTTCTTACACTACTTCAACAATTAAAACACCTTTTTTTTAACCATTTTAATGTGTTTGTCTGGTTAGAAGCACATAAAGTAGCATATGAAAACAGAGACATGCTTGTTCTAGAGGTGAAAATACTTATGCTGGGGCAGCAATTGGTGTATGGAAATACTAAAATAAGATATTTCTGAAATAGGAATTTTACAGCTGAGAACATATATGCTACACCTACTTTTATGTGCCAAAAGGGCTGAAATTCTTAGTCATTATTAATATTTAGATTGAGCAGTGCAGCATCTCTCTGAATGGCTCTGCCTTGACACAGCAGTGGAGTATACCCATCACTGTGTGTCTCTTACAAACAAGGATGGAATATGTTTCATTAAAAGAAAAAAAAAATTAGAAATCTTGAAGTGAGAACTTCTGACTGTCAGCTGTAGCTATTGTGTTCAGCTTTCTGAGAAGGTAGGTCTTCATGCTCTGGCAAGTTGGCCATTACATGGACTTCTCAAATGTAAGTACTCAAGCCAAGGTGAGGGTGGCACTGCTTTAGGGAACCAGGTAGGAGAGCCATACTCTGCAATGCCATGTATAGATGTATATTGAGCAAGGAGCAAGTACTAAAAGCTTGATCACAGTTTTGAATAAAACACAAGGAAGGAGCAATGTTTACCTCTGTTACCGCATGAGCAGCCAAAGAGATTGTGCCTGTGGGAGGACAAGACGTGTGTAACTTTTGGGCCTTTTCTTGGCCCAAAATAATTTTACATCTGTTCTGCATGTTTCACATATCGGTGACTACAACAAGAAAAGCTAAAGTGCACCTCACTTTCCCAAGCCAGGGCTCCTTGTAGGTAAGGTCCTTCTAAAGTAAGCCTTGAATACCTCAGTAGGATGTTTGGTGAACTGAATGTGTGCATGAACTGCTGTAAACATTAGCCATGTGAAATAAAAAAGTATATTTATTTATTTCATTATTTTTAGTATATTTTTCTTTGTCTATACTAAGTAGATACAGATCCTTGTCATGGATATTTCTCAACATAAAGAGTGTTCACTGAAAGTAGGTAATAGCAGGAGCAGTACTGTGCATTGTAGGTATGTGAAATATAATGTGTTAAAACTCCGGCGTACTGGGAAAAAAAGTTAATATGGACAAGAGAAAACTTACTCAACCTTGATTCAGGAGATAATGACCTGTCAAAAGTTTTAGTTCCTACCTACACGTTCCAGAGGAGACACAAAAGTATCACTCAGGATACCTAAAATTGTCCAGTACATAATCATTAATTGGGCTAACATGATAAAAATGACAAATACAAGGACTCAGGCAATAATTTGAAGAAAAATTCTCTCTTCTATGGTCTAAGTAGTGTTCTGAATGTATAACTGACTAAAGTTTGCCTGGTTTAGATTCTTAATTGTATTGTTTTGTGTTTTCATATGGTATTTGCATGCTATAGTTTCAAAGCATTTGTTAAAATTTAACATATACAATTTTATTTAGGTTGATGATTCAGTGTCAAAAATTAGTTCCTTTCCTTTAAACTCCATCATGTTTTATTTGTATTCATTCAGTGAATATTCTGACTTAGTGTGTAGTGCAGTAAAAGAAGTAGGCACAAAATTAAGCTGTTTCTAAGAGAATCATGTAGAGCTGATAATATTCTAGGCAACCAGAGGAAAAGATTCAGGAAAACACAATTTTAAAGAAGCAAGGCAGATGTAAAGGCAAGTTGCTTTAGTCTAAGGACTAGTTAGTCTTCTGGTGAATGTGACTGGGGAAATTACCTCTGAATAAATGCATGTTTATATACATACAGTATAAACTGTTAATTTGACTTCAGAAGTAAATATACTTTGTGTTTTGGGTAGTCCTGACTGAGTGGAAAACAGCTGATGTGAAGCATTGTGCTTCAGAGCCTTACCTGAGAGTGGGATATTCCACAGCTTTGCTTCACAGTAGACAGGGAATATAGCTGTATTTGGCTCTTTTGCAATTGTGAAATACTCTGTGATGAAGGACATGCTCATTTTTACTTGGAATGAATAAACACATGTTAAATTTGTGATTATTTAATTCACGACAAAGTTTAGTTGGTTACTGTAGTAATAGTGGAATGATTTTCATATTTTGGAAAACAGTAAAATTCACAGGAAATAGGTTGTTCCCTGGAAATTGTGAATGTCCAGGAACAGAAAAACAAACATGTAACATTATATTAACTATTATTTATCTTAGAGAAATGAAGGCTAATGAAATACCAGATATGTTCATTAGAAGAAAAATATATGAAACGTACAATATTTTAAAACAATTTAAAATCAGTAGTGATACAACAATTTATTTTTCATAGTGTTTTTGATACTTCACAGTAAAAAAATTCATTGATATTTCTTTAAGGAAAGGAGGAAATGGGATCACCACATTTAATCAGAAAGCCATAGACATCTGACTCATTAGAAGGTGAAAACCTTATCCAAACTTTAAAGAATATCCCCTTTATATAGATAAATTTCAATAGAAGTATGCCTGTGAAGCCCCTGTGTTTCCTTATTTTATCTTTAAATATTTGTATCTTGCTTGCATATTCTCCAGGGAAGACACAACTTCTACAGTACAATTTTTTAATTAGCTATCTGGCCAGTTTTGCTCACTTCAGATTCTTTAGCAGCATATTAATTTACGAGAGCAAAAATGTTAGTCACATAGAGAAGAATGGAAGTGATTCATTGCCCCAGAAAAAGTCTGCTGTAAACTGTGGTAGGTTTTTTATTTCTGTATTATTTCAAAATCTTGGGCATGCATTACTTTATAAAATTACTTAATGGTTTGTTTTTATCTCTACCAGTATTAAGCTTTTAGTGTGCTTGAGTTTCATAAAGCCTCTGTTACTGGTTTGGGATTTTTTGGAGGGGAAAGAAAATGAAAGCTGTACAGTCTTAATATATCTAAAAGATAAGCGCACAGTCCAAGAAAAAAACTTACTTTAAGAAAAGATGAATTATCCTTTCAGTGAGATGCTCAGATTGTCTTCCTAGTGGAAGTTTGGAGGACATGGAGTTTTTCTTATTGCCCAGGAGGTTTTCTAAATGTGACAACTGAGTAATGAGAAGGAATTTCAAAGGGAAATTGTTCTTACTAAGATCAAAAGGAGTTTACTTGACCTTAAGATTAGTAAAATTGAACCTTGTATTATTTTTATAACATATTTACAAAGCTACTTGCTTTGTGCCTGCAACACAGTGCTGTCCGTGGTACATTAGTTTCACTTTTACTTGAGCAATCTTAACTATGTTTTGCTTCCCACAACACCTTGGAAATGGAATGAAGTGGGAAGTAAAGCCTCCTTCTTGTAGCATTGGCAGTCACTTTCGTTCCTTTTTTTCTTTTTTTTTTTTAAATACCTTAATGAAATTTATGTGGTTCCTCCACGTTCAGGACTGTTAGCCAGCATGTGGATGATGTTGCAGTGGTCCTTCTGCAGGGATGACCAGCACAACAGGAGCTGCTTCAGAAAGGAGTGGTACATGTGAAGGATTTCCAGGGTGCTGGAACTAGGCTGGAAGACCATTCAGACCTTGCAAATGTAAAGACCTTTCATGTAGCCTTCCCTTTGGAGGTAGAGAAGAGGGAGAAATTATGTGGGATTGGAGCTTGATATGTTTATGCATTACATTATTTGATTTCTTAAATTGCCTTTGTGATCCAGAAGATCCATTTTAGTTCTGCTTTCCTAACATGAAGTTGCATTATATCTAGAAATTACAACAACTGTAATGGGGAAATACTAGCAAATAAGTACTGTAAGTAGAAAGAGTAAGTGTACTTCAGAAAATGAAATAATAGAAACTCTACAAATACATTTATAACCCTTCACATTTCCTTGTTCTGTCCTTTAGGGAGGCCACTAAAATTTGAGAGTGAAGGTTACACGCAAGAGCGTTAGCAGTTCTTAATCTCTCTTCTAATTCACAGAAATACCAAATAGCAAATCAAGAAGCTAATTAAAGACATGCTTCCAATTACAATGAGGTTCTGTACTGAAACTAACTCAAAAATTGCATAATGAGCCTCAATTATCTCTGTGATTTCAGAACATTCATTCTGAAATCACTGAGAACAAAAGATAAACCAACCGAAAGATAAACTTCCTCCTGTAAAGTCTCACTCTGCAATTCAAGTCTTTGATTTAAAAATGAGGTTTTAAAAGTTCATAGATATTTTAGTTGCTCACTACACTTAGAATTGCACAGTGGGTAGTTCTGTTATGCGTGTTACAGCTACAGATCATGATAGTTTTACAGTTATGAGAAATGAGCAAAGTCTTTCTTTCGCACCTGTCTTCCCACTCAAGGGTTTTTACCCTGCTGGGTACATCCCTTCAAGCATGTGCCACTACATGGCGCTCTGATAGTGTCTCAGACATTCAGTGTCACATATGGTGAGCTCCAGTTATGCTGTCCTTCTTCAAGAAGCATGTTCGTTCATGCTTTGGAAAGCAGTGCTTATAATGATAAGAAAAAGGATACTTAATGTGCAGGTAATGAGATTAATACGACATAAATTTAGGTACCTGTGGGTGGTTGTCTTCAAATGAATGAAGCAGGTAATCTACTATGGGCAGTGGTGATCTTGCCAGTAGCCAGTGAAGCCTAAAGTAAGATTTATTTTAACTGCTTTGACTGTTTACATAGTAAATTAATCCACCAGAGCCATAACATAAAATCTATGAACACCTATGCTCCCTAATGTTGAAAATCGATAAATGTTACATATGCTCAGCCCAAAGTGACTATACTCTATGTAGCATATTCAGTGCCCTCTTGGAAATTTTAGACAAAACATCAACTGTGACCATCTATGGATTTCTACAGACAATTGACATAAAAAGAATAAAAATACTCAGCCACTGTTGGAGGCTAATTCCCCCAAATTTTGTTAAAGCCAACCATTATCACTGTAAGATACATATAAAATTTCCTTACGAGACAAGTCTAGGAAGGAAAATTCAAGCCTTCCCAGGTTACCAAAAATAATGGACTCATCAGAGACCTTGGGTTTATCTCTTACAGTCTCTGCTGCCACATCTCTTAATCTCTAATACCAAAACTCATTCTTTCTATGTCACAAAATCTGTCAGTTCTTCTGGCCATAAATTGTGCCACCTGCCTGTTTAGCCAAGCAACTGAAGAACATTTTAAGTTTAAGCCAAGGACTCTCGTGCCTGACCTGTTACAACCTGGGATTTTGCTTCATCATAATGGCTTGGATGAAGTCAAGACAATGTCAACCATATCAGTGAATCAACTAAAAAAATTAAAACAGAACAAAACAATGCAAAAAAAAAAGCACAAACAAACAAAAATCCACCTTTCCTAAACAGGGATTTATTTTTTTTTACCTGGTTTACGTCAGTGATAAAATTCACCATGTGACCCATTACCATTTGCAGTGCAACAGTGATGAGTGTGAAGAGTTGTAATATAGCCATAGTATATTTTTCACATTCACTTCTTTGACAAAGAAAATGTCTCATGTAACACAGAATGTAAAAGTTACCTTCTTTTCCTAATTATCTTGACCTATGTAATAGAAGATTAGAAGATAAAGAGATTACCTGTGCCTTCAGGCTGTTTCTTGTCTATACATACACTATCACAACTGAAAAAAAGCAATTTTAAAGAATAAAAATTTAAACTTCTTTAAAATTTAAAATTTAAATTTAAAAAATTCTTTAATATTTAAAGTTTTTAAAATAAGTAGTATTTTGAATAGCAAAAAAATTGTTGAATAAAAAGCGGGATATTTTATAAATTCATAATTTCTTGTATAGCAGGTATATTCAGTATTATATTTTTTCAGGTGGCTTAGGATTCACAGATAAAAAAAATTGTTGTGCTTACCTTTGGTAGTACCTTAGTCAGTATTGATATGCATATAAAAAGGTAAGCAAATTTACTAAACATCTCCTGCAAACTGTTTCAAAACACATTGGGCTCGCTCATAATCCTTACTTGTATGTCTCATCTCAAATAAAATCACAGTAGGTCAGAGTTCTGGTCCTATATTATGAACATCTAACATAGTAATGGGTACATCTTGTGCTGCTTCTTTTATATTAGTATTGATTCAATTCTTAGTGTAAGGTTAGTAATAGAAAATTAATTACTTTTTCTGTCAGCATTCACTAATCCAATTCTGTTATTGAGGCGTTTTTGTGTGTCTGCCCTGTGATTTTTTTTTTCTCTTTTTTTTTTTTTCCTTTTAGAAAGAGAAACACAGCAATTAAAGCAGGGCCAGGTTTACTGGGTAGAAGGCAAAGGTTTGGGGATAGCTGTGTAGTCTGCAGCACTGTCCAGGTGGTAAGAAGGAGAGCAGCTGAGACTATTTGCTGTGTGGTTCCCACATGAAGGCTCTTTCCCCTTTCCTCCCTCATGCTGCAGCTGTCCCTGTCTGGCAGATTATCTTGTATGTGGTTATGTATAAGGTTATGTATAAACTGAATCTGATTTCCAAGTGCATTACTCTCTTTCCTTAAAGTCTATGCAAGGGTGAATTAAATTCTTTTCCTGTCATATTGCTTAAAAAAATTGACTAATAAAAATTAAAAGATGGTTATTTTAATTGCTCTTGTTAGTTAGAAAATTAGTTCCGATATTGAGTTATTTTACATCAGACTTGTAGTTTTAGCAGCAAACAATTTTGAAAATCCCACTTAAATTCACTTTTTGCTTAGATGTTTTCTATTTTTCCTCACTGATTTCTACTGATGTTCTTTCCTCATACTCTATATCATATCTTTCTCCCACTTTTTTTCCTTTCCTGTTTCATAGTTCTTTCTTTTGAATAGTTGTTTGAAAATAATGTTCTTCTAGTAAGGCAGTTCAAATTTAAATATACTAGCATATCTAAAAGTTCTGTGTCATTGAACACCAGACCAAAGACAATGACATTAAATGCTGCTATATGAAAGGTATGTTCTGAAGAATACTGAGGGCTTTGAATTGTAGTTTGATTTACTATCAGAATTGAGCCTCTAAATTCTTCATACATCCTGGTAAAAGTAAAATCTGCTTTGAAATGGTCAGTAAAATCATCTGATATTTTGATGTACTCTCTGATGTTTATAATTTAGCATGTAATGTAAACATCAAAAATAGAGAGAATGCCAAATAGAGAATCACTACATTTTAATAATGATATGTTATGGTTGAATATTTTAATACTTTCAGTGCTTTTTTTTTTTAGATATTATTTAAAATGTTGGTAAAATTGGCATGGATTAAAAAATTACAATTCATTTAGAGTTCTAGATTTGTATTATATAATTTGATAGAATTTCTTAGTTGATGAAAATGGCTTCTTTAGCAGTTCTAACTGTTCTTTCTGCTTGAAACTTTGTGACCTCTTGTCTTCATTTAACAGTGCCACATGGCACATTTGCACAATGCCACCTTTACTCTGTACACGTCTGAGGTATTACTCAATTTAGATTCAAGATACTTCTCTTACTCTGTGTGCCTATATTTCAGTCTACATCTATCAGATATGCAAGATTAGTGAGGTTACCCTTCACACAAGTGTATGGTTTCCTCAACTATATACACAGGGATATTTCAGAAAATAAGAAACTTCAGGAGGAACAATGAGGAAGAAAGTGGTTACATTTTCTCACGGCTGTGTTCTTACTGAGAACTTCTTTAGTTTTGTAAAATGTGAATTCATATTTTTTATTTTATTAAGGTATCTTCCATGAGACCTATACACCAAAGTACTCTCTGTATCAAATTTCCTAAACAGGGACATTTGAGCTTTTGGGCTTTCCTGTGGCAAATTTTTTTCATGCTTTACATATAAAAGAGTGGTGTCACTGTTTATTAAAAGTGGTCTTTGAGTCTTCCTGCCTGCTGGAGAAGCCCATGGTGAGGAGAGAAGCTAAGCCAGGACAGGTTGTTTGCATATGTGTGATGATAATCCCTGAAATGAGGAAGGGATGGAGTTCCCAGCATAGGAGGTAGGATGCAGGAGCTATCCCCTGGGTTGACTACAATGTCACAGCAGTCAAGGACCAAAGGACCAGAGGAAAATGCTACTACATACTTCTCGAAGCCTGGAAGCCCAAAAGGAAGTTGAATATTTCTTACTTGCCCTTTTTGTTCACCCCTGTGGGAAGCTCAGCACAAGAGGCAATGTGTCAGTCCATGATGGAAAAATGTACTGTGAGCTGTGTGTGAGGAACCACAGGGGATGGATTTGACTCAAACCCAACTACAGCAAAGTGTACTTAATCAGTATAAAATCTTATAATACTATCCTTAGATGGACAATTAAAGGAGAATTGAGCATCTATTAACTTTAGCTTTGTCCAGTTTTCTCTTTGGCAGATTGCAGGCACCAGCCATAACCATATAAGGGCTTAAAAATAAAAATAGGTCACAAATAGTTTCATGCCAAAAGCCTTTTTGAAAATACAACAAATAATCTGATCCATGAAACATTCCTGTGATAACTAGGCATATGCATAAATCCAAACATATGTATATTCATACATATTTGTATAATTTTATGATTGTCCTTCAATGATAGTACATTCAGAGAGTTTATAGAACTTCTCTAATATTTTTCTCAAGTTATTTTCTAAGTGTTAGGATCCTTGCCAGTGTGTATATATTTTACTGACCTTTCATTAATTGCCCCGGCATTTCCATTACAGCATTTGAAAATTGCCCTTAGTTTACTTGCTGAGTTGCCAATGCATGTATTATCTTTGCCACCTACAGAGAATCACAGTAATATTTGCTGATAATATCACACATTATTCTTGGCTGTATTTTGGCTCAAAGAGTAGGGACAGGGGGAGGAGCCTGTGTGCCTTTTCTCTAGCTTTAGTGTTCTGTTTTTTTCTAAATAAAGTCAGTTCACTTCACTGAGATACAGTGTGTCTTTCCACCCAACAGGCCAGTCTAAAAGCCCATCTTGTAGATATTACATGTCCATGGGGATTTTTCTAATTGAACATTTTCTTCCTGTTTTTAATTTGATGTTATTTTCTGTCCATTCACATTTTGGTTTGTATCACTTATTTCATCAGATGCTAGTGTAATCCAGAGTGGATTTTTGCAAACTTTCTGATGTAATTTATTAATCAAATTTACAGTAATTCACAGGGATAACCAATCTGTGGTATTTAGCTCCAATTTATATATACATATTTTTTAAATAGAACCATGGAAATACTGTCTGCTGTGGAGCCACCCACAGCTGACAGGTTCCTATTTTCTGTCACTGTCCGTCAGGCATATACAGCAGGTGGAGAGTACGAGTTATCATTGACTAAGCACTTTCTAATACTTATCAGAGTCTTTTGGAATACCAATTCCACCACTCCTTGTATTAACCTTATTTTTTCATCTCTGGTTTTGTTTTTTTCTTTTCCTTCTTTCTTTTCATCAGCACCTTGAAGTCAGGGAGAACCTTTTCTTTCATATATGATCTTTTCTAAATTTGAAGATGTGAAATCTGCTTATTTGATATCTGCATCAGAGCTCATATATTTAAGTCAGGAAAGTTAATGTATTGTGCTTTCATGGCACTCATGATACTTCTGCACATCACCTGCTCCTTCAAAACACTCTTTCTGATGGTGCTAGTTACCTATTCCTTTCAACACCTAAAAAGCATACAAAAAAGGTCACACTTAATACTAAATCAAGGCCCTCAAAAAGGTGAATTTATGTATTTACAATTTTTTTCTTTGGGAAAATTGAATTCTAACATTTCACGATTGGCTATAGGAGGAAAACTCAAGTGAATGAAAATTATTTTGAACACAGAGTTTTTTTTCTGTTTCTGTATCATGTAGGATCCTTTGACAGCTATCCATCTGGACCAATTTATTTCAGCTGCCTTGCAAAACAAAGGAAAAAAGAACAGTGTATATGGGAATATGGTAATTACCATTAAAACAAGTTAATAGAAAAAATAATAGGGATGTGAATTTTCAAAGATGTAATGTGACTTGCCTGTGTGCAAACTTTTAACAGGAACACTGGTAAATCTACACCTAAAATTTGAATCTGAGTGGTTGTTTTTCCAAGTGCTGGCAACACTTGGAACCTCCAAATAAGGTACCCGGAAAGGATATGAAAAGAATCAATACAACTGAGGCACCAACTAACTAATTTACAAAGATTAAAATAAAAAAAAAAAGTGCTTTCTAAGAGGGAGATAATTGCAAGCATGAAGGGAATTGTTTAGAATACCCCAAATGGATGTGCTTAGGTGCAGTGGGATAGATGAAAAGGTTTTGAATTTGACAGGTAAAGGAAGTTTGTTAGCTATGAGCTCTTTAAGTTTTAACTGTCCACTTATACAAATAATAGAAGCTTTATAGTAAAAATTTTAAATAAAAGCAGAGGATGTGAGAGGATTAATTTTATATATGCAGAGGAGGAACGTGATGATTTTCTGATAATATTGCATCTCTGATTAGTTAACTGCTAAATAATCAGGAAATAATTTTCCTTATGGGAGCTCACAACCTGTGTCTGGAGGTGCTAGAGCAGCCCTATGAGTTTTAGAGGGGTCAAAATAAAGGAGATTTAGAACTAAATCTTTTAAGCATGAGAAGGATTCAGAACCCAGTTCTCCCTGTTCTTGAACCATCACCAGGACACTGTGCAAAAGCAAGCTGCATAGCTGTTACTTTGAATCACCCAACAAAGTATGAGTCTTCATGCCGTGTTAAGGAGAGCTGCAGGCACTCATTTATTGACGTAAATATATTACTCATGTAAACATATAAATATATTAAATATATCAATATAAAATACAAGAGAACACTTAGAGAGGGCAGTTTAGGAACTGTTGAGGCTGGGCAGAAATTGAGGGTCAGAGAGCTGACTCAGGGGCTAATAAGCTTTTGTTCACTATCTAGACTTACAGCATTTTAATTTTTGTTGAGATTGTTATATTCCATCCTCACTTATTCTGATACAAGCTAATGGAGAGTTGGACAATTTTCTGTTTTCTGAGCAAAAAAGGTAAATAATAATTTCAGATTAGATTGTTCCTAAGAAGAAGGCCCTTATTCCGAATACATTTAAAATTGCATCTGAGGAAATACGCTTGAACTGACTCTCGGAGCTTGTTCTTATTGGCAAAGCATGTCTTCCTGCATCATACTGAGCTACTGAGACAGCTTTTCCACTGTAGCAGCTTTTTGAGGTTTTTTAGATCTTTGTATGAAAATTTATTCTGACAACTCCATGTTCGGTCCATCACATTTGCTATCTGTTCTCAAGTTACTAAGCAGTTAATTGCATTTCCTCCCTCACTTTTAAAATGAAGATTTTTGGTTCTTCAAGTCTTTATGTTTTTAATACTTTTTGGTAATTTCTCACACTATCTCTGCAGAATGGAATATTAAATATGCAAGGCAAAGTTTTATACTTGACTGTTGTCTTCCTTGAAGTTGTGTTTGTACCTCAGCATAGGACTAGGTAATACCAAATTGAAATGAGCCCTGCTATCATACATGGGTCTGATTTTAAATTTCTGGAGAACTGGGAACGGATACTACATGGTAAATATACGGGGTTTTTGTAGTTGTATGCTATCCAAGTGTGAGTATGATATATAGTATTAGCAGAAAAAAAGAAAAAAATATGTAAGAAATTAAATGAATGAAGCTTTTATCCTGTTGATATATGTGTTCAGATGAACATCTCTGTCTTTTTACTAAGATAGAGTTTCCAAAGTTTTTTCTGATGTGGTTGATAAATTTTTAACACTTCTTTGCTATCACGGTTTAGGGTCTTGTTTCTTCAGAATATCACGTAGACAGTGTTTTTCTCTTTTTAATAAACACTAATTTTTCATTGCATTTGTAGGCATTTCAAACCTCTGAAGTCTTTTCTTCCATATCAAATGTGAATTAAATTGGCAGATGACTCAATGTCTTGCAAGAGAAGGACAGAAAAAGCACGTACACATGCACATACAGTTTTATACGTAAGCCATGTCTGTCTAAGAAGCAATGGTAGAAACTGCACTAAAAAATCCCAAAAGAGTTCCTAGGTGCCTTTGATTCTTGCAAATCCAGCCCTGCCCTTAATGTATTTATTCTTTCTGTGTGCTAGAGAAAGGCTTTGAAAAGACTAAGAGGAACAAGAAGAATACTTAACCCCAAATGATCATCATATTTGTTCATTACTGAGGCCAGAGTAAGTAACCTGAGAAACTAGAGACAGCATCTACATGATGCAGGCATCATTGTACCATCACTGCTCAGACATAACTAGAAAGCAAGTTCAGGGAGCTCAATTTTTATAAAATTATTTTCAATCCAAAACCCACTGGTTGTGCCCAATAAGTGTGAGGTCCAGGAATTAGAAGAATTATGGAAATGATGTGATGGAATTGATTTGTCTAATCAATGAAAGCATTGTGTCGCTCAGGCTTTGGTCTCAGACCTCCATCCATTATGCAATGGGGTGTAGCTGCCATTCAGAGCAGAGGTGCTGAATTTAGCCAGAGTCTACTGATCTCTGTTATTAGTTCTGCTCCACTGTATCAAACAGCCCTTACTGTCACCTGTGTTCCTTACAGATGTGCCATGCACACATCTCTGCCACAGTGCAGAGGAGGACTTTGAAGTCAAATCTTTCACTGGCTTTCTCCAATCACTCCTAATATGAATAAATTGAGCAATTAGGCAAATTTGCATCTTGATTTTAATCAAAGTTTTGTCTTCCTTTTACAGACTTGTCCTCTCAGTATAATGTCCGCTTATATAATTAAGATGATAATTTCAGGTGTTGATGTGTTTGTTCTGGTTAAAGCAAAGCACAAATGAAAAATGAAATTCAGTATTTGAAAAAGATTTGAAAGACACCTGATGTTTCACATAAGACTCATCAGCTATATGGAGAAGGGATTTCAGTATCTACTATCATGAGGCCATGTTGGTAGATGCCAACACTGCTCCTGACAGTCACTGAGAAGTCCTGTGTTAGCCTAATCTACAATCACCCAAAGGCACAAATACCAGTATTTTTGAACATCTGTTTTCTTCCAGGAAAGGGTTTTTTTTTAATTACTTTACCCTGGTTTCAGAAAATTGACCATCATGTCCCACCTTAGAAAGTCTTTCTGCCCAGCTGGTGCCCCACTTCTCATGTGGCGGCAGTTTCTTACAGTCCAGGGATGCAAGATTCACACTGGCCAAGGGTTACTGAGGACTGACAGGGTGTGAGGTTCAGCTAAGAAGCCTTAGAGACTTCAGATCTCAAAATAACAATCATAGAATCATTGAATGGCCTGGCTTGGAAGGGACCTCAAGGATGTGATTCCAACCCCCATGCTGTGGACAGACACCTTCCACTAGACCAGGTTGCTCAGAGCTCAATCCAGCCTGGCTTTAAACAGTCCAGGGGTAGGGCATTCACGCCTTCTCGGGGCAACCTGTCTGAGTGCCTCACCCACCCTCACAGTAAAGAATTTCTCCCTAATATCTAATCTAAACCTACTCTTCCATTTTGAAGCCATTCCCCCTTGTCCTGTCACTGTATGTTCTTGCAAAAAGCCTCTCTCCATCTTTCTTGTAGGCTGCCCCCTTCAGGTACTGGAAGGCCACAATTAGGTCACCCTGCAGCCTGCTGTTTTCCTTGCTGAACAATCTCCCAATTCTCTCAGACTTTCATCACGAGTAGTACTCCATGTGTCATGCCTACCTCCTTTCCTTCCCCACCTCTCCTTTCAAAATTCCAGCTCTCAGACAGTGGGACATCAAAAGTCCTGCCGGTTCTGTCTTGTTTCCTCAGAGGAACTGGTGGACAGATGCTGTTTCTTTGAAACTGATATTTTGATATCTGGTTTCCAGGCACAAAAATAAAAACTTGCATTTAATTATTTTTTTGCTTGGAATTAATGTGGCTGTACTGTAACCTAGAATTTTAATGAGCAATAAAATATAGAGAGTGTATACAAATAAAGCATAGTTATAGCATATTGTATATGCTTTATCATGTATTATTTCAGCTGAATGTAAGTTTGATCAAAATAAAATACCGTATATGGGAACCAAATAGTTTTGAAATGTTCACAATGATGTATTCTAAGAGTTATGTTCCATCAGAAGATTTCAGGTCTCACATAACATTTTCTAATGAAAACATCTTCCATCAATTATTTTTTCTCTAACATTCTGTGATTATTAACATAATCCATACTGATTTCCAGGGGATAAAATACTGAGAGGTATCTTCATTTAATGTATGACACCTCCATTGTGATCTGAATAACGTAATGTTGCCTCTCACTGTAATGCCTTGCAGTAATTGTACCTTAAAAAAAAAAAAAAAAAAAGCTCTAGCATCAGGCCACTAACCATATTTCTCATGTGGGACTTTTAGCTGGTTTTTTTGCCAATTTATAGCAAAGTCTAGTGGGCATTTTCACCAAGAGCTGTTCTGCATGAAGCAGAGTGTTGGCCCCGACTCTGTGGGGCACGCCAGGCACAGCAAACCACTTTTATAGCTGGCAAGTGTGTTGGCAAGTCATAGCTGCTTTTAGACAGACTGGGAAAATGGCAGCATCTCCTGTAGAAATGCAGCAGCATCACATATGTATGACCTTGGCCACATCAAAGAGATTTTTTTTCTCAACTATTTCTCTTCACTACCTTATATTTTAGTGTCAGTATTTCAACATTTTTTTTTTGCATTTCTGTGATCACTGTCATCTAAAGATCCTGAGAAGCATCCCAGTCCATCAGTTGCATTTCCCTCTTTTTCCTGTGAATTCTTTTATGGATAAGCATACACACACAAAATTGCTGCGTGACTGGTGTCCTGTCCTAATGTTGTGGGGGGGATGCTGCATTGAGACAGGATGATGGAGCTCACGGCTCATGCCTCCAGAGTGCAGCCAAAGGCATCTTCAACCTTTTTGGTATTTCTGTCATTTTAGTTTAGTTTAGGGGTTTTTGTTGGTTTGTTTGTTTGTTCATTTTGGTTTGTGAGTTTTGGCGAGTTTTTTTTAGTTTAATGTTTTTGTCAATCCTGAGTGGAAATCTCCAATATCTCAAATGGTAAAATACCCTCCAGAGGATTTACAACTTTAAATGAAGTGTAACCTCTTACCTTATGACTGTGAATTAGCTGAGTTCCAAGCCACTGAGGTTTCAAAACCTTTTTAAAAGTATTAGATGATAAGACTTGAAGCATCATAAGACATTTCTCATTTCTCTAGATGGTGACATTTCACAAATTTTCAGATTCTTCATTTACTAACAGAGAATAAAGTCCAATCTGCTTTAGTTTAACTCCTTAGTTTTGTAGCTCTTGTATATAGTTAAAATTCTGAAAATTAAGGAAAAGGATCTGAGAAAGAAAACGTTAAGGACATTCTTTTCAGTAGCTATTTAATCAGTTGTCTCACAATCGAAGAAATGTCCAGGTATTTTTGTGCTACTATCATGCCCTGTATGTTTTCCTGTAAATTAATACACATTCAGCCATGTTTTGTTTTAAAAGCTGTAGTATTGCAGATGCAAAGTAGGATGAAAGATGCAGCTTATAGGCCTCCTTGTACTTAGCAAGAGAGACAGCTACAGGCAAACCCCTGTTAGGAAATGCTACATACAATATCGTATTCATTCCTTCCCTTTATCCAAGGCTGTTGCAGAACACCCTTGTATGCCATTAAACGTTGGTGTGTTCCACTCCAGAAACTCACTTCATTTCACTGAATGAAAATTTGTCAAGATAGCAGAGACCATGTCAGGATGAGAGCACATGGCTGCACTGGCATCTGCACTGTGTATAGAGAATGTTGCCCCATATGCTCACATGCTGTGGAGCTGGCTGCATGAACAAGCATTGTCAGATAAAAATTTGACTAAACATCAACTCTTTTTCCCATTGTAATTACATGTCTTTGTGACTATGACTTTCTGTGAACTAAAATCCTATTCTTACTCTCTTACATTTCTATATTATTTGTAAACAGAACAGTAACTTTAATGGATGGCATAGCTGTTTTGCTTTTTGGTTTTTTTGTTTGGTTGGTTTTGGTTTTTTTGTTTTGTATTTTGCTTTCAACTCCAGCATTTCATGTAGTTTTTAATCTTAAAAGAGCACATCATTGCACAGATTCACAGTAGGTAGTTGTTGCCTCTTCACTCTGAAGAAGTTATGACTCTTTTAACTAAGAATATAAATCTAGTGAAATGCATATTGAGGAACTCAAGTGAAAAGTGCTGTGCAAAAACAGTAGCAACATATTAAATCAAGTCACATTTTCCATCCGTCTTGGGATGTATAATGGAGAGCAGCTTTAAACAAATTTTGATCTTTTTATGGTTGTATTCAGATACTACTATAACTCCCTTTACATGATTTTTGTAACACTTTACTTTGCATTTGCCATTTTAGGGGCGGGGAAACAAGTTTTCTGTTGTTATGTTCATGGGCAGAGGTCCTTAGCTAATAGTCCTTAGCAGTAGTGCTGGTTTGATGGTTGGACTTGACAGTCTCAAAGGTCTCTTCCAGCCTTGATGATTCTATGATTCCATGTCATGCTCCTTAGTCTCCAGCATAACTCTACTCCCAGGATGAGTCCATCTTGTTTTTCTCACAGGTCCTCCCTGCTGTTGTTGGTTTCTGTGGTTCCTTCTCCTTGAAACAGGGGGCCAGAACTACACACGATATTCTGGAGCACTTTGGCTAAAATTGTAGAATTATAAAATATTTGGGATTAGAAAACACCTCTAAGATTAAGTCTAACACACTGCCAAGTCCACCACTAAACCATGTTCCTGAGTGCCAGATCTACATATCTTTTAAATACCTCCAGGGACGGTGACTCAACTGTGGGCAGCCTTATCCAATGTTTAATAGCTATTTCCATGAAGAAACTAAAACTGTGTGACATTTCTCAGTCCAGTCATAGAGCACGTCCTCTGTGCTGTGGTTTGGAGGAGGTTAAAAACTTGCAGGAGATTATAAACAAAGCCAAGATTCAAACCCAGAAGATATAATTGGTTAATAAATAAGAACATAAAAAAGGGAACAAGCAGTCATAAACAAACATACAGGGCTTGTTTCGGAGTCTGTATTTCTTGTTTCTCATGCTAGGATCAATGTAGCTCAAGGAAATTCACATTTGTTTTATCTATACATTAGTGGGTTTGACACTTCATCTTGCAAATGTGCATATAACAGCACCTTTATTTAGTGTTAATGTCAAAACCTAAGAGTCTCACAGCATCTGTGGAATGCCCCTAGAGTGCTTAGAAATAAGGTTTAAAGGAAAAATCATTCAAACTTCTTCTGTTTCTTTCAAGTGGAGCATGAAGCAATCAGACTTGTATGAATCAGATTTATATAGTTCCAGGCAGAAGGAATAGCCTGCTTTCAACAAATACTCCACTAACATAAGGTGTAAGAAATAACGTATTTATCAAACCTCTGTTGAAACCTTACTTTTAAAAAGAGCACAAAGACTTCCTGTTTGCATGTTTTAAGACATAGTAGTATTGTCAGCCACTGTAGAGCCTATTTATAATATCTGCCAAAATCAGAAGAGGCGTTTTTCAGTGCATGTATCTTCTTAAACAGACAGAACACAGCCAGCCTTCTGCTCGTGGATAGAGATAGCTGAGATGCTGTGTTAGCATAAAGTCTTATGCTAAACTAATTTTTTCATAGAGAATTTCCTTGCCCTCTGTTCACTTTTCAAATGTAAAATATAATAGGAAAATTTTAACTTATTAATTAATAATTTTTCAACTTCACCAAAGTATCCAAATATTTATAACAATTTAGAATAAGCCTTAAATGTTATCTGTCTCATACTTTTTTTTAAACCTTAATTCTGAAAATAGTGTTTTCAGCACTTAACTGCTTTTTTTAACTAGCAGAAGCCAGGCAGCATTAGGGAAATACAGTTTCTGAATGCCTTCCAAATTTTTCCAGCTAGAAACACAGTATTAAAGTGAACAAGGACTGCAAAAATTACTTTATTCATACAAAAACCCTGAACTAGAATTATGGCAAGAAGAATCTGTTAAGTTCAGCTTTTAAGAAAATGCTTACTGACTTCTGTGGACTCAGATTCCCAGCGTTTCTTTTAAACTATTCTGTTTCTAGAGTTGTAAACAATTCCCTTTAGACATCTGTCCAAACTGCAGTTAAGATTAGGTAATTGCTTAATGCAATGGGGTTTGTGTAAGGGGTTGCTGTTACTATAGTGAAGACCACGGGAGAAGTTCTGGCTGAATTCCCTTCAGGGGTCTGGAGTGAGTGCAGACAGGAGAGGCAGCTGTAGTGCCCTTTGGAAAGATGATCCTTTCTTCTCCATCTGTTCCACTTCCAGCCAGCTCCACTTGGCCAGGTCCCTATCCTCACTGGGCAGGGAGCACAGATGGCAAAGGGAGAACCTGTGGGTTTTCTCCAAATTAGCTGGAACTAGATGCCCAGATTTCCTGGGGCAGGACATATTTTCCCACGTATTTTTGAGTCCTTCGTATTTTTTCTCTTGCTTTTCTTTTTAACTGAAGATTGTGGAAGCTTCAAGAGAAGCTGTGAGTATTTCAGCAGAGTCAGAATTTTATTCTTCCCTTTTTGGATCAATACTGTTTCCCTGCTTTAATACTAGAAATTATCTTGTCCTGGGACACCCAAGAGAGATACTAGTATGCACTAAACAATGAGTACCTATATGAGAGTTGTCTACTGACATCCAAAAAATCCATGAATTTGTACAATCCTCTCCTTATACGTCATAGCACTTTAATTATTAATATAAATCTTCCTAGGTAAAGTGCAGTCTCAGCAATAGCCAGTAGTGAATTGAGCTGACTGGAGCAGCTGAAAACCATTTGGGTCCCTCTCTAACAGCTGGAGCTGTGGAGCTGCTGCATGTGAAAATCCGGCTCATATTCACTGTGTCATAGGGTCACATCCCATGTGTTCTGAGGGCCAGTATGGAAGGAGCTTCAGGGCTGTTTAGAGATAAAAGAATCTGTGTGTCTTCAGGAAAATTTCTCAGGGCATGTAAAGGGGAATGGAGGAAGGAGAAACAAAAGCAATTTGTAAAACGCCATTAAGAATTTTATCATAAGGACACTGACAGTTTTATAGCCTGTTGGACAACCAGAAAATATACTTCTCTCAAAATCAATAAGCCTCATAGATGGTTCCAAGAGGACAGAGTAATAATCAAAAAGCTTAAATAGAGGACTGTTTAAGCTCTCAGATACAAGGGAACAAGCTGTAGAAAATCCAGTGGTTTCAGCTGAGTTTTCTATATTACACTACTTTATGAATCTATCCTATTTAATTGTCATAAGATGAAACATTGACCATTTTTGAAAGGGAAATGTGAGACAAAAATAAAATTTTCTGTAATGCAATATTTCAGGAAATTGTTTTAATTAGGTGGGTGAATAGGCAATTAATAAATCCCTGAGTAATCTGAGTACCAATCCAAGTGGTTTCTTGGAGGATTTCCTTAACTTTTCTTGAAGTTAATTTGCCAAATTCTTCTATTATCAGATTTTAAGTCAAATTCATTAAGAAGGAAGTATTGGGAATATATTTAATTTCAGAAAGATGTTTTTCAAGCAGTGAAAGTAACCCTTCCTGAGGATCATAAAGGTTTTAAGATTGACTGACAACGCTTAGGAAAAGCTTAAGAAATACTTTCTCCTAAGCAGCTCATGCCTTCTGTGGGAGCAATACAGACAACCAAAAACAGATGAGTCAGGTTATAAAAAAGTTAGAGAAACACTTCTGTATATCATGCCATATTTTAAGATTATAGGCTGAAAAATGTTCAGAAACTGCAACAAACAAACAACAAAAAGAAAAAAATCACAGTAAATAGATTTTGATGCATGGGCTGCATGATTAAACTGAAGGAGTAAGTTATGAGGGAAAAGATATTGCACCACCCTTCTGATCCAGAAGTCTCACAGCGAAAGGCTGCATGCACAGTTTCAGCAGCCCCTGTTTCGGTGCTTGGTGAGATGGGATAACTGAGGATGAGGCCAACCAAGGATTTATTCTGATATACAGGTGTGCTGGTTTGGGCTGGGGTGGAGTTAACTTTTTTCCCAGCGGCTAATATGGGACTATGTTTTGGATTTGTGCTGAAAGCAGAGTTAATAATATAAAGATGTTTTTGTTATTGCTGAGCAGGGCTTACACAGAGCCAAGGCCTTTCTGCTTTTCTTACTGCCATGCTGGTAATGAGGTTGGGGGTGCATGGGAGTTTGGGAAGAGACACAGCCAGGACAGGTGACCCAAACTGACCAGAAGGATGTTCCACACCATATGACATCATGCTCAGTATATAAAGCTGGGGGGAAGAAGGAGGAAGTGGATCACATTTGGAGTCATGGTATTTGTCTTCCCAAATATCTTGGGCTGAGCTGGCAAAATGCCAACTGCTCAATACGAGTGTCACGGCTTTTTTTTCTTTTTTTTTTTTCAATTGTTCTGTTTGATGGGGCTCTGCTGAACACCTGCCTGCCTGTGGGAAGCAGTGAATTAATTCCTTACTTTGTTTTGCTTGTATGTGTGGCTTTTGCTTTCCCTATTAAACTGTCTTTATCTCAACCCACGAGTTTTCCAGCTTTTACCATTCCAATTTTCTCCCAGATGATGCTGGTGGGTGATTGGGCAAGCGGCTGTGTGGGGTTTAGTTGCTGGGGTTAAACCATGACAATAAGTACTTTTAAAAGGTTGATGATTACTTGAGGAGTGAACCATTTGTTCAGTGTCATTGATGTAGGTTAAAACTGAAGCAGTGGCATGTTTAGATGGAAGTGCCAAAGGAAACTTAAACAGTAAGGAGGTAGAGGGATTCTAAAGAACTGCCCTTAAAGCAACTGAGAAGGAGAACTAGATAGGGAAAAAACCACCAGCAACTCAGCAAGTTTTAGCTTTCTTTTTTCATATCTAAAGTTCTTTGCTATATCATCAGTCAGAGAAAAGTAAACCAAAACAGGTTGAAAATACAGTCATTAATTTTGTGCAGCACGGAAAGCCTGCTTACAGGAAGACAGGGCACAACCCAAACTTAGAAATCAGGTTGACAAAGGAGATAAGTTTCCATTGTCCTCTAATGGCCTGCAGTCATCGTGTAGTTTCTCATACTTCTAATCTTCCTGTGAAAAGAATTGGAAAGCTTTTGTGCTTGCATTAATGTAAAGGGAAAGCAAATACAAAAAAATTAGGAATTTTTCAGGGAACAGTCATTATCTTGTCTGTGCAGTTAGTAAGTACTGTACTATTGTGCTTCTTACATAACCTTATCTTACGGTATATTTTTTTGTCTTGCTGTTGTCCTTGCTGTTGATATGACTTTGCTTAAGAAGAATCTTCTGATTCTCATAGTGGACATCCCTTGCTGCAGTCCCTCTGTGGTTGTATTCAGGGCAATGGGGTAGGGAGCAGTCTCACCCCAGGGAAGAGGCTAACATTATTTTTCTTCTATATTACTTGAAAATTGCATTACCATTTATCTGACACTGTAAACTTGTAAGCATTTCTTTTTAGCGTGGTGACTGAAGGTCCCAACACCTAACCTTTAAAATTCTCTGATTATGAAGTCCTGAAGGACTCCCACAGAGGGAGTGTTACAATAGAATGCACTTGGTTTAGATGTTTTTAGCTGGAATTTCAGGTACTATCTCATTTACTTGTATAATTGTCATGTTACCAGTCAGGAGCCTGGAAGTCAGCTAATGTAGCTGAATTTTGAAAAACTGCAGTAGCATACCTAAGACCTCTAACATTTGAAAAAAAGTATTCATCACTCTTGTTTTACAGAGTATATTTAGTTTTATTATTCAGCTTGAAACAAGATGGATGATTTCAGGTTAGTTACCAAGTCTCTGATCTGGATGTTTCTAGAGGACAGTTTGTATTCAAGCAAATGCCATGCACATTAGACTTTAGCTTGATCACATTAATGACTGATCCACTGAAAGCCTGGAAGCTTTCACTGTTCATGTGCAGTATTTCCTGCTATGTTCCATGGTTTTCTCTCAAGCACCAGTCTGCACTGTTGTTAATCTCTCATGGTGGTTGCACTCCTACAAGTGACCCAATGCCATTTGCTATGATGATTGCTGGGGCAGCACTGAGCAGCCTGCAGGTCTCCACTCTTTCTGAACATTGGAGCATTTGAGGTTCACAGCATCAGGTGGAGCTGCAAGGGGCAATACTGCTCTGCTAGCTCTGGCTGTCCCTTCCTCTCTCTCCCTGTGGCCAAACACCAGTGGCTCTGTGATCCAATCCAATCACAATTCCACCTCACAGGTAGATACATTGAGCTTATCTACAGCAATTCACATCCTAATGCTGACACAAGGTGGAAACTGGAAGGCATAGCTGGCAGTGAAGAGGAGGGTTATCAGCAGCTTATTCTTTGCTAAAGCAACCAGGAAATCTCAGCTGCAGACTGAGATGCACCCAAGTGGAGGAGCTTGTTCTGGAGCTTCACAACTGAGGGCAGGCTGGCTGCAACCAGCTGGCTGACAGCCAGATTTCTCACCTCTGCAGGACATTTCCTCGTGCAGGAACAAGTTCCTGAAGCCTCAGCATGCAGCCTGTTCTTCAGAGTCACATGCCAGTCACCTGTTTATATGGTGCATATCAATCACAACAGCAGCATACCTTGGCTTTTCAGACTAGCTTAGCCCAATATAGCTAGTTACTGGCTAAAATAAATGGCCAAGCTTGTTAAATTCCACCCCTACAGTAGTTCTAGAAGAGAAAGGAGAGGGGGTGGGGGCGGGAGAGAGAGAAAAAAAAAAAAGCTGCAATTCTGAGGTTTTCCCATAAATCTCATCGATCAAGCTGAAGAAAAAGAAGAATTTACTTCTCTTACGGTTCTGGAAATTGCAGTGAGACTTAACCAATTTCTTTTTAAGCGCCACAGGAAGCCAATCAGCATTTGACATGATCTGAGAACCACTTCTATGCTGCTCTGCTATAGATTTGTTTTCGCTCTGACTGTGAAGGCTTGTTCTTTCAAGTGCCTCATGTTCCACATCCCCACTTCAGAGTCCAGAATATCAACACTCTGCAGCCACATCTGAAGGCTGCCCCAACAGAGCATGGCCATACCATATATGATAATGAACGAGACCATAATTCTTGCCTTGGTGAGTTGAAGTTTGTCCCAGTGTTGTTTACATAGGTTGTAGTGTTCTGATTCAGGAGAGGTTGTAAAGTTTTGAGTGTGCCACTGAAGCTTGAAAACACTAACCTTCCAGACACACTTTCACACACCGAATTGAGGTGAAGTTGCAACTTAGAATGGAAATCAGCAACTTAAACCCCAGGATAATAAGTGAAAAAAAGGGTCCAAGCCCTTGAGAAATGTAAAAAAGCCAAATATGTTAAAGTACAGGTAATAGCAGTTAGATCTTCCAGGAACTTTTACTGTGTAAATAAATGATGCAGTGCTAGAAGAACTAAAAATGAAAATGGTAAGAGACTTTAACAAGCACCTTACTGAGTCTATAAATACTGCATTAGTTTAATCATTAATAGTATATGTGAGCATGGTCTCAGGCAAAGTTTGGATTTTTATATTTTTAAGGTTGCTTTTTTTAATTTTTTCTGATGTTTTCAATGCTTGCAGTATTGAACAAAGAAGTATTGTCTACCTCAGTTAAAAACACTATATGGTAAAGTGCAAGAGGATAAGGCCAGCAATACTTTCTGGGTAACATTTGGCAAAACACTTTTAAATTTTAGAATGAACTTTTTCATATAGTTTCAGTACCTATGAATACAAAATCAAAAAAAAAGACTGAAATGAGGCCTGCTGAATAAAGAGAGCACCTTGTTCTCTTACCTGGTGTCTTAGGCCACCCATCCATTATGAAAGGCTAACACTAATTATCCATTATATTTTTGGGTGTTCATGTGAGAGGGATTGATAGTGGAGAGATGACTGTGTTAATACAGAGCCTCCTTTTTTCTTCAGTGTGTTTTGGGGTTTGGAGAGTTAATTCCCAGGCCACTCCTCTGGAACCCCTGGGCAGTCCCATGACTGGTTTATTCTTGGAGGCAGAGACTGAAAGAGGCTTGGCCCAGGAGCAAGTGATGTTGAAACAAAAAGCTACACTGAGATTAATTATGTCATGGAATGTTGTATCAAGTTTGATGTCAAAAGCAGTCCGATGTGGTATAAAGTAAGCAGATATAAGGCAAATCTAAATGAGAAAAGTAAGAAATTATAAAGGAATGTACAGGAGTGTTCAAAACTAAAGGTATCCATTTGACTATCTTCTCTTTTCCTTGAATGACCCTTAAATTCTGATTTTCTATAGGGCAACTAGGACATAACCTTCCAGATAACGTCCTGTCCTTTTATTGTACTGACACTTGTCCTTCTTTTCTGTTTGCTCAATCCCCTTTCCACTATTTGTGTTTGCATCTAATGTCACACTAAATCATGACCATCCACCCTTCTGGGCAGCAGCTGTATCTCTGTTTGTAAGTGTGTGGCCATTTGTTGAAGTTTAACTGGTACAGAACTCATTCTAAAGGTAGATTGGGTGATGTTTGAGTAAAATCAGATTAATGTTAGTTCACAGTCAGTGAAGTCTTCAAGGAAAGGTTTGGATATAAAGCAATTTGCCTGGGTTTTGTCTCCATTTTTTACTAGCTTGCAAAATAAGGTACATTAAGTGTCAAGTTCTGTGATATCATTTCTTTATTTCTAAGCAAATACCTTGAGAGGCATTTTCCTCCTGCAGAAGGATGCTTTGCTTTACCACTTCCTGTTTATTTTCTGACATTTCATTTTCTTGTAAACCTACAGTTTACAGTTCCTACTATGAGATCGGAACTGGTTATAATGCTTAGACAACATAGTGAGAATAGCTGAAAGGCAAAATGCACTGACAGTAGATCCCCTTAGCAAATCATTGATACGCTATAAAAGCTCATTTCAAAGCAGTTCTTTTTTTTTTTTAATTCAGCTTTTCTGCTTTATTTACTGGGATACCTCTAAGAATAAGGCCTTTTTTATTTCAGACAACCCTCTGTTTGCTATTTAAAAAAAGTGCTAAATTAGTTTTTGAGAAGACAATAATATGGATAATGCAATACATTGAATTCGTATTATGTTAACACATAAATCTTTTATTTTTATTGTGTCTCAGAGGTTTTGGAGTACTTTAGCTTAGCACTGGCCTATGCCTTTTCAAAAAAAAAAAAAAATCAGAGGCTCCTCAGAGCCTTTCAGGGATGGTGGCAGAATTTAACAAGCTTTTAGTGTTGTGCCTGTTGTGTGCCATTATTCTTCTGACAGTTGATTGAAAAAAGTTCAGTAAGGTCTTATTAGTTTGAAGGTAGGAGAATTAGTGAAGCTGAATCGCTGCCTGAGCCAGAAAGAAATACTGCCAGGAGGTGAATGATTCTGTGAAAATTGTGTTGAAATGTTCAGCCAAAATTCATGTCATAGGTGTATTTATCATTTATTTGACTTAGCAATAGAAAAAAATACAGAAAGGGGTGAAACACAGCAGTATGATTTGTATTTTAGGGAAAAAAAATTGCAATTTCACAGCAAAAGAAGTAAAACAGATTCTAATAGGCAAATTAGATTATCAAAATTGTTGTGGGCTGCTTATAAGTCTAGCACTCACTTTTTTGCACTGTTTTTCGCATAGGTTTTTAAGGTACAGGCTGAACTCTTTCGGTTCAGGGAAATATTTTAGAACTCTGATTATTTTCAGGTTGTTGCATGTTGCCAACCCCTTATGTCGTTCCCTCCATAGTAGAATCAGTAATAAAAAAAAGAGCACTTGCTGCAGCTTTTGCTATGATGTGCCCTACTCACATGTGCTTATGAGGCATCATAAAGAACAGACATAGCAGACCATTGCACAATGAAGCACACATTGGTTATTATTTCTGAATCCATGTGGGCACAATGAGAATTGCAAGCGTCTTCAGTACTGCAGCATTCTTAATGCAGTTTCTTAGCTTATTATAACATTATCCTTTCTTTAATAGAGACAATTTTCAAGCAGCAATTCATATGAAAAGTTCTTAACTGGAAGGGTTTCTGAGCCCTGGGATTTCTGGCAGGAAAGCTGGTTCCATTATGTATGGTGCCAAGCAATCCAGAGTATATCCACGACAACATAGAAGAAGAATACTGAGAGAGTTCTTGGGAACTTCTATCTATTCTTCCCATTGTCTTTCTCTGCTGTCAGGCTTTTTTTTTTTTTCAATTGATGTATGGAATGTTAGGGCTAACTTGTCTGTTCCAACTAAGATCATTTAATTATTTTGCTTTATGAAGTTCCTAGTATATGGATAACTGCAAACTAAGAAAAAATGTTTACTCAATAGTTTGTGAATTTGAAAAAGACTGCATTTAAATGAAAAGGGAGTTTGTGTTAAATCTAGGCAAGTGGTATGGAGATTATTTTTTAGTTAATATTACATCTGGGCTTAAAGAAGTTCAGTATTTGCTTATACCAAGTATATGACATCTTCAGAGCTGTGGAGTTCTGCCCCATCTTCTCTTTTTGTTTTGCACGGTGTCAGGCAAGCAGAAGGAGACCATAAGCTGTTCAACACACACTATTGCTGTGAACAATGACTCCTTTCATAAAAGTTGCCTTTTGTTAGAGGTAGATAGAAACAAAGCCAGCTGCAAGGTAATTATAACCTGAAAGGAAATCATGCTGGCTTGGGATCCTAGGGTGTTAAATAACTGTCACAAAGCTGGAAGTAGGTGTACTGTGATTTTGTGGCAGAAATACTGCAAAAGGAGCCCCGGGAATTGCATTGACATTTTCTGGGAATTCATGGGGAGGTACATTGCCATCATACCAGCACCATCAGCCCTCTATTTCCCTGCAGTCAGAAGATCAATCCAGGGTACTCTGGACACCCAGAGTTGGCAGATGAGGCAGCACTGATTTTTCTTTGGGCTGGATGAAGAATTCAGGTCCACACGCTTTCTGTGGGCTCTAGGGCATCCAGCAATTAGAGAGTGACTCAGAGTTTCTGAATCAGCAGTTTGGGTTTATACTCATACACCTAAATGCATAGGTTTATGATCCAGTTTTGGAAATGATGGCACAAAGCTTTAGTTCCTCAGAAAGCAGGAGCATAGCAGCAGGTCTGCTGGTTTGTTCTTGATATTTACGTAAGTGAAGCTTCATATTTCCATTTTCCTGAAATGACTGCCATGAATTCATAGGACTGGCTTACATTAAATAGTAGGTAGTGATTAAGGGTAAGAAAAATAAAGAGTAAACTTGAATAAATAGGAATAAGATAAATTGATTAAATGGGAAAAGTGGCAAGAAATAGTGTGCCTTGGGAGAATTAGTGCAGTGATCTGTGGAGAGTGACATTGTCAGAGAGCTGTTTTAAATATGTAAAATAGTTGGGAAATCTGGGGAGCTGTCACATGTTTTATCAAACTGGTTTATTTGCTCTGTCATTTTTAACTACATGTTCTTCATCCTACACGGTCCATACAAGCTTGCAATAATGTCTGTTTCCTTCATTTGGCAAAGGTGTTTTCCTTTCCATTTAGACCAACCATTATAATCCACCTCCTTCATCATCAAAAGACTGCTGATAATTTAGAAATAATTAAAAGCTTGTACAAGAAACAATCAGTCTACATTTTCTGAAAATATGAAATTCCTGTTAAAGATTTTCATTCTCTTTTTGATTATCTCTGCCTCTCTCAGCAAGGGTTTGTGAAATCGTTTCAGTACAATCAATACACAACTTTCAGCCAAATGTCAGACTGAGAGATATTTTAATGCTGTTACTGTTTATCAGAAATCAGTATTCTGAGCATTGGTTTCTCTCAGGCTTTTTGATTCTAATCATCCTTGACCCCCACTATTTATTTGTTTATTTACTGTCAATTACATTTATTATTAAGTTTACAGTAAATGAAAATCACACTCTATGACTTTCTTCTGTCTAGTAAATATGGATATACTCAGACTAGCTGCATATGGTAATTACAGCATATAAATGTAAATACATTTCTATATGTACAAACCGGGAAAGAATCCTTAATGAAAGGATTCCTCAAAACAACTCAGATTTCTGAGCTGGAAATCAGAATTACATGCTGAACTCAACATTAAAAAGGTCTGTTATTAGTGTTTCAATATCAAAAACTCTGCAAAAATAGGAAGTGTCAAAACTGAGGCGACTTGTGCCTGTTGATATATAGCCTTCACCTTTGACAACCTCACTGCCACGGAAAGGTGAACAGAATAATTCCTTTGAACTGTTAAAGCCTTTCTCACCTCTTCTGCTCTCATTCCCTTTTTCTCCCTTAGCCTCATCATCCTGTGTGCCCTTTCCACACTGCTTCTTGTTCTGCTTTCATTTTTCAATTTTGAAAGACAACAGAAATTTCCTGTCAAGGTAATGTTTCAAGAGCTGTAGAGGAGCAGTCAGCTCAGACTGGCAGTGCTCCTGCAAGCCACGGTACAGTCTGCCAGGGTCACGTTGTAGCACACTCTTTTCCGAACTTCAAGATTGTTTCATTATCCTACATAGTGTTCCAGTTAAGTAGAAATCGAAACTCTGTCTTCTTTCATATTGTTTTCCTCCTTTGTCCCTCTAAGAAGGAAAATTCTGAAAATTAGCATTACTTTTTACAAGAGCTTTGCAACATTTGCACGTGAACCACATCATCTAAGTATTGAAGCAAAACTAGCACTGTATGGATGTAATTTTTTTTTAGAAATGAAATCTGGTTCCTTTTTAGTCATTACAAAAGCAACTGAGCACTACCCAAAGTTAGCATTTATTCTGAGTATGTCAACCATGAAAACCTGACAACATACTTAAAACTGAGATCAATGCATCCGAGATAGCAGTTAATAATTTGTTTGTGGAGTCACCAGACAGATTCTACACTATTACAAATTTGAGTTTCATCTTCTTCATCAGATGGTGCAGTGCTGCCAGGGTGCTCAATCCCTTCGACAGAAGGCTCTGGGGAAGAGGAGGGCAAGAAAAGAAGCAAGGCAGCAGCAGTGGAGGAGGGGTGCCTGCAGATCCTTCAGCTAATCTCCTGAGGCATTCCCAAGGAAATATTTATATGTCTGTTTGTCACAAACTAACCCACAAGTCTGAATTCTTAGACATCATATGGGAATCTGATAAATAAGGGTAAGGAGGCAGAAATCTCTGTGGCACAATTAAATACTTGTGAGTCAACCATACGGTGATTTGGGATGCCTTTGAAGCACAAAACCTGTATTTGCACTAGAAAGTGAAAGTATCTTGCTTCCAGGAGCAGTGTTTGTACTGAACACTCCAGTGCCATTGCCAGAAGAGACAAGAGTTGTGTGTGTCATGCCAGGAAACATCTTTGGTAATTTAATGGTCATTAATATATAGCAGTACAACTTTTAAATACACTGTAATGTCTCTTTTTGTGACCAGAAGCATTATTGCCTAGGGTTTCAGAAATGAGATTAGTATTCTCTGTGTGGTAGACTTTTTTTGTGAAGCTTTTGCATTTCATAAAAGGCAATTATATAAAATTCTGGGCTGTCATTCTCAATTTTATACATGACCCTTACGGAAATAAGGAAAAAAACCACCACATTTTCTATTGTGTTTCTAAGAAGAATTCATAACTGAAAGGGAAAAAAATAATTATTCTTGGAAGAAGCCAGTGCAAATAACCATAGGACCTTTCTTTATTTGAACAACACTGCACAAAGTTTCTTTACAAACCTCAATTACAGTTGTTATATTCAATCTTCTTTGCTTTGTCAACCTGTAGAAATGGCTGTCATGGTTTATGAATGCTCCACTCTGACAGGTCTGTGTATCTGTAAAAAGACCGAACACACACTGCCTAGTTCTTTTTGCAGACAGAAAAGGAAAACATTAATGCCAGTCAGTTCTTCTGTATCACCAGAGCTGGGAGTGGATAGTTTAAGAAATGAAAGGAAGTTTCACAATCCAAGTTCATATTCCTGGTTGCTGTCCATAGCCAGAGTAGCTAAAAGCATTCATGTACTTGTCTTATATTACTCCATAGTGCTTGGATGACTTAATGAAATTAGAAAAAAAAAAGCTATATTTTTTCAAAATATATGTTTGGGAAGATGCTTATATAAGTATATGATAAAAAATGTGCACCTTCAAATGGAGCTTTAAAATTTTGTTTTCCCAGGACATTTGATATAACTATGTGTGAGAGTTATGCAGAAGGCAGTAGGGGTTGTATGGATGTCCTTCATTTCAAAACAGTTAAATGAAAATTGCACAATCAAATACACAGGAATATGACTCCAAGTCTGGAAAGCAAATTTTAGCGTAATGTCTGGCAGGAGACTGTTTAGGAAATGGTTAGAGAGGAGAAGCTGTAGGCAGCAGTGGTACTTTAATAAATTACTGATGAATAATTCTGGTAATGAAACAAAACTAATTATTGGTTTGTCATGGCAACTGTAAAATTTAGTTTTTGCTTGATGATGCAAACAAGGCTTGACAGTGATAAAAGTTAATTTAGACTGCAGGGAGCAATGTTTTGAATGATTCAAAATAAATCAGAGCTGGTTTAAGTTGCAGTATTTGCTAGGGAGATACAGATGTCTTATCAATATGAACATCAAACCAGGTCATGCTAAGGTGGATTGCAGTCTTTTAGCTCCATCTTCCCAGGTCCCACATATGGGAATATATCCACAGCTATATATATACTCATATGTGATTACATACTCAGTTGTGATTATTCATGGTCATCTTGAGAGTTCAAGGGCTGATAGTCTTACAAGAATGATTATTCTTCAGCTCCCAGCACTCATATTCTGAATGACCTCTAAACAAAGCATAAAATTAATGGCAACTCTTTTTTCTTTGGAAAATTATGTTTTCAGAGTCCTATGAAAACATAATTCACTGCATAATTTCTTTAATTTCCTCTAGTCTTTGCTGCTTTTTAAGGGACAAATCAAGTAAAGGAAAGGTTAATGTGACTACATTTTACATCACATTCACATCAATGTGAGCTTGGAGTGACTCTTGACTTCCTAGTGAGATTGCTCTAAATTTACAGTGATACAAATGAGAAAATAAATTGACTTATAAGATTGCATGTTCTAAAAATGGTTTTAATATCCCAAAGCTTTTCTCCACACTACCCTGAAATTTAAAATGCAATTCAGAGGAATTAAAATGAATGTTAAAATAGCTGCTTCTAGGCTTTCCTTGAAGGTGATTTAATCTCAGTTCAGAAATTAATTATTTTTCGTTTAGTTCTGTATTGCTACTTTGTTTTTAGAATCACAATTTCAGCCCATGGTAACGCAATTTTAGTGATTAGGTACTAAGAAATACTGCCTATCAGACTTAAGTAACCACTTTGCAGTAAGCTAACAAGAGGTTCTGTAAGTCTGATTCCTAAATTTCTCTTAAAGAAAAAGTCACTTCAACTACTAGTAATAAAGAACAAATATTTGAAACATTTTGGTGGGATTTGTCCATCAGGCACAATTTAAGGTGGCACCTCTGTGTTCATTGCATGCTTTTTGGAGGTGTATTAGAAGATCTGGTGAATTGTAGGATCTATTTTTGTTTTCAATGTACAATTTGACATTTAATTATAATAAAAGAACTTTGGGATAATTTAGCACCTCCTGCAAATAATCAGATGAAAAGTAATGACAGGGCAGCTGTTGGAATAAAGTGTGGGCTTCCTATTTCTGATTTGGAGCAGGACCTAAATGTAGTGGCAGTTAATAGTTATTATCATGGGGAATGAAGCCAGCACATAAACATTTTAAAAGTTTTTTAGAAAATTGATTGCTTTTCTTAATGTTCTGTTGCTTCTGTAGAGGCATGGGAATCTTCTAGGGAGAAGAGAGAGGGAGGATGTGGGTGTCAATAGTTGACGTATTTGCTTCTCAGGAGGTTAAACTGATTCATCGGTTTTAATCACAGCTCAGTAGATTTGTCTTTCCATATCTGAAAACTGAACTCAGAAATGTGTAACTATGGCTTCCCTGCATTTCAGACAAAAGCAGAGATGACAGGTTTGACCACTGTCCACATCTTCGAGAATCACCAGGAGGATTTAGGAAGGGGTTTTTTTCTGGCTAGGAGTGTTAGGTCAGTTGTATGATGAGCACATAACTGTACCTGGCGTTATTGCAGACATCAGTCATAGGGTGACCCATTACTGTGGGGAGCTACTGTAGAAACACGGAAGGAAGGAATGGTTTCTTACTAAACCTAGATTATTGTCAGAAAGTGTAATATAGCAGCTCTTGCAGTCACACCTGTTCCTAGTGTTTCTAAGATCTTCATTGCCCAGTGTTGTCTATATTTTTGTAATTATAAAGAAATAAATTAAGAAAATTTTAGAAAAACTCAGTCCAATGAAGCTATGACTTTCCAAGCAAGCCTGGATGGATATGAAGTAAACCATCTCACTTAAGAGGAAACTATAAGTACATTTTCATTAAACAAATTCAGAACTTGTGGACACATTCCTTTAGTAATTTAAACTAATTAAAAATTATAATTCATGTAAATTACTAAAGAAATCTATGCTTCTAACAAAACTGAAAGATTGCTCTCATTTTTAGCTATCACAGTTCTGTTTCTTCCTTTTTATTTTTAAATTCCCAATTACTTTTCATTACTGTATGATAAAATGTTTGAAAGGTGAGCAGGATTTAGTGGTTTGGGGTTTTTTTTCAATTTTATCTTTTACAAGATGGTAATTAGATGTAGTTTGAATATCTTTGGAAAATATAATAAATGAGAAACAGCACATTTATTAACTCGTTTATGTAGCAGTCCTCCCTGACATCTGATCCCATCAGATCTCGGAAGCTCAGCAGGGTCAGCCCCAGTTAGTACTTGGATGGGAG
>JAWWLZ010000118.1:46725584-46736219 GCA_035041345.1 Poliocrania exsul
GGACTTAAACGGTGGGGCCAGTTCTGTGCACACTGTGCCTCACCTAAAAAATCCACTGCGCAGGCTGGAAGGGCACATCCATGTGGGGAGAGCCCTGCCCAAAACTTCATTTGCGAAGTCGAGCCATACATACATATGTAGCAGCCCTGAAGAGATATTCTGCTCTTATTCTGGATGCTTTTATCTGGGAAACTTAATATGCTTTGCAGACATACGTTTCTAAAATAGTGTCTAAGATGAAGGTGCTTTATAGAAGTAAAATTTATTATGGTAAAAAATTATACTGTTTTGATACTCTTTTGGTACTCTTTTAGATTAACTGTGTTTTCTTCAAAGAGTTTGGGTAGTGATATAAGTATTCATTTAGAATGAAATAAAACTCTGTTGAGAAAACTAATACAACTTTAGGAAGAAATTTAAGTCAAGGTCTTATTGGTACCTAACTGCTGCATAAACTGTATGCTACCTCTCTCTGTAGACACATTTTCCTCTTTGAAAACATACCATAAAAAGATTAAGTTTTCTAAATCAATTTTGAGCAGAGTTTAAAATAAAAATTGTGTATCTCTAATTCTCTATTGTGTTTTAGATTCAAGAAGTGGAGAAATCCCTGGGGTTTGGAAAATCACTATAAAAAATTCCTCTAATGCATTTTTGCAAGGACAATCTTAGGTTTATCAAGTACAGCATTTTAACCTGAGCTGTTGTTAAAATTTCCTTATTATTTTGCAATTAGTTTTACTATACTGGGACCTGCATTAAGACTTAAGGAATAGAACTTGTCTGCTATCTTTTTCCTCTTTTCCCAAAAAAGATGGTCTGGGTCTGCTGGAGCTCTGTTGCTCCTTGTTGCTTTAGACTCTACAGCCTCTTAAAGCCCATGGCCAGAGGCACTGTGCTGAAAGACCACCATAGGTGATGGGTTATCTTAAGACGCTCACTTGCCCAACTCTGCTCTCCATAGGTCATGAATTGATCTCTCACTTCCTGCCTGGGGTATTTTAGACATATCTACAAATCTTCTTGGCCATGCTTTCCTCCCTGACTTCTCTTCAATTTACAGATCTAGATTTAAAAGTGGATTGATGCAGAGGCGTCTTCCCTCCTTATCTTCTCAAACGCCCTCCACTTCATAATACACCTCTGCACAGGTGGGATGCCCACCTCCATGCTGCCTGTGGAATCAGTCCCTGGTAAGTCCCCAGGTGCTTGGGATTTATGTTACCTATTTGCAAAGTATGGGAAAATTTAAGTTAGCCCATACCTTGCAGTCAAGTCTCAGCCCCTTTGTACCATCACTATAGGCTTAAGTCCATGTATTTCCTGAGCCAGTATGAATCAGTGCAGGATGTGCGAGACTGGCTGGAGACTTTGTAAATGGCCAGAATTTCTGCAGTTGATTAAGGCAGCATCTCTTTCTTTTAATATTCATGGCTGTTGGGTAGGCACAATGTAGAGCTGGGTTTGGATGCCAGACATTGCTGCTTTATCAACCCCATTCACAGATGGAATATTGCCACTCACTCTGTGCAGTGTGGTGAAATCTGTAAAGATGCCACATCCATTTGAAAGGTAGTTGAGTATCTGTTGGATACAGGGATTTGTGTTACTCTGAGTTGTTGTGGACTTCTAAAACACAATATCCAGACTTGGCTTGCAAGAAGAGACTATGCATAGGGAGAGCAGTTAGGCCTGAGGAAAAAGCAGACACCTTTTTTCATGTGCTTTTAGCTGATATTCAGGCCTGGCTTTCCCACTACGTGGTTTGTTGGGTGGAAAAGACTGCAGGACAAGATGAGATATAATTGTTTGTGAATGTTCAAAGATATAAAAAAAATTCAATATGTTCACATGAGATGGCAAGATGCAGAGAAGTAGACCCTCCAGCTTAGGTTGTGAGTTGTTTCCTAATATATTTCATATCCTGAAGGCCTCTTCTTGGTTTTCTAGTAACTTGCTGAGCAGATTCACCCACTTAAAATCTTCAAATGACTGTTTTATCAATATGTAGCATTTTACAGTAAGTATTTTACCCTTTGTTGTCAGTGAAACTGGTTGTTATGTTCAGCAGAGTCACAAGGAACAGTGGTTGGATGAATGGTTTCGAATTTTTGTTTCTGAAAATCCATTGAATATGTTGACCATACTTTGGGAAATGTTGCAGATCCAAGTCAATAGATATTGCATTTGAACTCACAGATAAGCATCAGCTGCCCTTAGATACAGGTCAGTCAATGTTTACATCAAGTTCTCATCACATTTCATGTCCTGGTAAATCTCTGGAAATAAATGTCATGACAGGCTACTCATCATCTACTCCATTACAGGTTAGGCTACCATGTGACAATGTTAGTTAATGTCTTAAAAGTAATGGACTGCCATTTTTTTTCACTCTTGCCATCTTTGAAAAAATGGACATAACCCTGTAGACTTAATTTGCATACAGTTTAACACCCTACACTGTTGTAGTGAACAAGCTACATTCCTGTTTTTTTGTTTCACTACTAATAGAAATATTTCTAAATAGCTGCTTCAACAGAGAGTATTACAAGTGTAACATCCTTGGACATTTTTTGTGGCTATTCTACTCTTTTAGCCATCATGATTTGCAGCAGGGTCTTTCAGTTTTTTTATTTTTCTTCTGGTTGTGAGTAGCTTGCTCTTGTAATTGATTCCTGCAGGGATTTTGTATCTCCAACTTCCTCTTTAAAGGATATTTCCAAATAGGCTTGCAGTTTGTTTATGTGCAGGGATAAAAGAAGCATGTCACTTTCAGTAGAATGAATCAATTTTTGCATTGGGAGGAAAATGTGTTAAGGATGTCGAAGATCAAAGTTTTTAACCATACTGACAACAAAGATTGTAACAAATGAAAAAATAGCTTTCTCCAGAGAAGAAAATCTTTTTAAGGATTTGGTCATAAATGTAAAGCCCTCAGTACGTAGCCTTCAAAGCAAAAATATGTTCATAATTACTCATTTAAATATACTGAAAAGAAATGCAGTGTAAAAACTAGGAATGCTTGTTTTTGCTAGTGATATTCTTTATTTTTTGCTGAAGAACCACAAGTAAAAATACAATTATACACTGTGATGTCACATTTTTAATCCTGGGGGAAAAGGCAGGTAAGAGTGAAAGGGTAACAAAAGTTACCAGATGCTGAGAAATTTGTCTCTGAGTATGCTAATAAAGGAAAACTCTTATTCATAATGTTTTAAAGAAGAACTAAATTTATTTCTGTAGTGTTTAGAAACACAGGTACTGTGAGGAATTAGAGATAGTCCCTATAAGCAAACTGTTTTCTTTATTGCAATCAGTATGAACTTAGGAAAACTTTTTATTCACTTCCTGCAGTTAGTAATAGTTGTATTCAGATGTCATTTACAGCACAAGTTCACAAAGTTTTCACAAATGCAGTAGTTTTGTTCATGAAACTGCATTTTAGTAGTTGTCTTCAGTATTGCTTTGCTTTAAACATAAGCTGCATGAAATAGTACTATATCATCTATTGCCTTTTAGTTATTTTTATTGATTAGTCTTTACTTGATAGGAGGCTTTCTTTCTTCATTGAATTTGCAAAGGTCATTTGAATAACTGCTCTCAAAAAAAAACAAAACAAAAAAAAACAAAAAAGCATCGAGAACTAGTAATTAAAATTAGTCTGTGGTCTAAATCTTTGTCTTGACAGACCAATGGAAATATAATTCAGGTTAAGAACATTTGGTCTTATTGGATTGTTCCACCAGCTTGTTTCCAGATGTTACATCACATCCCTACTCTGAGTCCTATCCATGTAATCTGGATTTTCCGTATTTACAGAAGACATTACAAGTGAGCTGCATTGCCCAGGGTTACTGCTGTACATGTGTGTTCCACTGATGCATGAGGACTGTTGTCTGACCGAGCTGATGCAAAAGCAGAGCTTTCACCCTTTCATAGCCTCCTGCTGACTGACCAGCTGTTGAGTGGCTGTGACAGCAGGAGTACAGAGACACCACTCACAGTGTTGTGACACTTCCATTCACACTCTTTCACTTCACCTAAGTGAGATGAAAAGTATCTCTCTCTTACTGAGCTGACATCTTCAACTCTCACTCTCTCCTGGTTATCAAGCTGTGGCAGAGACAGGTTTTCAATAACTCCTCACTTCCACTAGTCATATAAAATTATATATATTTTCTGATTACATTCCTGAGGTTTGCACAGCAATCTCAGTTCCATTTGAGAGAAAAGAACAGACTGGAAATAAAAAAATTGAGCAAGTGTGGGATTGAGAGACCATTAAGCACTGATCTTCATCAGTAGATATAGTGTAAAAAAATAGTCCCTAAGTGTCCCTACTCCTGGTACAGAAGTGCTTTAGCTCTCATTATCTTCATTGTTGACCTCTTAGTTCAGTAGAGCTGTATATCTCAGTGTAGGGCATCCTGTGACACAGGCTGCATCTGTGGCTTTGGAAGCAATAGGATTTTTTATGTTGAATGTACTCCATGAGCAGTAAGTGATCACTGGTGGGAACAGTTACTCCAATTACTGTTATTAGTACTTTGTGTGTGAATGCAAGCAAACCATAATTGACTGGGGGGGGAGGGGGAAGGGAGGGGGGAATAAAGGAAGAATGGGAATTCTGTCATGGGAATTGAAAACTCACAAGCTCCTACAAGCACAAAAGGGTGCAAAAATGTGAGTCATGTGTCAGAAGGTGTTGTAAACTTTTATTTTAGATAAAAGACCTTCAGAAGATGAAAACTTTAAAACCAGTAATCAGATTTTTATTGAGTTTCAGGTGTGAGTGTTGTGAAGTAAGTCTTTTCCATTACAGCTGTTCCTGATACACATAACATTTAATCTAGCAAGGTAAATGTATTTTCAGAGTCTGTAATAGCAGAGAACAAAAGCCTTTAATTTCTCTGGTACTAGATTCTTCCATTGCAAAACATTTAGGTGCCAAATAAATCTTTCTCTCAGATTAAATTCAAAAACTATATATTTTTATAGACTTGAAAAAACTATAGATAGCTAAACTCATTAGACCCTCTAGTTTCTCTCTTTGCTAATATAAGTTTTCTCCTTATAGTACTTCTTACTTGCCAGCTTAGTCTGTTTAGGTTGTTTGCCAGTTTAGCATTTTAAGAACTCTCTTCAAAGCTTCAAATACATCCTAAAAGCTGCTAGTTCATGGTGCCAGGTGTCATGGTTTAACCCCCCAGCTGAAACCAGGACACCAGGAAATCCTCTCTTCACTCCTGCATAATAGAGTACTCTTGCTATAACACTGAATAAAATCCTCCCTTTCTTGGAGGTGTACTGTGGGTTGTTTTGCTCCTGCTGTTAGCCTCTCGATTATTCCTAACTCACTTGTGCCTTGTTGCTGGGAATAATTTCTTTGAAGATGTAGGACAACCTGTAAGAATCGTGTTTCCGTGATTGTTAAAATTTCCAAAATCACTTAGTACCCTTCAACAATTTAAGTATTTCTCCTATACTTGGCCATTTTGTTTTAACAATATATTTCCTTATTCTCTTCTCATAGCTCAAGGACTTCTATTCCTCAAACCTTTCCATTTTTCTTCTTTTATCTTTAGTTAGTTTGTAAATATCTGGTCCAGATTAAGTTACCTTAACTGTCTGTTACACTGTTCTATATCTTTCAGGCTTTCAGTCTTCTCAATATAAAGTATGATAGAAATGTACATAAGACTGTGAGTTATAAAGATGTCTAAGGTAAAATAAAATTAATTTATGATTAATTTATCATTAAATCAGACTTGTGTGGAAAAAAAATAAATCTTATAAATTTTTCTTTTGTTCATGTGGTAAAACTTCAGAAGCTTGGCAGAGCTTTTGGCTGCAACATATAATACTACTCTGCTGAAGTAGTGTGAGGCCTATAGCTGCCATCTAGGCTTAAATGTTAAGGATATTAACTGCTGCAGAATCAATTTGAAACCTTAAGCCTGAAATCTATTCCTGTTTGGGAAGTTTTCTGTTCACCTGTTAAACAATTACTAAAATGAGATTAGTTCAAAAATAAAAGAAAAAAATCAAAAGATGACTCTCCAAAGTGACTTTTTTTGTAATCTTTCCAAAATTTATGGTTCATATTATGAACTACCAAGTTAATTTCGATAGTTAAGATTTCAAATAAATGTGACTAAGTGTAGCAATATTGTAGAAAACTCTCAGAAGAATGATGTTTATAATTCTCTCCTGTTTTCCACTTACATATGTATATATATAGTCTGATGCTGTAGTCTCAGATTTTTAAATGATGTCCATTAGGGAAGTCAAAATCAATTGCACAGACAATTTTTTTCACATTGGCAATTGCACAAATATTTGCTTAGTAAATTTTTCTGATCAGCACCAATGGATTTTGCAAATGGTGCTATTGGAAAGCAGTTTGGGGACTATCCATTGTTCCTGCACAAATATACAGAGGTAAAGAAGGGAAGTTAATGCAGGAACAATTAGCAATGACTGAGTAAGCATTTTCCTTGCATTATTTTAGCCCTTGCCCACAATTCACTTGTTGTCTGGCCTTGAGGATTCTAATTCATTAACATATGGGACAAAAGAACCTTAATATTTCTAGTCAACCATGATTTGCTATGAAATTCAGTTCCAAGCAGCTGTCAAAACTAGATTTGATACATGTATTATAATACAGTATGCGCGATTTATATATAAAATATGCGAAAATACTTGTCTAGTATCAAGCATTTTCTCAGTCAAATACTTAATATCTGGGGTTGTATTCTCACTCACTGGAAACTTAGATGCTAATTTTTTTTTCTGAAATCCATGATTTCTGAGTCATATAAATATTTAGATTAAAACTTTCTGTAGGAGTATTGTCTTTGCAAAAATCAATACAAATTTTTCAGGTGAATTTTACTCTAGAGCCGGTGAGTTGATTTCATTTTTACCTGGACTCAGTGTGTCCTACAGGTTTCTTGTCTCTGAATATTGAGACATCTGTGCCTAGCCAGAAATTAAAAATAGAACTTGCAGAAACAGTGCATGGCTTAATGCTCTGTTATATAGATGCAAAGTACTGTAAGTCATTGCAATCCATTTCTAACAGGGGACCAGAATTAAATACCAGCATGTCAGAAGTTCCTGCTGGAGGAGAGAGTTCACATTTCACTTACCCTGGTTTTGGGTTGCTTAATTGACATTGTTTGCTACAAGTAGAATTTTCAGGCAAAGATAAATCATATATGCTACTGTGATAGAAATAGAATATTTGTCACATATCATTATTTCTATTTCTGTATTATTTTTATCACGTATCAATATATGTTGATTGAACTTTTCCCTAGAATTTTTTGTGTATCAGTAACCATTTTTACTCCCAAACAACCATTGCACATACCTGTAGATTGTAGTCTCACAATTATAGTTAGGGGGAACAAAACAGCCAAAATTGCAACCAAGTAGCTGGTATTTTTTTATCCCAGGGAATCATGTGTGCAAGCCCACGTGTCTGCAAAAGATCTAAGAGGCTTCAGGGATTCCACTGAAATGTCCCTGGGGATGTAAGATGGAAATACAGAGGAAAAAGTAAATGAGACATTGGCAGCAAACCTAGAGCATAGTTCAAACGAGGGGGACCAACCATCCTCAGCACTTCTGTTGGATCTTGGTTTGTTTGTTTCCAGTGACCATCTTTAGCATTTTGCACTCTATAAAAGGAACAGGAAGCTCCTAGCCTTTGTGTACAGGATGTCTATTACCACTTAAAAAATCTTTATCAGCTAAATTAGTATCTGTGAATGAAGATAGTGGGAAATCTACTTCAGCCTAATTACTCAGTTTATTCAAAATAGGTATTTGGGAACTGCAGGTTCTGATTAGTAAGCTTCTTCCTCAGAGTTGCCAAAATCTTACTCAAGGTTAGATTATTACTAATCTTGCACAGGCACTCAAGGCAGAAAGGACAGAAGCTGCAAAAAGCTGCTACCCTCCTGCTTGTGCAGAGATGCAGTTCCAGCAGCTTCCCTCCTTGAGTCAGATGTATGTGATACCAATGCAGAAAGGTACCAATCTCTTGAACAGTAACGAGCTGAGCAAAGCCCTTGTTTCTCAATGGCCAATGTACTTCTTGTGCCAGGGAGGAAGTAAGGATTCTCAGTGCAGCTTGCCTCCTCAGGATGAGAAAGCTGTGTACTACAGGAAAGCACTCACATTACAGAGAATTTATTCCTATCATTTAAACAAGAAAACAAATTAATGCTGTAGTAAAAACTCACTGATTTATATATAGATATATATAGATGATATAGATATATAGATAGACATATACACACACATAGGGTTGCTAACAGCGTGGTTGTAGTTGGATGACTGCATGTTGTAGATCTTTGGACTCCTTGATTTGTCTTCCTAGTTATTTGTCATTTATCCTGTGTCTTATGAAAAAGTTGCTGTGAAAAAAACCAAAATCTGGTGTGTATAAACAGTACAAGAAAATTGAGTGAGCCATAAAAAAGTTGATAACCATTTATTCTGGTTTCATGAATATTCCACAATCACTAAGAAGACATTCTAAAAGATTGGTATATGTATGTGTGCACATAAATACACATGCTGTCACATGCATGTCTTCACCTGTAAATGATATGCTCAGCTTTAATTAACCTGTCCCTCATAATAAACTGCTATTAGTAGGAGTTAAAGATGTGGTGTGAAAGCAAAGAGGCAATCTTGCCAGCAGTCTCTGTAAATACACCTATGTATTATATTGACATTGGCAGTAATAATCTCCAAAATCAGTATGTCAAACGGCCCTTTGTTTGTTCCTCTTATGATGTAATTTTAACTTTCCCAAACCTATTCATTTAAGTAAGCTAGAGTGTATTTGTTATTTGTTTGTATAAATGCATAAATGCATGGTGTATTGATCCCTAGCAAGAATAAAATTAGTGATCTGTTTTGTACATGTCCACTACCAAATTGGAAAAGTTAAAGTTTGGCACAGGAATAGGTTTTACTAATGAACAATCTTTTCTTTCTTTCAAACAAGCTGATTTTGAGTTAACCAAGTGGTTGGGGGGTTTTTTGTTTGTTTGTTTGTTTTAAATTATGGACTGATAATGTACCAAGCTTTGATTCATAAAGTCCATGTACTAACACAGTGGTTGCAGGGAGGGGCTGTAATTCTAAATCTGCAGTTTCTTAAGATGCACTGGCACATTTTAATGTGTAAAATTAGGCTTTGAAGTAGACTAGTAGGTGAGTAATATTTGTTCAAATTTTCAAAGATGCTGAGTACATTTGTTCATATTAATTTAAACATAGAAACTAAACCTAAACCCAAACAATTAGTGAAAAGAATATGTGGATATATGACCAACCACAGTCCATTGTAAATGACTCCCCACTCTGAGAAAGTTCCACTGCCATTTGAACTGAACTCAAGTCCTACCTGACTGCCCAAATACGATCCTTGCCTGTCAAATTTCTCCTGGTGATGGAAGCGGGCCCAGGCATTGCTGGAATGAGCGTGGCTGTGGTTATCCACCTTATGACCCTTCCTGCCTGTGACAGGGCTCATGTCACCTTGGCACTGGCATCTGCAGAGCTGTGCTTAGAAGTCCGCAGTACGTTGCTGGAGTTACATCTTCATCCCTTAGGTAAATATATACCTGCTTCCCTTTAGGACCCTATTTCCACTACTCAGGAGCCACAGTGGAACAGCTTTGGGCCTTCTGCCTGCCAGCAACAAAGTTGGACAGACATTTACACAGGGTTCCCTTACTAGTTTCATAGGAGTTACAGAATTCTGTCAGTCTGAGGAAAAGGTTTCCTCCTGGATGTAAAGCAGAGCTTGAACACCATGAGCTGTAGAGCTGGCAAGGCTGCCAAGTATGAATGAGCCAGGAATTCAAGGTCCTGGGCAGTTGTCCTTGATAGGAAATGCATTCTGTAAAAAAAACAAAACAAAAACAAAACAAAACAAAAAACAACAAAAAAACCCAAACAACAAAACCCTGCTGCAATATTTGCAGCATTAACTTACATTAAAAGGTTAGCCATCTAACATCTTGCTTTATTGCAAATTATGTTCCATGACTTCTCTAATGGTGCTTGTTATAACTCTGCTGGATTCTATATTAAGATTTTCAATCCATATGAAACTATTTTTAATGCTTGCTTGGTGAGAGTAGTTTGGAGATATAACAAAATGAAAGATGAATTAGCAATTCTTTGAGAGTTTAGAAGTGAAAAATTAATTACATTGACTCAGTGCTCTTGTAAAAAATTAGATATAGTCTTGACAATTAAGTAAATTGCTTTTTTTCTTTACTACTCAAATAGATCAACTGAGGCACAAAGCAGTTATAAGCCAGGATCTTAAAGTTTATATGAGTCTCTATTTTGATGTTCACCTTGAGCCATCTTTGGTATTCTGGACTTTTCATATACACAAGTCAATAGCTTAGAATGAAAACTTTAATAGCGCCATTATTTTCAGAGTTATACAATTGGTGTAAGAACTAGCAAAAAACCCAAAGTTGACTGCTAAACTTAATGGTTGACTTGACTCTCAGCAGTGCTAGTGATGTCAGATGGGATACTCCCTCCATTCACAAAAGGCCATGTGGCAGAATCCCCTCTTTGGAAGTATTG